>VZTZ01003000.1:238670-359372 GCA_013400955.1 Drymodes brunneopygia | reverse complement strand
TATTAATATTATATAATATAGAAGGAGAAGAAGAAAATATTTTGTAATAAGAAAAATATTCTCAGAAACTTCAAAAAACTGGTTTCAGCACTTAGCCAGCATCCATTTCACAGTGGCAGACCTGGTATCCTGAGGAACTGCCCTTGTGGTATCTGGCTATTTCTGGGACAAGCTGCAGCACCAGATCCCCCTGCAGCAGGGCGGTCTGCTCAGCAAGACAATAAAACATGTCACTGACAGGTATGCACATAACAAACTGCCTTTGTGGTGATCAGAAAGGGTAGACATTGTTCACAGCAGCAACAGATGCAAACAATAAATGCCCTACGTGAGTCCTGTAATTAAATAGCAAAGCAAACACGGAGGCATTTGATAACCACAAAAGATGTTTATGGCTCATGCTCAGGCTCTGCGAACATTTTTCCTTGCTCACTGACAAGATAAGAGAAAAGGTAACCAAGCATAACATAAAAATGAAAAATATCATTTCCTTCCTCGGTGGAGGTTTGGAAATGCCATGCCACAGGTTTCTCAGCTTCTCCAGCATTGTCACACTTTCAGCAGCTGTAGGGATGAATAATTGTGTAAGCCTAGGTTCAGAATATGACTAAGTGTCCAAGAACAGGCTCTTAAGAAGCAAACGTGTGAGTGAGAGTTTGTTTGACAACATTTGCGGTGGGCCAAACCCACCATCAGATAATGTGAGTTACCCATGAGGAAACAGAGGCCTAGGAGGTCATTTTGAAAGGGTCAGAGCAGCAGTGTGGCAGAGGAGCTGTCACCTGCTTTGCTGGGTCCACTGCAAACTGGGAAGACTCGAGGAGCAGACAGTGCATAGATCCTGTCCAAAATGCCCCCCAGCTGCAACCTCGTTGTCCTATGGCAGCTCTGTGCCTGACCTGGAAGAGCCAGGGCTTTGCCTCACTCCTGTGGGAGCAGCAGGTCCCCAGCATGCTCAAGTGATCCCCTCTAGTGGCACTAACAATATTCTGCACTTCTCTGCTCCTTGCAGGCTTGGCCAGCCACACTTTACAGGAAGGAGGCGAAGGCACCCAGAGCTGAAGTGCCTTGGCAGTGAAGCAGCTGCAGGGTCAAAATCAGAGGCAGGATGCCTGGCCACTTGCTCCAGCCTCCTCCATCAGCCTGCCACAGACGCAGTAGCAGCTCCAGCCCCAAAGGGGGGCTTTCCTCTCTCTGTGCCTCTCTTTGCCCCCACCCAGCTGCACAGGGAGGTTTGGAGAAGGATGCAAATGGTAGCTTCAGAAAATGAAAAAAGCATCATCTCAAATAGGAGAGAAAATAATTCAGACAAACTTGAAAGTAAAATCCTTTGGTCAGTATTTAAAACCTGTCTATCACCTCCTTTTCAATTCAATGAAAGAAGAAAGGAAAGGGATGATAAATAGCTCTTCACAGATGCCCTCCAAAGCATTATTGTTTTCTTATGGGTCTGAGGCAGATGATTTTAACTTCTTTTGGGAGAAGCTTTGGAAGGCTGTTCTGTTTGCATTTTACCATTGGGAAATGCCGGGCTAGTGGAATGATTGCACCTCTCTGTTAGCTTTATTGCACCTTCCCTTGAGAATGCTTTGTTTATAGCAGTCAGGGATATTGCAAATAAATTATTCTCACATAGAATGAATTCAGTATTCCCCAGGCTGGGGCAGATTAGCACAAATTAAATCCCACATTTTCACACCTGAGGCCAATAGCACTTTATTAACTTTTATTGGAAACAGATAATTGCTATAAATATATTGTATCATTAATTGTGTAAAGCATGAATTTATAAAAAATTTGTAGCAATTAACATTTTGCAAGTCTGCTGCATAGATTACAGAGTAAATGAGACTTTTTAATTGAAGAAATTACTCCCTTCAAATACAATAGGAGTCTTTTAGAAAGTATGATTTGGGTGCAGAAAGATTGTCAGGTCTATTCCATTAACAACCTCTTCCTTTAGAATGGTCTTTTTTAAGCAGTGCAATTGAATGTGATGCAGAGAGAGCCTGTTTAAGACCTTTCCCTAGCATTTGGTCAGTGTTCCCTCTATGCTTTTTGTGGCCTAGATATTCCAAATGTATCCCTTCATCAGCTGCCCATTTAGGAATGGCTCCGTTTAGTCTTCTCCGTCTCTGTGCATTTATGTCCACCTGTCAGATCTCCAAATGTGTCCCATAGCACTCATCTGCTGCTCCTCACTGCAGGAACCTGAGAAGGGGTGTTTAAGATGCTGAAGAGGCATCTTCCCACTTACTGATGTATTGGTCTGTAAAAATCAGATTTAAGTATTCATACCCCAAAAATCAGGACTGTCAAGCTCAAAAGAACTGAACAGCAGTATCACATTTTTAAATCAGGATGGTTGCTTCCTTTTGAAAAAATTTCAGTCTGAACTAGCATTGTCAAGAATGCAAATACATTTTAAAAAATTAATTTGTGAAAATTAAGTACTTAGACTGCATAATGAAGCAGTCTAACTTGCCCTTTTTCTGCACTCTGTAGCTTGTGAACTATTTTTCTAGATCAAAGACTTTTTCCATTTAAAATCGTATCTTTACTATTTTCTGTCTTTGCCACAAGGCTTTGGAAGTCTTTAGTAGCAGGGTCATATCTACTTACAGGTGAACAATCCTTCCCCAGTGATCACATACACAATGATTTCATGGAGTGCATAGCCTTAAAAGAAAAAGCATTTTCAAGCTTGATTTCTGTCTATATATGCCAGAATAGGTGCACCAACAAAGAGATGGATTTTTCAAGCTAAAAATCAAGGAAAGGAAAGGATGTTTCAACAAAACATCTGTTATTTAAAAGGAAAGAGTATTTTAGAGTAATCCATTCCTTGGCCAGCAGCTTGTCTTGTCCTTTCCCCAGTGATGAAAGACTGTTTTGGTTTCAGCAGTGGAATCTCTTATTTGTGGAAAACCTAGCCATCATTGGCAGAGGGGATTTTACCCCCCAGATTTCTAGTGAAGTCTGTGTGTTACTGTAGAACACATAGAGGTCTGTGTAACACCCTGGAAGTGATAATTTTTAAAACTGCTGGTACTTCATACACTCAAAGCACTCTTCATTTTCATCTCTGTGGGTGCTGATCAAACCAATAAACTTTCTCAGCCTTCAAAAAGAAGATTGAGTGGAAAGCCTGATAACCAGTGGAGAGACACTGGGTGTAGGTTATCTGAGTTAACCATTCTTTTTCTACTCCACAGAAACCTTTTGCACTGGAAAAAAAATGCCTCACTCTTGCATGTATAGTGTGTTAGTCATGAAGGGAAATGATATAACCTAACTGGAACTGTCACCAAAACAGCGTATTTTGTGATATTGCCCCTGTCATTCCTGTCTAAAAGTGTGGATAATAATCAGATCTCAGGAACCACTCTTGTCTCTGTATTTTTATTTATTCTTTCTAGGATATGTTTTTGTAGTACAGTTAAATCAGAGGTGCATGGCATATGGCTTTTTGCTGCATGAATTGCTGCTGATGTGAATGTCAGTGGGCATATAATACCAGATTTTCATTTTGTGAATCACAAGGCATGGAATTCAGCCTGAGAGCTCCCCAGACTATAGACTCTATTATAGGCAAATAAAAAAGGGAAGAAAGGGGGGAGAGGTGATGTCTCGGATATTTTGTTTCAGTTGAAATGAGGTTATCGTGATGAATGATGCAGCTGACAATGAGATTTTTATAGCCTCTCTTGGAGTAGCAGAAGAGCTTGTATTATTGTTGGTTTGCTTTAAGTAATTGTAATCTAAATAGCACTGTGGTTGAAAAGAGCAGCAGAAATCTTTCATACGTGTCTCATAAGCAAAGCCCGGGTGCTTATTTGTTTTTGTCTTGTCTGTCCTTATACAAATGTCCTTCATTGTTTGCAGCTTACATCTCGCGTATTGTCATGATTGAATATGTCAGTCACCATTAAACAGGCGCTTGCCAGTCAGGCACTGCTGCTGCCTGTCTCTATTTTTAGCACATGAGGTAACTGGCCAGCATCTGACAAGCTGATCCTGCTACCTGATGCACCAGTGTAAATTAAGGTTGGCTGTGATAGAGGCAGATGGGAGGGAGGGCTGCTGGAAGGCAGTGTGAGAGGAGAGGAGAGGACAATGTGTGGGTGCAGATGGGCTCTCCTCTCCTCTGCTCTCCTTTACCCACACCAGCTATCTCAATCCATATCCACACCGTGCACGCTGGGCCAACACAGGTACCTGCCTTTGCTGGCTCTCTGTAGGTTACCTTTATTAGGTGATCACAGGTTAAACTGGGCCTTGGTGTGCTAATGTGAACCCTCCTCAAGTTCCCAGACACTGGATGAGAGGGAGAATGGAGGAGGTGAGGGGTCTAGCGCCTACTTTCTGAAGGAAGTGT
Source organism: Drymodes brunneopygia (assembly GCA_013400955.1). Taxonomy (NCBI): domain Eukaryota; kingdom Metazoa; phylum Chordata; class Aves; order Passeriformes; family Petroicidae; genus Drymodes; species Drymodes brunneopygia. The sequence goes on along the minus strand of VZTZ01003000.1, from coordinate 354,994 downwards.
TAGGTTTTTCCCCACAATATTTGGCCTTGAAACCACAGCAGAGGCAGTTGTTATTTGATATGATGGTGAAGCTGAAACACGTGAACTTGGGTTCTGCCACTTTTCCACTGAGAGCTAAATAGCTTACTGGGGGATGGAAGGTGTTGTGTGTGCCTCTGAAAGTGGTAAGACTCTTTTTTCTTTACCCTTTCCCCTCTTCACTGTGGATTTGAATAGTATGCCAAAAATCTTGCGGATTTATTGATGACTAAAATGTAATTTATTGAGCGCTTCCATCCCAGTTCCTTAAGTTACCTTTATATGTTGGTCAGAGTAAGCAGAGAAGCAAGGCCCCCAGTAATGCATTTGAAAGCTGAGGAATATCACCTTAAAAGCTGACCACAGGAATTGAGACTGATTTGATACCATGAAAGTATGTTAAGCCAAACACCATGGAGAGGTGTAGGAACAAATACGAGAATCCTTGAAAAAGACATTTGTGTAGATGATTAAAGATCTTGCCATGTCAGCTGAAGATATTTGTGCCGTGGCCATGAAACTGAAACCAAGAACCAATCCTTGCATCAAGAATGTCAAGTCTGCTTCTAGAAGACTTCTGTGAAAGCATGTGGAGAAACAGCTTCCACACATGCTTTGAATTTTATGGTAATTTTTTTCTCTGAAGACTTGTCTTCAGATTTCAAGCATCAGTTTTCTGTCTCAGGGAAAATGACTGATCTTTGTTGTGTTGCTGATAAGAAAACCTCAGCAGCAAGAACTTAAAAACTGCAGTTCTATCTATTTTGCTTGAATAGTACATGCTGCTTAGAACTTTTTGTTGTACTTAACCAAGAGCCCAAAGGAAATCATCCTTCTCATCGTATCATTGTTACATTGTCAGCCTCTTGAAGCAATTGACCAGCCTTTCATAGTGAAAATAACATCTCTAAAGTCACCAAGTGGAAAAATGAAATATCTTTGTTTTTGTAAAATCAGATGTGTGAGATAAAGAATGTAATCTCATAGTTGTCAAGATTTTCAGATTCCTTCCAAGAACTCATTTTTATGTAAGCTAGGGATCTGGAAATTGTTGAAGGACTGTTTCCTTCCCTAGGGATCTGGAAGTTGTTAAAGGGCTGTTTTCTTCCCAGTGATTTTCTTTTTTGGTCTGATTGTCATGTAACTGATACTTCTTCTGCATTTTACGGTTATGTTGTTTTTTAAAAGCTAGTGACTGGATGTAGCAATCTCACTGAATTTCTCTCTCTGTTTTAAGTGAAGTATTCCTTTAGCTTCTCTCCCTGTTCAGTGGTCCAGTCTCCAATAGGATTGTTCCCCCAGACTTTCTTTCTGTCTCTCCTCTTTCCTTGAAACAATGGCATGGCTCATAGTACTTCCACCTGCCCTTAGGAGGGTTTTAATGGCTTTTCTCACTTCCTAGCTGGGGACACCCGCTGACTACTTTGGACAGCCACATCTGTCAAGACATCAGAAAAGACCCTTTTAGGTCACTGAATATTGGAAGCCAGTTTTTGGAGTCAGGATGGGTGTTACTGGAAGCTATGTATTTTCAACAGTAGTAGAAATCTAAAATTGTAAAATCAAAATTGATCCGTATGGACAAAAAAATCTTACCTCAGAAGTAATGGTATAAATATAACATTTTAATCATGATGGCAGAGAACAGGATATTCTTTTGTCTAGCCTAATTCTCCATACAGTGGACTTCAAATTTTAATTTACTTAGAGAAAAGAACTGTCTCCACCAATTGGGAGATGAACCTCAAGTAAAAGGAATTGTATGTGTGCAGCTTGAAAATGGTTTCAGTTATATACATGGCCTTAATAGCCCTTTGCTGTAAAATCTTTAAAGTACCAGGCAAAATCTTAAAACTGGTGGTTCTACTTGAGGAGAAAAGAAAGAAAATATCTCCATAAAACTTATTCACCTTTGCATGGGTTAAGGGTTTTTTATTGCCTTGTTGCTATTAAGCTCCAGAGAACAGGATGTTTTATAGCTGCTCATTTTGCTTTAGTTATTATAATTTGAAAGAGTTTGATGATGCTAATTTCCTTCTCTACGCTTCTTGATTTTAGTACTAGAGTAACACTTCAGTATCTTGTATTGATTTTTATGATGGCCAGGGTTTCGATACTAATTTCTGCGGATATTTTCTTTGATACTAAAAGCTGAGGATGGGTGACTGCCAAAGCAAATTGAGGACTCAGAAAGACTAATTTCATGTTTTACAAATATCATTGTCGGTGTAGGATGGTCTCTGGGCTGATGAGTACCATGAATCACCAATGCACCCTTGTGTGGTGTGGACTAACTGCATGCTGGGCTGCATTAGCTAAAGCACAGCTCCCATGACAGAAGAAGGGATTATTTCCCCCAACCTGGCCTTTATGAGGCAGCAACTGTAAGCCTATGTCCAGTTCTGTGCCCTAGACATGGGGAGAAACTGATGAAATGGAGCTAGCCCAGCAAAGGGCCACCGAGATGATTAAGGAGGATGGAGCATGTGGTGCTCAAGGGGAATGTGAAGGAACCAGATTGGTTCATCCTGGAAAAGGCTGGATCCAGGGTGGATCCAGTTGTAACTTCTGCCATTGTTTGAACAAGAAGGATGAGAGGAAGATGCATACCCTTCTCAGAAGTACACAGAGAAAGAAGAAAAGAGAAGCTGCAATGAAGGAAACAGTTAGGATGTAAGGATAAAATACTCCCAACTACTGATACTGGTATAGCACTTGAACCAGTTGCACAGAGAGATTATGAAATCTTTATCCTTGGAGAAACCCAAAACTTGCCCAGAGTTGCCCTGAGGAACCTGACTTAAGTTAGCTCTGCTGTGTCTGCAGGACTTGATGCGTAGAACTGCCTAGCAACCTGAATTATTTTGGTTATATGGGTAAAAACTACTTTCTTACACAGGAAGATACCTTATCCAAATAGGAAGGAATAGTAATTCATATCATTAATCATCATTGAAACAAACTCAGGTAGAGCATCAAACTCAGATTTTTTCTAATGTTAAATAAAGCATAAAAGATCCTTGTGATGGATTCTGTAGCCACTTTAAGAAGTCAGGCTTTCCCCATTAACTACGGTGATCACTTTAAAGCAGTTTTAACTTGTCTTAGCTCTGACAGCTGAACTGTTATTACTCAGGGGCATACAAACTCCTTCAGAAATGTGATGTTGAAAGTATTTTTTCAAAATTTTCTTGCCAACTTTTACAATAGTATGTTTTACTAAATGCTTACCACTGGCTATACTACAGCTCAGCTGACATGGTAACTTCTCTAACCACAATAACTTGGTAGTGCATTTGAAACCTAATACTTAAAGCAAGCCATGTGTGTAGAAATTGCAGAGCCACGTTTAGCTGCTGGTGGATTGGTTTGAGGGATGCTTGTTGTTTTGTGCCTGGCAACCCCAGGGTTTTTGGGGTTTTTATAGGTGCTTCTCTTGTACATAAACCTTTGCTTTTGCTAAAGCTCTGTTGCTTACATGTTCTAGTTTCAGGTGCAAGCTGTCATTTCACCATCCCAGGAACTTTCAGGTATTTCTTTTAAGCACAGGTTTATGATGAAAGGAGAACACTTTTTAAATTGACAGGACATACAAAAGGCAAAAAAAGAGAACAGAAAGGTGATGTTAAGTGATTTTTAGCAGGATAGCAAGAATACATAAATGATGTCTTCCTGCTTGTTGTGTGAAAAGTTAATGGTAGAGGTAAGAACTTAGCCCACACCTCACTTGTCAGTGCTTTGATGACAGGACAACTATATCTTGGTTTCTTTTCTCATATTCTGATAATAACTCTGTTAGCAAGGAGCAGGAGGTTTTTTCCTCCATGGTGGAAGCATCTTCCACATTTAAGCAAAATATTTACACTTTGTTTACAACCTTTAAAGTTTAAAGTAATGAAGTGGTTAGATGCAGTGCTTGCTGCACTTTTGGAGTAAATGGCTGAAATGAATATTTGTGGCTATTTGAGAATGTAATGAGAAGGATGAGGATAAACTGAAGAGATGGCATTCACACTGTCTTTTTGTGCATAATCTCTCATGCAGTTAGAAGCAGGAAAAAATTGAGAGCAATTACAAGAGAACCAGAGCTGCCAGAATTTTTTTTCCCTCTCTCTTGAAATGACCAGAAAGACTGCAGTCATAAATGACAAATTTAATAAGCAACCAGTATTTACCTCTGTGTGAGCCCAGCTTTTGCAATGCTCACTGTGATTACTGAGGCAAACTGGGGCACACTGCAGTTGCCCAGCAGTGCAGCTGGCTTTGGGGAGGGTGACCTTCTGTGGCTGCCACAGGTGTTACAGATTGGGCAGAAAGTAAGACAGGACCTTGAATAGAGAAAGTTGTATGTTCATGGTGCCTGGCTCCAGCACAAAGCAGCAGGGCTGTTATTGCCAAGGAGACACTATGCCTTGGTCTTTCTGGAAGAAAGTTCCCTGCTGTCCAGATGCGAAAATTAGTTTCTGGCTAACACAGGAATATTGAGTACCACCAGACAGGACAACGACTCAGGTGTGGAAGGCAGCCAGACCTCACTGCGGGCTGTGGCTTGGGTAGAAAGGTTGTCTACAGTGACAGTATTAAAAAAAGAGTTATAAAAAAGCTTCCAAAAGCTTTGCATCCTACAAAGCAAAGCTATTCTGATTAAACTGATAATTTTAAAATAAAACGGCTGCAGAGAAACCAAGAAAACCAGCAAATCCCTTCTTTCTGTTTTTCCAGATAGTACAAAGTGTTATTAAAAAAAAAAAAAAAGTTGTTAAAAATCTATTTATACTCAAAAGAAAAAAACAGGCAAAAAATTGTACAAGCAGCATTAAGCTGCAAAAATTTTCCTTGGACACATTGCAGTACCTTTTCAAAGCAGCATATGGGGTTTATTCTGGTGACTCTAATTTTAACATGAATGGGAGTCACGTGGAATACTCCTGGCATACTGCTTTGAAAATATATCCCTGCATGATTAAGGAAGACTGAAATCTTTTTAAACATCTATTTTTATTTTTTTAAAACCAATTCTGAAATGTTTTTAAAGGAAAGCATTAATGGAATGAAAATGGTCCAACCCTGAACACAGCAGTAATGTAACAGGTAGAAATACTACCGGCTTAGCATTGTAGATATGTTTGTGTTTCAGAGGCTGAGTAATGAAGAGTGAGGAAAACTTGGAGTTTGTACCCACTGTTGCAACTGCCTCTGCATTGCTTGACCTTTATAAATTTGTCTCTTCACTTGGAAGATGAAGTCATCATTCCACCTACCATGTGCAAAGAGCAGAGGGTTCAGCAAAGAGAGTACAAGGCGCAATTTGTCTCTGTGATGGCAATTGCCATGCTGCAGTATTGACAGCATCTTTAGCTCGCGGATGATCAAGACTGAAGAAATATGTACTCTGAAGATCAATTAGAGAGAGACTCATTAGTGGGAAGGAAGTTATGAGCAGATGCAACAGCCCTGACAAAGTGAGCCAGAACACTGATAGAGCTGGGCCTGGTGTGTGGGCTGAATGTGAAGCAGGGTTGCTGCAGGGATGTTCAGAGAGTCCTTTCTGACAGCCAGTCCTTCCTACCCATCTTCAGAGAAAGCAGTCTTAACAGCTTCTTGAAGTGTTTTGAAAAGGATAAGACAGAAAATGTCCATAAAATCATTTTGATGAATACAGACATGAGCATAGTGAGGAGCATGGACATTCATCTGGCATCCTTCCAAAGATGCCGAAAGAGGGAAAAGTTACTTTTCCTTTTCTAATACTTTTTTCTTTTTGTTTTTCCTCCTTTTTCTAAACTGAGAATGCAAGGTTTATTTTTATAACTTTAGTTTTATGTGGGCTGCTGCTTCAGTGCTTGAGGATCTCCTCTGATTGCTTGCAATACCTTATTGCCTGTCTTACTAATATTTATCTATCTTGACATCAGAGACACTCAGGCGAAAAAAGAAATTACCTGCTTTTTTATTCTTTTCATGAAATCTTCACCAGTGATATCACAATGCTGAGCTCACCTGTCCTTTTTACCTATTGACTTTGAGTGGAGTTTCTCCGGTCATTCCAACAGTGCTGCCACTTTCCAGACCTAAACATGAGATGAAACAGGCAGCATAAAGAAAAAGTATTTATGCCAGCCTTATTTAAGCAAGAGACTTCATTTAAGCAAGCCTATTTATAGAGCAAGGTTATTTATACTGCATTTGGCTGTGAATGGGCGTGTGTGGGCACGCTTCTGTTGTGCATGCAACACGTGTTTGGGGTATGTATATTTGGCTGCACATTTCCATGTACACGGATTGAAAAAGTGGCTCCTAGAGTCTTTGAGAAGATGTTTGCAAAGCCCAGCTCAGGGAGACTTTGAAATCCTCAGGAACAGATGCCTGCTGCCAGAGGCTGGCACATAATAGAGGCATCAGTAGCTCATTCTGTGTGCTCCGAATTACCTTATGAGGGTGTGGATGGAGGATATTGCCCTTTCTAGCTGAAGCTAAGCGTTCACTCAGTAAATTGCTCCTGTTAGAGCACACTTGCAATAACTCCATGGTAAACAGCCCTAACTGTTCATTCAGCTTACGTGAGCATTCATTTGACTTTCGTTCCTGCATGAGGTGGAAGCTGATAGAACGCGTTCTTCTCAGGAAAATTTGTTGTGTGCTTGCTGGACCTGGAAACTGGACTCGTGTTTTCTGTTCTTCTCATTAACTGTACTCTTGGCAATCCCTTTCTGCACCACCCAAGCCTTCCGACACTTACCCTTCCATGCAAGCCTGGGATGCAAAAGCAGTGCTACGGGGATGGGAAAAATATGGATTGGCCCTCATCAACATCTATTAAAATAACAGTCTGGAGGTCCTTCAGCAGCAGCTGGGATGGTGAACTAAGGCAAAGATAACTCTGTAATTGAGTTGTTTTCAGTATACTCTTTCTAAACATCATCAACTAGCATTGGCACTCTGGACTAAAAGATGCACAATCACAGCCATACAGTTCCCTCTTAAGGCTGCCAGATTGTTACTCTTGAATAACATACAGCAGAAGCTTTTAAAATTAAAACACACACCTAGAAAACTCTTCTCAGTAAAAATCCCATTTCTTTTTCCAGAATGCCTAGGCAAGTAAATACTGGGTTTTTAGAAATCCAGAGATGTTTGCTAGCATCATCCTTTGTGGCAGTCTTAAGGGTCTGTTGGATAAAACCCAAAGCCCCCGCTTCAGGTCTCACACTACTAATCTCTTCTCCTTTAGCGAGGGAGAGCATGAGTTTTGTGTGAACAGATTTAATCTTCCTGTGCAGCAGATGTGCTGACACATGGGTTTCTCTAGTCAATGGGGTAAATAATCTTCTGTTTAAGTAGCTCCTAAGTACCTATTTATGTAATTAACATATTAAAAAAATCAGGCATCATTATTTAAACAGTGAACCACGACAGCATCAGACTGAGTTCAGATAACTGAGATAGACTTTTTCCTTTATTTCGTCCATCTTACTGCTCTTTGGTTTTGTTAAAATCAGAAAAGCTAAAGAAATCATTCTGTTGCTATTTCATATGATCAAGTAGAGATTTAACTACTGTCTTCCAGAAGAAGAAAGTGCACTGATGAATAAGATGGAGGGGAGAATGCATGCCTGTAAGAGAGGCAAGACCGAGCATCTACAGGGCATAATTTGTTTCAACAGTGTTGGTACGATGTACATTCCACAGAGCCCATCCTACAGAGAATCAAACATTAAATGGAAGTCTTAGACTGTTTGGATTGAAGATAAACCCTGCTGCTGTTGCTTGTTTGGCAGCCTGTGCAAAGCATGAGCTGGACAAGTAGCTAAAGATGGAAGGCAAAATGCTGCAGTGATGTGAAATTGCTCTGTCCTGGCCACGTGTACTCCAGACAGAGTGATTGAATGATAGAACTGAGATTACAATGACATGACTGAAAAAGCTCTCGGTGTGTTGCAAAGGGTTTTGATACAAAATTGTGATATGCATTTGAACAATGTGGGCAAAGGAGGGAGCAGGGAAAATCCTAACCCCAAACAGTGGATGAAGAATATGTAATAGATTTGGCAGATAGTGCTCATATGGTCTGAATGTACTGAAAATTTTAAAACTCACAAGGTGATTTTTGAGCCTCTTGCAGTTGTGTATTTAAGAGTGCTATGTGAGGAATCCTGAAGTCGATGATGTGTACTGTGAAACCTCCTACTGTCTACTGTCTGGATTTATTATAATTGATTTGAAATTCTTCAGTGCCCTCTCATGCTATATGACTGCAATGTATGTTTGAAATTACAAGACTTAAAGGTTGCAGACAGCTGCGGGGGCTTGTGTATTTTAAGGGCTTTTTTAATATGATAGCTATCTAAAGACAAACTATGATTGTATATGACACTGCCACCAAACCTAAACAGCACTTGAGGTTGTTTGTCTGCTTTTTTCTTTGTGCATGTATCAAAAACTGTGCAACTCCAAATTTGTTCACTATGACAGAATAGTCTTCCTCTCTGCAACCCAGTGTCTCTTTCTTCCTTTTTCAGACTAGGTTTCTTTTGTGCAGTTGTGGTGCCTTTCTTCTCTTTATTTAGTTGGAGTTTTCGGTTCTGTTTTTCTAAAATGTGAGTATTTTGGTTCTGTATCAAAGACAAGGCATTTTAGATCTTCTTGGAGCTAATACTGGAGGTGCAAATGGAGCCTACAATCATGTTGTCTAGACTAGGAAGTCTCCTTTCCCTACTCAGACTATGTGTAATCATTTAGCAATAGGAAAACTGAGAAATATTCATATCAGTTCCTGTAGCCAATTTCAGGATTTTTTGTAGGCTGGCTTTGGCTTAGCTGAAGAGCTTCAGTTGTCAGAGAAGATGAAGAAGAATTGCAAATTCAACACCCCTAGACAGTTATCATCCAGACTGTTGTGCATGTCCAGGACTGTTGTATGAAATTCTATAATGCTCTAAATTCATTTGTATAAGACAAGTGGAGATTTTCTTTAATGCACATCTTTGTATCTTGAAGTCTTTTAATATGTGTATGCATCCTCAGAATGCGGGCAACGTACCCAGTGGTGCAGGAAGAGACTGGAATGTTCCCTGTGGTCAAAGCACAGGGGGAGGTAGTGAACATGGAATGGACTCACTGGAGCTTGGATGGTGGAAATGCTTTGCAGAATGAAAGATTCTGTGGTTCTCTTAATTCTTATGGACTTTCTGGGTGCTATGGCGGCAGATCACCTCTGAAGGTCATGGCTAATCTGATTTGCAAAGCTGTGTTCCTGACTGTTTTCAGCAGCTTATATATCACTTGTGTGTTCCTAGTCAGATAAGCTTTGTGGTTTGTAGCTGTCTTAAATGGCAAAAGGGATAGATGTCTCTTTATGCACTGGCCCAGTATTTTCATTTTAATTTGTGTTTATATGTTACTGTGCAAAAACTTCTTTCTGATGCAGTAGTAGTAAAAAAAAAAACACCAAACCCTCAAACCTGCTCACTTGAAATAAAGTGAAGGAGCCTCCTGATAAAAGAGTTATTAGATTTTCTGATACTAAGATTTAGGAAAAAACAATCTAAATGTGAAATATGGCCTCGGAAGTCTTTGAAATACTTGTTTGTATTATCTACTGGCTGGGTCCTAATTGACACTTCAAGAATACAGATGTGAAAGGGATATGTGTTGGTCTTCCTGGAATAAATCAGTAGGAGTAGCTGTTCCTGGTGCAAATCAGCTGCTTCTACAAATGGACTTTTGAAAGGGCTTGAAAGTTTACTCAGAATTAGCAGGTAATTTATGGCACTGGAAGAGGAGTCACTGGGAGCCAACCTGCAAGTCTATGACTAGGGAACTGTTAGCAGGTTAACCATCTTCCCCTTTAGGTATCTAGGCTAAAAAAAGAAAAACCCACGATCTAGAAGGATGAGTAAGCATTATATCATCACTGATTGTTCCTCAGCTCCCACACACAAACAGGTCTTAGCCCATGACAGCATACTGGCAGGAGCTGCTGTCGGATTGACAAGTAGCAGCTTTGGTGTGAAGCCTTCCTGGAAATCTTTTATCCTGTTAGTTGAATAGCATCATTTTATCCTGCTATCTTAGAAGATTTTTTTCACAAATCTTATTTATTATGCTGCTTTGAAATGCCTGGATTTTTCTAGCCTTGAAGTTTTGATCTCCCTTAAAAGCTTTCTTAGGTATTTGTGTCCTGTCCTGCTTTAGATTGCAATGAAATTCTTAGCATGTTTATTCTCACAACACAACCTTGTGAGGAAAAGAAATATAATTTGCAGGGGAGATTACTAAGAAAAGAAAGTGACAAAGGTGAGATTTCATAGCCTTAAATCTAGTGGCTTGCTGTCGTCAGAAGCAGAAATCTCTGTAACTTCTGCTCCTTTCCTATGAAAGAAAACACCTTAAAAATGGGTCTTCTGAGTTCTTGACTGGTTGCCCTAATCTGGGACACAGCCTTCTCCCTGTCAGCATGTGAAATGCAGATGGGAGTTTTGGAAACTGGGCCAAGGGGAAGTTTCTCCAGATACATCAAAGTTGCACTGCTAATCATTATTTTTGATTACAGTGGGGCTTTGTTTAACAAAGCACAGCCTCATGAAGAGTTTTGAACTCTGTGTATCACATAACAGAAAGGAACAATTTATTTCATTAGGAACCTCTTCAATTTAATATTGGCTTAAAAAAATATTTATTGCAGAGACCTCCTAGGAATGTGCCATTCAGTTTTTGTTGTCCAGTAGAATTTAAACTTGTTGGTTTGCATGACTGTTTTAGGCTCTACATATTGACAGTGCTTCCAGTCCATGACATGACAATAACAACTAGCAAAAATAACCTTGGAACTGCTGAAGTGTTTCACTATTCACAGACAAATGACAGAACATGCTCCACACTCCCAGACCACCCTCTCCCCAGTGTGATTTGGGTGGAAGGAGGGGTGGGAGAGGGATGGAACTGGACAGATTGGTTTTTCCGCAGCAAGTTCTGTCAGCGAATCTAGGCTTTTTAATTAGCCCTCATTCCCTTAAAATGCACACTGAATATCTTTCCACAGTTTAATATTTCTGAACTGAAAGAATGACCACAAAAGCTGGCAAGCTCAGGGTAATCCTTGTGGTGATGGTGCTGCTCTAAAGGCAAATGAAAAGCCAGAAGCACAGCATTGCCAGAAGTGAACCCTTACAGCATCCTCAGCCATTACAAATACACTTCTCTCAGAAGCTTATTTCCATGTCAAGAATTATAATTACATCGCCCTGAAAGGCCAAATCTCTGGTGTAGCTGTCTCTTGTGGTCTTGCTCTTGAGGTTTGGAAGACCTTCCTGGACTCTGGATTAGACTCAGGTAGAAGACATTTAACAGGGAGTGACCTTTACTGTACAAGGAGATGAATCTACCTGCAAGGCTTTGTCCTGGTGCATTTTAAAATGCTTCTATTTACCATGGCAAATGGAGTGGATTTCTGTTATTAGTGCAATATAGAAACACTGAGGTTTTTTAAGAAGGGCTTTCATTTTTTCATTCTTCTTCTTTTAGTTAAAAAATTCAAGTAAGGGTTCCTGAAAAAATAATGTATCCTCATTTTTTCCATCTGAAATTCTTTCTTAACACCATAATAATAGTATGTCATGGTCTCATGGTTTGTCTGAGGTTATCTTTCGAATATAAATGCATGAACTTGACTTTTCTCCTCATTTTGCAGTTTCAGTAACGGTAACATGGAAAGAATAAAAGACTTTTTTTTTCAGAGAAAGTCTGAGAAGCAGCATGAATATTCCCCCAACTGCCAAACTGTTCCTTTGCTTACTGCATTGTTGCCTGAGGAATCTTTTCTCTCTCTCCAGTGCTGCTTCCTTTTTTCTAATAATTTCTCCTTCCTTATATTGTCAGAGGTCAGAGTTTTTGCCAATGACTAGCAACCCTTTGGACAAAAAGATTTCCTAGTGATATGTTTCATCAAGCCCTGAACAGGACAGGAAATACCCAGTGTAGAAGTTGTTGCATGAAGATTCAGGTCACTGTCTGTGGGTGCCAGGTGCATTTTTGGAGGTTTCCTAATAGCTGTGTCATATTTCCACCTTGTTTTGGAGAGGTACAGTATGTGGAACTGGAAAGCAAAACACAGTATTTTGACAGTAATCTTGTCTTCTGCTGGTCAGTTACTTAAACTTGAAATGTGAATAAGATGTATTATTTGTTGGAGCAAGTCCAAAAGAGACAAGATGATCAAAGGGCTAGAGCACCTCTCCTATGAAAACAGGCTTGAGAGAGTTGTAGTTGTTCAGCCTGGAGAAGGGATGGCTCCAGGGAGACCTCAGGGCACTTTCCTTAGCTGGAGAGGGACTTTTTACAAGGGCGTGGAGTGACAGGACAAGGCATAATGGCCTTAAAGTGAAAGGGGGTTGGTTTAAATTAGATATTAGGAAGCAATTCTTTACTGTGAGGGTAGTGAGGTGCTGGGACAGATTGGCAGATGGGTGCCCCATCCCTGGCAGTGTTCAAGGCCAGGCTGGATGGGACTTCAAGCAATCAGAACTCACAAAAGCTATCCCTGCCCATGGCAGGGGGGTTGGAACTAGGTGATCCATCTTTAACTATTCTATGGTTGTGTGATTTGGGCACACAGAGAGTGTACCTCCTTAGCATAAGCATCCATACAAGTGAATACTCCTGGGGTGTGCGCACACACTTAACGTGTGTCGTGGCGTGTTTGCACAGGGAGAAAGTCAACGTGTACACAGCTCTGTCTGCGTGTACTTTCCCAGCATGTATGAAAAGAGAGAGCAAACTCACAATCAAATAAGCAGCAAGAGCGGAGGGAGAAAAGATGAGACTGCAGTTGATTATGAGCCTGGCAGCAGATGTGCTACACAAATCCAGCCCGCTGCATCCAGGCTGTTTCCATGGCGATGGAGCGAGTAATTGTGGAGCTCCTGCGCGCTCCCCCGCGGCCCCCACCAAGGTGGACGCGGGTGCCGGGTCCCCATCAGCGCTTCCTCTGGGTGAGCGCCGGGCTCTGGGACAGAACGAGCGGGCGGGGAGGGGGAGCCCCAGAGACGGGGATCTCTGGTCTATTCATTCCCGCCGTGCGATGGCAGGATGCGAGGGAAGCGGCGCTCTCCCTCGGAAATACGGTCTCCCGAGATGCTAAATAAGCGGGCAGGAGTTTCCCTGCCGCGGGAGTGGGCTGCCATTGGCTGCCGCCGCCCGCCCGTGCCAATGGGAGCCCGCCGGGCGCCCGGCACATAAGCGGAGCTACGCGGGCAGCGCGGTGGGCAAAGGTGCGCGGCCGCGGGGCAGCGCCTCTCCCATGGCTGCGCTGGGCAAGGGTGTCCGCCGAGAGCATCGCCACGGAGCATCCGCCGCTGCCCGTGCGCACCGTGCCGCCCGCCAAAGGCAGCATTAAGTCATTCGCTCGCTGCTGCCGTGTGGGAGGGTGAATTTGTCATCGGGAACGATGGAGCTACGAGATCTCTGTAAGTAAATCCGTGTACTTTATCCTGCTGTTTCAGCCTGGGCATGGAGCAATTAGTGATGTCGAGGAATGGCAAAAGCAAATTAGTGGCAACTGTGAATAGCGTGAAGGATTCCTCGGTTTTGTTTTGCGTGTTGCAAGATGTGCTCTTCCAAATGGTTTCAGGCATCGGACAAACTAGTTAGCTGTTTGCATTGCCTTGGGTGGTTTTTTTAGCCTAATTAAGGTTAGGCTGTGGAAGGATGCTGTGTTCTTCGGGGTATTTCAGATTACCCCTGTGTTTGAAAAGGAGAGCAAACCACATGGAGCAGAATATCGCATGCACCAAAGTCTGAGGTGCCCACATGAAGTCACCAACATTAGTGGTGTCAGTATAATAATAGCAAGTATGTTATTACAGTGGTTTGTCAAACTCCAGTTCAGACCCTGAGCCAAGAAAACATGAATTGCTCATCATTCATCTCTGTGTTCAGCACAAAAAAGTCATTGCTTTTCCTACCCTTCATGTTCCTTTTCTCATTTTTTCAAACTGGTTTCTTCCTCTTCAAAGGTTTTTTAAAATACGTTTAATTCAAAAGCTTTCCTATTTGTTTATAAAACCTGTGAGTACATGAAAAGTGTGAAGAGTTTCCTTTTTCACCATTGTGGGGCATATGTTAGAAGTTGATTTCTTTGCCTGATGGGACTCTGCTTTTGATTCTGTAAAGCAGAAACAGTATATTTAGAAAGGGGAGGAAAGTGTGTGTGCAAATCTGTCCCTCTGCAACCCTCTGGGGTTACTTCAGTTACACCAGCCATGAATTCAGCTCAGCATTGTTCATGTTTTATCATGACAGGGAGCTTTGCTGCATGGAGCTCTGCTTAACCCTCTCAGAGACTGTAGTCATCTTATCTGGTTTGTGAAAATACATAGGAGAAATGGCAGACATAGGAAGAAAAAAGATTTAGAAAAAACTTTTTGTGCTTTTCACCCTGTGCCTGAGCTAGTCAAGTGTATCAGGTATTTTATAGTAACCAAACTAGGTGCAAACGTCGTATGAAGCTGGCTGCATTTTAGGGATCCATTTTTGGTGTCTTCTGTTCATTTTAGAACTTAACACACAGCCTCATTTCCCAGCGTTAGGAACTGATGAGAAGTCACATTGCTGCCTGGGAATCTCAGGCTGAGGGTGTAAATTTTTTTAAATATGGTTTTACTGGTCAGCTTTGCTTTTGCCTTGCAAGTTGTGGCAGGAAGGTGTGTATGTGGAGCTTATCTCTCCAGTTAAAGGAATTAGCGTTGCCTCAGAGTTGATGCCAAAAAAAGAATTGTCAGTGTTTTTAAGAACTGCTGGATCAATATAAATTAAAAAAAAATACAGAACTTAGAATTCAGTGCATCGATACAGGGAAGAGAGTCTGTTGGTGAAAGCTGTGTAAAGCTCCTCTGTGTAGTTTTGAGTGTTTAACCCGGTGTATCACAAATGCAGGAGGGACCCCTTATTAAGCTTGAGTTATTGCTTCTTCTGAAGACACAGATATAAGTCACTCTTCCCTGTGTTTTCCAGGGGTGTTGGGGTAACCTTTTATGGAAATGATGGCCCCAGGCATCCTATGGCACTGGGATTAGAAAAAGTGCATTTTTCTGAGGTATGCAAAAAAGAGCTGACTGTTAGCTCTTATTGTGATACTTATTTTGTTCAGCAGTGATGAAAGTGCCAAAAATGAATATTTTTTTTTAATGAAGAAGGTATTTTGCTGCTGTGTCACCTTCCCCAGGGTCTTGTATCGTTCATTTGTATTTACTTAGCACTGGTGTGGCTGAAAATCCCATTGCGTACGGCAGCCTAGGCAAAGAGATGTGCCCACTCCCCATCTTGAAGGTGGATGCTTTGATCTAGGCTAAGATATTCCATAAAAATCTGTGAGAAAGCTTGGACCCTTGCACATCTGGGCATGGGTTGTTCCTGGCTCCAGGCTGGTCATTTTGAACGCCTTTGGGATGCATCAAAATGAAGCTTAATTGCACCTTTGAAGTTTTTTAATTCCACACCTACTGCCTTCTGCTTTATTTTCTGATTGCTGATGTGAAAGCATAGGAGAACATTGTCTTTTAAGGTCACTGCATCTCTTAAGATGATATTTTAATTCTTTTTAGCACTCCAGGGATATAGTTCAAACAACATAAACCTCTCAAGTTTAGTCACCAGTGTTAGGCAAATACTGTATGTGATAGAGTTCCTCTCTCTCCCGTAACCTTGTTTGAAGGGATTTTTTTGCTTGTCTATCCCAGTGCATTAGCAGATAAATGGAGGGGGCTGGGGAGGGAGGGAGGGAGAGAGACAGTCTATAACTGCTAAGCACTGGATCAGTCTGTCTGAGGGCTTCAAACCACAGTGGTGCCTGAGGTGGAAAAACTCACGTTGCAGTCAAAGCCATGCTTGCGTTAGATTTTTGACGTGATGGTGCAGAGAACTGTTGTTCATCGTTAGTGTTTGGGGATGATCTACGTGGGAGAGGCATTTCAGATTCCCAGGCTATAAGAGTTCCAGCAACAGAGGAGTGAGTAGGCTTCAGTGAGAGCTCTGGCATGCTGGCAGCAGTTGGGAGGATGCAGAAGCTGAAAAAAATGCTATCTTGGGGTAGCTTTAATTGGTTGCATTGGAAAACACTTGGTTTGATGGGCTCATATGTCTTCTAAAGTGCTTGGTGCCAGACCAAATTGGCATAGCTCCATTGACTTACACGAGATGCCACCAGGCATTGATCTGATCTTCAGTCTTATGCTTATATTTTTCTTGGAAGAGTGAGATTTTCAGAAACGCAGCAGGTTATTTTTTTCTTTATTTGCCTCAAAAATAAAATTGAAAACTTGAGTGGAATAGTCATTCCACAGGTTTGGTTTTATTTCTGTGGGCTTTAAGCTTAATGGGTTATCCCTTATCTGCTGTAGAGCCTCATGCCCATATGTCAGTCTACAGTGGAAGCATAGAGCAGAAATTCTGATCTGAGCTTTATATGTGTTGAGAGATATTAAATTTGAATATTTCATTATTTCCATGGATCTTAACCCTCCTTCAGTTACAAAAACCCTGCTGGTCATTCGTGTTCTAGGTAAACAGATGCTAGGGCCACCAGTCTTCAGTTTTGCCTCAGTTGCATATGGTTTTCACCCCATTATTCAAGTGAGTAGGTACAAACTTTTACACACAGGTGTAAAAAAGGTGGCTCGATATGTTCACCTCCAAATGAATTGAAGCCAGTTGTAACTCCGAGTAAGACTAACCACACAAATATAAACAGTTCCTTATTTTTGTGTCTGCAAAAAAACCCCACTTTTTTTAGGAAAAGTTTCTCTATGCTAAGCCTTGGCTTACATGGACCATCATGCCATGGAAAGCTCTCGCTCCCTGTTCAGTGCATACACACTCACGTGCCCAGTGGCACATGCACACAACAAAGCAACACCAAGCACAGGATAAAAATGGAACAGCAGTAAAACAAAGACTTGTGAATTGTGAAAAGCCCATTGATTTGCTTGACACCCATTTTATTCAGCATTGTGCAATGCTAATCTGAAAATTCCTATGCGTCACGAAAAGTTTTGGGAACAATAAGAACTGTCAATTCCAGCAGATTTTACAGACCTGTCATTATTCTTCTTGTCTTGAAGCACTAAGTGGCATATAGAGGGATTTTTGGCAGGAGTTCAGGACTACTCTCATAAAGAGGAATCGTGTGCCACTACCTCGTGGATGTTATCACTTGAGGCTAGAGTTCAGCCCAGCACAGGCTCCTGAAAGCATGCCTTTCCCCATCCAAGTGTGCTGCTTTTGTGGATCTCACTTATTTTGTCTCTTCAAAAACCCACAGCTACAAACCACTGTTTTTTACTGCTCTCAGGTGCAAAAATGTAAAAGAAGAAAATTTCATATTCTTTCTACATTTTCAATTGATATCTTCCAGAAAACTAGAATACATTAATGAAATCCTATCCCCCCCTGCACCTGCTGCTTCTTCAGAAAGGAAAAGTGGAGATAGACACACTGATGGCCGCAAGCAGAAGTTTTTATTAACTCCCTTTCTCTTGAGATTGTATTGCTGGTACTTCCTTCTCTTGGAGCATCTGTTAAGAAAAGGCTCACATACCCTAAATTCCCCATCCTTTGGAACTACAACCCCCCCTTAGACACATGCCTGTGTGAGGAGAAGCATAATGATGGGAAGAAACGTTGGCTTTGTGTTAGATTCAATTTAAAGTTCTTTATCAGAGGCCATGTAACTTAAGAGTGTTTTTTCTTCCGTACTTACACTTCCCAGTGTAGCATCATCTGCATACATAGCTCACCCAAATTAAATAAAGTTTCACTACAGTGAGGGTCATGACATTCACTCTGAATATGAAAATATTCATTCACTTATGCATCCTTGGTTTTGGTAACTTGCAGAATCCATATATGTTGCAATAAACCTTCAGAATTTTCAAAAGTCTGCAGAGCACAGATCTGTTTTTTGTGGACTTCACAAAATTCTAGCAGGTTTTGATACCTCACTGGTTTTAAAAACCATGCGAAAATCAGACCTCAGAGGACACACATGACCTTCATATAAAGTAGGACTTTGATTAGCTCTATCTTGGGTGTTTTAAACTCCTCTGTAATGCACAAAAGCAGTCTTGTAATGGGGTGAAAAAGGAGATCTTCTTACTAATGCTAGCCTGCTGTCAAATTAATACATCAAATAATATACTCTTATCCTGAATCACTGGACTGCTTTTATCACTACTTTTGATGTGGCAAAGGAAGTGCTTGTTCCATAGCTACAAACCCAACTCTCTTAGTCTTCCCTACTCTTTGAACTTCAATTTTCTTAAGACTTGGAACATCGTGATACAGAGAGCAGCATTCACAGCTAGGTATTTCAAGACTCACGTCCAGAGGCATATTAGAAGCCACACAAAGGGATTTTCTTTAAGTGAGGTTTTCAAATGTACGTAACCTTCTGGCTTGACCTCTGGATCCACTCCCAGTCTGCATTTTAAGGAAAAGAATCTACCCACATACAGTTATTTCCAGTAAGATCAAAGCTCCCATTGTATTCTGACACCTGTGAGAAAGAAATAGATGTATAAAAAAAAGTGAGGGAAATTGTGAAAAGATTTGAATGAGTTCACATTTATGAAAGACATGAACCCACGGATCTTGAAAGCGAAGGGAAGACTTTCAGGATAGCTGCAGAATGTTTCTTTATTTGTTAGCTTCACCAAGTTAATTAAACAGACTTGAAAACATAAACAAAAATAGATTTTCTAGATCCCTACAAGCATAGCTCTGCAAGTGCTTTGCCATGAAAGTTAATCAGGTTCTAACTTTAGACTGGGGTTTCTGCCTGGTGCCTAACAGAAGCCACTGCAAAGGATGGTGTTATTTCATTTTGCAGTCCCTCATCTGGGTGTGGTGTCTTCCCCAGTTTCCACCCTTTTTTCTGGCAAAGGTGTAAGTTGTCATAGATTTATCCCAGCTGTGGCAGATACTTCCTGAAGGACTGGAGAGTGAGTATCTGCAGATTGAGAAATGAAGCTGTGTTTGTCTGCTCTGTGTTTCCTGCTGTCCTGTGTGAAAGCACCAGCAAGGCTTTCCAGAGATTGTCCTTCCTCCATGTGGACGGCTCATCGGCCAAAGGTGCAGCAGAGTGCGTTTTGCCGCCTCGCTCCCTTGCCTCAGCACAACCAGCCTTAGCAGAGCCCTTGGCTTTCAGCCAGCTGGGATGTGCCAGAACGTGCTGGAGCTAAAGCTTTGAATGCCCTACAAGGGACGCGTGTCCCAGTGTTTGGCAGCACCGCAAGGTTATCACCTCTGCATCAGGTAATTCAGCACAGTGCTCAGGAGCGTTGTGTATGGAAGATCCTTGTCCTGCAAGAAAATTACTTCGCAGTTCCTGTGCTCAGCACAAGGGGTTAAAATGTATCTGTGGCCCTTGCCACAGGGCAGGGAAGGACTGTAGTTCAACCAGGCTTCTCTCCTGCTCCTCACAAGGGACCTTCTCCTCTCCCCCTCCCCATACTCACCTTTTGGAGGCTGGAATTAAGCCACTTGGCCAACAGAAGCTGCTCTCAGCTTTCAGAAGGGGGAGCCTCCCTGATGTGAGACTCTTTGTTGTCTGTTCTGGCTCTCAGACTCATGCTAAGGAATAACTACAGCTGCAAAAAGATACAGAATGTCTGTGAAACCTCTCACTTTTACACCACGAGTTGTTTTGGTGCATAGTGTAGTAAATAAACAAAGGCTTGAGTTAGGAACACCTCTGATGCTTTGTAACTGCAGTGAGGAGCTGGGTTATATTTGTATGTTAATAGTTGGTCTTGAATTTTTCTACCTTTAAATGCTACTATAACCCAGTTAAATATTTTATAGAAGTGTGGAAAGTCTATTCACAGCAGTTTCACAAGTAAATTCCTTTGTTCTCACTTTCCAACTTAGCTTTTAAAATCCCCTATTCATATTATCACCCTGTCTCAAACAGCAACACAGTGTTTTGCCATTATGCTTAGAATTTCATAAGTTCCATTTTCAATGGCAAGTGGAATTATGCTCATTTCTAATGGTACTGAAAAGGTACAAGTGAGTCTTAAAATAAGTTCTTCTTTCTCATGCATGAAATTATGTATCAGTTTACCTCTGCATGCAGGATTTCCATCATTCAAAAGTCATGGGCATCTACTCCAGAATGAACTTTGCACCAATCCCAATAACAATTTTCATTGCTAAAGGTTCTAGCCCAGTGAATTTCAAGGCTTTGATTTTGTATTATATATTCAAGGTATAAGAAAGAAACTTCTGACTAAGAATGTCTTTGGTGGAGTAAATATCAAGTGTTTCAGGCATACAATTCTGACCATTAACATTTATCATTGACCTGGTAAGATAAACAATTGCTGGATTGTGTCAGATTTTTTGGTTTATAAAGGACTTCCTGTCAGGTTTGAAGAAAGAGTAAAAGAGACACCTTTCTAATTTTGTTAACTGTAATTGGGTACTAGTAATTGAATGAATTTTGGGTTTTTTTCAGTCAGAGAGATGAATGACAGATTTGTAATGTGAAAAGTATAGGAAAGCCCCACAGCTAATGCTATGATTTTAAACTTTAACACCGGAGCTCAGTTGTGGATTGTTCCAGAAGTTTGCCTGAACTATGATTTAAAGGCTTTATTGCACCAAAATCCCAGAGGTTATTGCAGTTTGCAGCAGATAATCACAGTGTGTGGTTCTTGTGATTGTGAAGGAATGTGCACATTTTGTCATGATCTCCTGCGCTGGCAGACACCTGGGCCTGAATCCAGATCCTTTCAGATCATGCCCTTGATCTGGTGTTCTCATCATTGCCTCTGCATCATTGCTGCTGGCAAACCATTTAACCTAGCAAGGATACTGTGCATCTGTGATGCCACAGGCCATTTTGAGCATCTACGTATGACCAGTGGCACAGAGCACCCGTAAAAGGTGAACGCGGCAGGTTGTGGGTCACTTTTAGGGCAGAGCGCTGTGGTCCTGCTCCACAATTCTGGTCATTATTCATCACTTACATGATCATGGTCAGGGTGCAAACTCAGGAGCTGCTTAAAACGAACACCAGTCCAAAAGGCAAAACCTTGGCTGTGTTGAAACAAGTGCTAGAACTCACATCAGTTTTAGGCTGCTCCCCAGAATTAAGGGGTTGAATTCCTCCTGGACTGAAGTCATCAAATTGTACCATGAAGTCGGTCAAAAGGCTTCTCCTCCTTAAGAAAATGAAAGATGTCAGAGAACTCTGTGTGAGTCAGTCGCAAAACAAGTAACAATTTTGATTACTGATATACAAAAAAAGAATGTTCCACCATGGATAACAGCTTGTTACTTGCTTTGCTCTCAGGATGCAGGGAGAAAGGAAGAGAAAGTGCATACGTGTAGCCAAGTTGGCTGCTACAGTCCAGCAGCACAGTCAATCAAATTGTTTCATCCTTCCAAGTCATTCGGTAATATCACTGATTTATCTTGCTGCCATGCAATTGTCCCTGTTGATAATTCCAGTTTTGTGAAGAGATGACAGATTTTGCAGAAAACCTGCAAGCTACTCTTACCAGCAGCGAACAGTAGGAGAGCAAAGTAAGATTTCCTCCTTTTCATTGATGCCTATAAATAGTCCATGCTAACCTTAACAGCCTTGAAGACGTAGGGAACCTTTTTTTTTAAAGAAAGAATCCATTATTTTTAAAACTACATTGACTCAACAGAAATAGACAGTGTGTTTTAGATCATGACAGGTTGACAATCAAGCGCTGCTATGAATGCTTAGCTCTTCAATTTTGGCTTTAATGTTTTACATTTATTTTAACTCAGCTGTGTACTGGCACAAGTCTAGATATTATGGCCACAAAGGATACTGCTTAGTAACTGTATATATTTAAAAACAAAGCTCTTATTTACAGTTTTTCAGTTTTCTGTTTCTTTGATTTTTCCCCATGTACATGAGAAAGAGAGGAGATAATTAACCAAAGAGCATTTAATTTATGTATAAGAACAGGTTGCTTAAAAACAAATTTTATTCTCTGTTGTGCTAAGCAGAATTAGTCACAGGAGCCATTATATGGACTTCAGTGGTTTTACTTCAATATGCAAGTGCTATCCAAACATGATTTGAGCTACTTTGAAAAGTGTAAGAGGTTTCTTAGGAAAGCTGAGTCCCTTGGTCTTGCAGGCAGGAGGGTTTTTTTCAATATGACATTAGTATGCATGCATCCAATTAGAAATTAACGGGAAATCCAGATTTATGTAGTAGGAGGAGGTAACTAGGATGCTTGCCACTACTGATGCAAAAGAGAAAATTGTGGTCTCTGTGTGTATAGGTGTTATAAATAATCTGGGAATATATCACCTTCTAGTTTGCTCTGTAGTCCTACAAGACTTTTTGCTAATACAACTCAGAAGATCTTCACTGTAAATGCAAATTTCTGCAGAAGATGCAAATCTCTGTCTTTCCAGGTTAATTTTAATTTTTCATGTGATTCTATGCAGATTTAAAAGGTATCGCCAAAAAATAGTTTAATACATATGCCATACTGACAAATGTGTAAGTGAAGCAAGGCTGGAAAACAACATAGAGATATCACCTACTAATCAAGTTATTTTCCTGCTGTTACCAGTCTTGAGGAGTTCTGAAAACACCATATAGAAGTACGAGTTTGAAAAGAAAGAAAAAGAGCAGATTTCCACTATTTTATGTGTATTTTTGTGTTTGATACAAAGGAAGATTAAACGATGTGTGTTTGATAGCATTTGATCACCTGAGATTCTGTCTGCTCTGTTCTTAATCCTGTGGTATTTCAGGATCCTTAACCACCAATTTCTAAAGATGATAATCCTACCCCCTACAGTCAGTTGTGTTCCTCTCATCAAGAGCCACACTGGAGTTACTGGTCTTTCAATAGAAACTGGCTTAACCTAGCAGGTGGTTAGATTTTGTTGAATTTTCTTTTAGAAGAGTTAGGCTGGTCTATTAATTGGTTTCAGTGTAATGCTTAGATATCATTCTTTTATTTGTGTCTTTTGAGGGTAGCCTTACTTCAGTGATGATGAAAATCATCCCTGCTTAGAAATCTCATCTCTGGAAAAACTTCAGTTAGCATCATGAAAAAGACCTTTCCTGTACAGGCTGTTCACTTCTGCTCACTGAGCTGGCAGTCCACAGTCTCCCCCAGTGCTTTGCTTTAATATGGCTTGCGTTGCCACAGGGTAAATAGGAGAGGACATCTCATGGTAACCCCCAAAAATTTCATGCAAATATCAAATATCAAATCTGTCTGGCTGTGACACCTCCAGTGCAGATATCCTACCCTAAATGGTCTAGATTACTATCAGGAAAACAAAAAGGGGAGCCAATTCTCAGGCATATTGCTCTGCAACCCCTTCCTCATCCAGAAGCCCCTAATGAGCCTTCAGAACTAGGTGGATCTCTTTCAAAATACTAAATCATAGCACCTTACATTCCTTTCTAATCAGTCCTGAGATAAAGGACTTTACAAGCAAAAGTAACAGGATGATGCTATGAAGCCAGTGGTCCTGTTTTCAACTGAGCTAGTATCAGGAGTCAGGCTGAAGGTGTTAATAGATGTTGTTTAGTAGCTTTCCGTTGACATCAGGGGGCACGCAGATTTGCTTCAACTTATTACTGGAGAGGCGTAATAAATTTTCTGTTGGCCAAATTGTTCACTTAGAAGGGACACTCCAAGCATATCACAGGAACAAGCTGCAGACATGAGAGACGCTACCCTGCAAGTTTCCTATTACATACAGGCTCATTTGATACATCTTTTCTGGAAATATTCAATAAACTTACTTAAAACTAGGAAAACTAGGAAAGGGACTTGTCTCTAAAGCTCTGGAAAAGTGAATTAAAGTTGCTCTGAGTTTTACCAGAGCAGAATAATGGCCAGAAAGTACTCTGCAGAATCCAAGGGGGGAAAGGAGGGCACAGGTCCTTGCAGCCTTTGAGGGCAAAGAAGAATGAACAGTGGGGAAAGGCAGAACAGTAAGCCAAGATTTTTTCAAGCTGGCAGTGTTTGCTGTGAAGGGAGGAGAGAACATTTATGCCATATCAGAGTGGAAACACGAAGACCAACCTTGAGCAGAGAAAGTATTATTTGTATTTGGCAGGCATCCTGTCTGAGAAGTGGGAAAGGAGAAAGCCCTGTCTCACGGCATGGTTGATGACTACGTGAAACTGACACAATCTGCTTCAGTCCTTCCATCCACCACAGATTTGTTGTACCTCCTTGAACCGAGCAAGGGAACTTCCCTCTTGGTCCTTGGCTCTCTGCCTCTGTCACCTGTGAGCAGTAGCACTGTCCTGACTTGACGGGATATTGCCGGTATAAAGTGTGCTGGAGATTCAATGCCGTACTTCAGAGCAAGCAAATACAGGCTTGAGCCCTTAGGGTTAAGATTTCACTGCAAACAAGCTGCAATAAAGTTTACAGATTTGAACCCATTTTATTAGCCAAGGATGCTTTTGTAGTTAAAATACTGCAATTCTAGCTTCTTACAGGAGATGTGAAATTTCCTTTAACACTAGTGGTTTTATAGAGAAGCAGGAGTAACCAGTTCTCTGTGCTAACCCTGAAATTGTTTCTTGTGTTCTGTCAACTTATTTCTGGCTCACCTCAAGAAAGAGGGCTATATTTCTTCAAAACTCAGTTTCATCATTGTCAGAGCCAAATGTGGGTCTGAAAGAGCTAAAATTTGGGTAAGCATGCTATAGAACATGTATAAATAAATGATAGTCCATAGTTGGGCACTGTCAAGGTTTAAACTAGACCAGTGATGCCAGTTGTTTGTTGAGCAGTGCTGGGTCAAATAAAAATTCCAGGTTGTGGGCTGCTTTGCTGTTACATAATTGGAGTGTCCCCTACCATAAGCAGGGCTCGTGTCTCCTCCTGCTGTGCATTGTCTCCTTTCTCAGAGCCAGATGCAGGCCTGCTGTGTGATGGGAAGATGTGCAAGTTGGCTTATTGGGGAGGAAGGAATGAGGGAACCCTCAAGGAACGGAGAGAGAGGGAAGAAGAGAGAACAGGCCGTATTGTTTTGGAGACTATCAGTAGGTCACCTTCAATTAGGTATCCATTACACAGGTATTTTGCACCTTGTTTCTACAAGTTCTGGAATTGGAAAAAGTATTTGAGTAACTTCTGTATCATTTACATTTTCCAGTGCTTCCATTTACATTGGGATGTTTTAGTTCATCAAAACAGATAAAACCAATCTGGCATCTTCACCATGCTGACCAAAAAGCAATCATCTTAAAGGAAGAAAAGATTGAAAATATAAATAGCTACCTTAAAATAAAAATATCTCCCTGATCTAAAAAATGCTGAGTCCTAGGATGTTTCTACTATTAATGCTTTGACTCTTCACCCTTTTTTTCTTTTTCTAGCTTGGTAGTGGCAGCCCATACAATTATGAGCTACTGCACAATTTTACACCTAAGGTATGCGGTCACATTTAGAATCTGACAGTGTTCTCCTTCTGCAATAGGAACACTGCTTGCAGCCCACAACTGAAACAATTAGTTTCATTTAAAAAAATTATTCTCTAGCTTACAGATACATTTTAAAAAGTAGTTAAAAGGAAGCAAAAGAAAAATCTTCAAGTAGACAGGTGAAAAAGCCTCAGTACTTCACCAGAGCTTAGGGTTTTGAGAATATAAATGATTTAAATTTAAAGCCATTTGAGACTATATAACAAAAGAAAGGGCTCTGACAACAGCAGATGGAGCAGAATAGAAATGGTGATGTTATTATATGTACCTGCTTGGACTAAAAACAGCAGCTGTAAGGAGGAATTTGAACTAAATTCTATGAACATGTATTCTTATAGCTCTTATTAATGGGTTATTCTGTTCCTCTTCCAGTTTCTTTTGACCCTTTTCTAAGGGTTAAATTAATCCCTTGTGCAGCTCAGCTGAGGATAATGAAGTTGTCCCAGGGTACAAATGTAGCCTTTGGGTTTGACCTACAGAAGGCTGAGCCTCTATTCCTCACTATGTTTTCAGGCAGTTTTATTTATGTTGGATTAATTAAAAACACCCTCTCCATTCCTCAGGCTTATGTGCTCTCCTGCACAGAATAAAGGAGGTTCCAGGGTCTGGCCTCTCTCAGCCCATCCATGCCAATGCAGAGACAATAGAAAACTCTGCTAATGAGGGAATCTTGATGACCCTGATCATGTTTGAGAGCAAAAAGGCTCACGTTCTGATAGAACTGGCGTGGGCATGGTTTATGATGTGAGGAATGCCCTGGATTCCTTTTTGGAGCCATAGGCATGGCTCACATTTGGCCAGTAAGGTAAAGCCTTTTTTGCTGTAGGTGAATGAGAGGCATTAAACCATGTGGTCATCTAGAATTTGATACAGGGTAGGCAGACAGAAGTGACTCTTCTAGTTCCTATGTATTACATTTTTAAAAGGTTTCAAACAGATGCTTTTATATTTAACATCTGAAATGCATCAGTCTATGAATTGCACAAGTTTGGGGTCCAAATCCTGGCTTTTTATCCAGTGTGAGAGACAGACTGAAATCTGGTCCAAAGTCACCCCAATTTTCTGAGATTTTTGACTGCGGTAAATTTCCTCTCTCCCTCTCTCTCCCTCTCTCTCCCTCTCTCTCTTTTTTCCTTTCTTTTATACATGTCTATCTCTCTTCTATTGTTTCCCCGCATCCTTCTTTCTAATATGCCATCCTTCTTTCTAATATAACACATAGTGGCCAGGTGGAGGCTGGTACTTTGCTCTGAGGCATCAAAATAGACTTGAGGGAGAAAGAGAAGTTGCCATCATGAGATCACTGCAAGAAAGCATCTGGTTTCTATGCCATAGTGCCCTGAAAGGCTAGGTGGAGCCAGCCAAATCCACCTCTCCCATCTCCTTTTTCTTCTTTAGCCCTCTAAATTGTCTGTAAATTGCTGTTTAAGCTGGATTTAAAATAGGCCATGTATATTAGTTTATTCCTTCACAAATCAGGAGACTTGCACATCTGTCTTAGCATAAGCATCACATTTCAGTGTTCAGTAGAGCAGAGACAGACAGGGTTTTTTTGTCATGGGTAACAGTAGATGGCTTCTGACAACTTGGAAATCTCTAGAGGTATAGAGAACACCACTGCACTGAAATTTGAGAAATGTTAGGTTTTCCTTATGGTCAAAACCAACCTGTGAACACCAAAAGGGAATTTACAGAAGGTGTTTAACAGATGCCTGTTGATGGGATGATTCTGATGGCCAGACTATGTTGTGTGCTACATGTAAATGTTTGATTACTTGGCTAACATCTGTCAAGATGGTATTTTCAGACAAAAGTAAGAATGGTGGCTAAGACTTCTTTCAAGATCTGTGGTTATGTTGGATTTGTTTTGCACTGATTCTAGAGAATGCTGATTAGTATAAATCATCTTGCATTGCAACACTTGACCAAGGCCTATAATCATGTCACTACTTCATCTGTGTCTGATTGAGAAGTCCCCAGATTAAGAAGAGTACTTACTGTGAGAAGTCCCCTCTTTGCCAGCTGGGAGTTTAAAACCAGCTGCATTCTGAAATTTGAAAGAGAGAAAGAATCCATGAACTGCTTTGTAAAATGGTCTCTTCCTCATTACCCTAATCACACAAATATGCTGAGGGCTGAAATCAGCTTTTTTCCTTTTTTTCTTTTAAATCTGACTCACAAGGGAAAGACTAATGAACACTGAACTGAAAAGGATCACTTGGGTCATCCTGGTCCCATTCCTGGAATTCAGTAATAGACATTAGAGCAGAGGACACCATTAAACTTCTATTCCATCTTGCTTCAGGACACAACATTTCCCAATGCCATATAGCTCCTCTTGGAGAACTAAGTGCCTGTATAATGTGCCATAGTATAAATCAAGGCGATTGCTTATCTCAGGATTTCTTTTCTTAAATGAAATAGTGTCTGAAAACTACATTTCTTAGATTAAGTTCTTAGGTAATTCAGGGGAAAGCAAAAGTACCCAACATTTTCAGTTGCCCTCCTGGATCTTGTAGCCCAAAGTGGCAGTAGTTTAAAACCTAAGTGGGAGCAACATGTGCATGAGAGATACCAATACTACCTGTAGCATTAGTTTCCTCTGTCTGTTCTCTTAGATGTGATAGTCACCAGTCTTCAGTACTGGGGAGTAAGACAAAAAGAGAATGAATACATGGAAGGATTAAATTATGTGTTCAAGGTCATACAAAGGCAGCTGTGACAGTCAGCAATTAGATATACGCAACCTAAATGTTAGTATAGTGCATAAATTAAAAGGATGGCCTTCTTTCAGTTGTTTTTTGCTATTTAAAGTGAGAAATGAACCTTCAGACTATGGTCCTTGTCAAGTTTTTCACTAACCTTTAGTCAAGTAGTGCAAATTGGTAATACTGTGCTATCTGTAGTTAAGGAGAATTTCTGGGTATTCATGGACATGTTGAGCTCCAGTCTAGTACTAGATTCAGCCACTGCTTTCCTGCTGTAATTTTCATGAGGTTTCTCTTCTTTGATGGAGTTTTCTTATTGCTGTGAGACCTGTCAAAGCTTAACAAAAGAAACATGGCTTCACCAGCAAAGACTTAGGATAGGGGCATTGCTTGCTTTCTGGTAGGATAGGACAAACATTTATCTAATTAACATGCAGCAATAGCATAGACTATGTCTGGCAAAACACAATAGAAGCATTGATATTACAAATATAAAACTTGGTTAATAATGAAGTGCAATGAAAAGTACCATGTTCTGGCTGTGGATAAATCTGAGTGCAGGAGAACTCTGAGCCCTAGAGGTTTCATAGTATGCTTCAGATGCATATGTTAAGGAAAAGAATTACGTAGTTGTGTGTCGGAGTTTGGATCTTGGTTTTTGTTGGTTTTTTTGGGAGGGCTTTCTTTCTTTTTCTCTATCTTCAGGAATTTTTCTCCCATGAGCTGTTAATCACTGAGTACTTAAGAGAACAAAGCACATGGCCAAAGCCTTTCTCCTCAACAGGGCGGAGGGCAGGGGGCGGGGGGGNTAATGCCATAGTTGTTATTATTTGTTAGCTTTATTTTAGATATTAGTAAAGAACTGTTATTCCTATTCCCATATCTTTGCCTGAGAGCCTCTTGATTTTAAATTTATAATAATTCAGAGGGAGAGGGGTTGCAGTTTTTCCATTCCAAGGAAGGCTCCTGCCTTCCCTAACAGACACCTATCTTTTAAACCAAGACATTGTGGATATAGTGCACATATGACAAAAGTATTTGTCACCAGTAGATTGAATTTGTGAGGTCCCAAGCATTATCAGCTGTCGAAAATTTTAATGTCAATTACTAGTGCACGAGACAAGACTAGAAAATTCTTACCCCTTCAAAAAAAAAAAAAAAAAAGAAAAATGTAGGAGACTTTTGTTTTGAAGGAAAGTTTGCGTTAAAAATAGTCCTTTTTGTAATTGGGTATCTCTGCCTTGTATGTAACAGCCTTGCTTTGTACACCAGATGAAAGTCACATCTGTGGCTCCATTTGTCTAACAAGCAGTTTTCCTGCAGGCTGTCTGATACTTACCCTGGGGGGAGTTTGTGGACCTTATCTAAGAGGAAGCATTACTTTGTTGTGGCTTTGACATGCTCTTTAAATAATATTGAAAAACCATCTGAATCCATATTATATAAAAGAGGAACCTTTTTGTGAGTCTCAGTGGAGAAAACAAGAATGAGAAATTTCCCTGTTCCATTTTCTGCCTCTATGCTATTTCTTAGCCAAAGGCTAGGAAGCTGTTTAAGTCATAGGGCTCAGTAATTAATATTAAAACAAACAAAAGCAAATCCAAAAGATTTTCTGCTTCCCTTTAGTGTCCTTATTCACCTGTTCCCCATATCTTTCAGATGGCTTCCAGCCTGGCATGTATTTAGGCACTGTCCTATTTCCACTGTTATTTGCTGTACAGATCACAGGATCCATTCCTCATCTAACAGAATAATTTAATCCTTAATTCTCTAAACCAGTTATTGAAGAATGCTTCTACTGGTCCTACTTTAAGCCCTGCTCTGCTTTAAGTCCTGCCCTGCTTTCTGTAACCCTGTCTTGCAAGGATGCACAAATTGCTGACCAGTGGCATGGCTGGGTGCTGACCCATTGGGTGATGGTGTCTCACTTAGACCTAACCCCAGGTGCTCTCAGGAGCTGGCTGTGCACCCTGAGTCTCTTGGTGATTTACCACAGCTGATACACTCTTCCGTTGAAACAGAAAATGATACAGATTTTTAAAGCTGGGTTTGATTGCCATTTTCAATAGGAGTTTGATTGTGAAGAACTCTTTATTTTCAGAAAACTGACAATTGAAAGCTCTGTGAGGACAGTCCTAGTTAGTGACAGCCTTTGAACAGCCACCCAAAGGTACTTGCAGGAGCCATCCCCAGTGCTTCACCCTGCCCTGGCAGTGCAGTCCAGTCCCTGACCTGAAGAAACTGGGACAGAAACCAGAAGTCTGTTCCTCCTTCTCATCTCCTTCGGACATGCCTGTGGGTTGGTGATGTAAATGTCAGTCTGCAAGGAGTCAGGATTGAGATCACCCATGCCTTTCATTCTTAGCTTAGAATTTGAGTTCACTTTTAAAGGCAAATACATTGAGATTTCACATTAAAACTTCTTGCCTGCTTGAAAATAATGGTTATGGTTATGGTTACAACAGTAACAGCAGCAGCCAAACATTCCATAAGAAAACCTTTCCAGTTTGCAGAGTGGGAATGATTGTTTTTTTGTAACAGTAAATCTCAGCTTGGCCTTGGCAGGGAAATGCCATGCTGGAACACGACAGAAAAACAGGCTCTTTAGGTTTGACATCCCTTTAGTTTTCCTGCATTCTGGAGGATCCCCAAGGCCCCATGAAAACCAGATGCATTCCTGCTGCAACAATTAATGTAACCAACCCTTGCAGGAAGGGAACGTTTATGTAGGGGGAAACATTACAGTATTTTCTTTTGGAAAATTCCACTATTGACATGAAAAACAGCAGGGTAACAGCAAAGATGGATTGCAAATTTTGACAGCCCTGACAGGTAAATATTGGCTTTGTGCAAACAAGTTTCTATAAATAACCAGTCTGCTCCAGAAACTCCACAGATGGCAGCAGGGCTGCCGGGGTATTGATTTACCCACTGTGCTCAGTGCAGAAAAGCACAGCTGTCAGTTTTGCTGTTCTCCTCATTCTGTGTGTTGCTGCTGCTCCTGCTGAGAGCTGCGTGCCTTGTTCACCATTTTTCTTTGGCAAGTGGAGATGAAGATTGAGAGCCTAAAAGAAATAATTTGAAAGAAAAACCTTCCAAAACAACAAAGAGTAAATGAACAAATGCAAAGAGCAACAATAAAGAACACTATGTATATGTATTTGAAACACCAGCAAGAACCTGTCTCTTGCTCAGTCTGTATCAGGTTAGCTTAAAAAACCTCACAGGAGTGGCTTATAGAGAGTGGTCCCAGAGACCACAGTGGGAGCTTGAAGGGCAGGAAAAGCTTATGAGGAGACAATAAAGAGTTTGTACATGATGAGTAGTAACAGGCTGAGGTTAGAAGTGAGGAGTAGAACTGGTGCTAGGAGTAGAACTGGCCTTACATGCAAATGATGGCTCTGCCAAAAATCCCTAGCAGCTGGAGGTGACTATAAATAAGTACCAGCCAAACAGGCAAACACTTAAA
Source organism: Drymodes brunneopygia (assembly GCA_013400955.1). NCBI lineage: Eukaryota > Metazoa > Chordata > Aves > Passeriformes > Petroicidae > Drymodes > Drymodes brunneopygia. The sequence goes on along the minus strand of VZTZ01003000.1, from coordinate 323,289 downwards.
ATTATCGTGATTAGGTTTTGGGTTTGTATGACCCATTTGAGTGCAGTCTAAATCTCAGGATTATGATTTTCAGACAGTAGAGTCAGCCAGTGCAACCACTGTCTCATCAACAAAAATGTTGATTTATAGGCATAATATCTAGAATTGCTTTTTAAAGGAACAGCTTAGAAAAGACTTCATAACCTCAGTTCCATAAAGATGTTTGCCTGTGGTGCAGATTTGCTCCAAGGGCTCATCAGCAGTAGAACTGTGCATCTCCTGGGGCAGACACAGCGTGTGCCATCTGAGGGCATTTTTTCTGCTGCTTCTCTGTGTAATTTCTGTGTGGTTACACAATCAACTCAGACAACGAAAGTGCCTCCGTGCTACATCTGCATCAGGGATTTTGCACAGAATTACTGGGTGCAGCTTTTGGTTGTCATTTTGTCCCATTTGGTAGCTTTGGAGTTTTTTGTTTGATTTGTTTGATTCTTAAGTTGTTCGGGTTTGGGAGTTTTTTGGTTTTGATTTTTTTATACTTGCACAGAATCACAGAATAGTTTTATGATGGGACCTTAAAGAGTATCTATTTATAATTACATAACTAAAATGGCAAAAAAATTAATAAGTAGGTATCCAGACCAGTTGAAATAGATGGTTAATGTTGGGATTTTTAAAATTTATTTATTCATTTTGTGTACTTTGGGTGCAAACTGTGTTTCGGTTCCCAAGACCTGGCTATGAAGTCCAGAGCAAGAGAGCTGGCCCACAATTTTCAGCAGAGTTCTTCCTTTCAGTGCCTTTTTGTGCTTGCCTGGATGGAGGCCTAGGTCTGTTCATTAGTCCTGTTTCTGACTGTGTTTTAAATTATTACAGGAAAAGACAATTCTGTCAACGAAAATTATAAATCAAAAGTTATGTGCTTACATAAATTTCAGGCTTGACATGATTCTGTCTTGATTCTGGAAAAAAAAATGAGAGTTGCCAAATGACAAGGGATTTTTTTCCCAAGATAGACCAAGAATATTTTATAGGAGAACATTAAAAACAGGGCTGTGAAACAGACCATAGAATTTTTTTAGATACTTGGCATTACTTTAACTATTATACAAACATACAAACTCTGTGCAGACTGGGTAGTTTATAAGTAGTAGGGCATAAGAAATTGTCAGGAAGAGACTTCTGTCAGAGTGACAGTGTTGCTGGGTTGAAGGAGCTAGATGCCAGTCATTTCTAGAAAGTCTGCATATCTATTGCCTTTATTTTTGTAGTGCTTTTTTTAAGCATTAAGGTGTCTCATATGCATCTTGTAGCAGAAGTAGCATTGTTCCATCCAAAGCTGTTCTTTCCCCATACTAAAACTCTGCCATGATACGCTGAAATAACAGACAGAAAGAATCGTGCCTTCTGACTTGTAGGTCAATTAATTGACAAATACAAGTACAGATCAAGAAGAGTTTGGACAATGTTCTCAGGCACATGGTGTGACTTTTGGGCCTGTCCTGAGCAAGGCCAGGAGCTGGACTTGATGATCTTTGAGGATCCTTTTCGACTCGATTCTGATTCCACATCAAAAAGCTTGCTTTGTGCCTGGGCATGTGTGTGTGTGGCTGTTGCCCATTGTAGTTGTAGCTGAGCCCCACACAACTCACACTGACACTGAGGTATCCTACTGCCACCAGCACTTGCAGCGCTTTGTGAGTTTAGATGCTGAATTCTTAATCTTTGGCGGCTCGATATATGTGATGAGGTATGCAAACTACTAACTGAGCTGAATATGATGTGCTAAAGGTTCCAATGCTGAATACATTTCAAGCTTTTTTGTTAGATTTTTCTTTCTCGTTACATACATATGTTGTTTTACTATAAATACCTAATTTCAAGCTGTCTCTGAAAACAGAGTCCGTTCTCTGCTTTGAAATACCATTTCTCATGTCAGAGATTTGACAGAGGAATAAAATACTTATTTGTGTCTGCTTAGAGAAGGAAGGGGGACGGAAAGCGCATCCTATAAGAGCATAATGCAAAGTGATGCCAGTTGTCACTGCCTTACACTCATGACCTTGTACATTGGTGACCTGTGAGATACCATTTCCTCTCTCTCTCGTTTGAAGTACAGTTTGAAACATTTTCACTGTACTATTACTGCTGTCTTTTTTCTTAAACCTGACCTGGGGGAAGAGAGGGAAGAGTTATGTGTTCAAAGAAGGCAACATCAAAGTATTCCCAGCAGCCAGTCAAAGCTTCAGTTGGTACTAATTCCAATAACTCTGTGGCTGGTGATGTGGACTGTTTACATGGGTAACCACCTGCCTGAAACTTCCAGCCTTCTCTGAGGTGTTTTTTGGTGTGGTGTTTTTTTTTTTTTTTAGTAGATGAGTTTTTGCATTCTAATAGATTTTAGTTGACAATACAGAGCCAGCAGCATTGAATCCAATGTTATTGTAATAGCTATAACAGAGACTCCTTGGAATTACAACACTAAGGTTGATAGGAGCCTCCAAAACACTGGATAAAAACATCGAATACAATTAAAAGGTAGAAATGAACCTCTATGCTCAATGTAGTTACCTAAAGAATTTTAAAAGACTGTCCACAATTTATATGCCTATGTTAGTGCAGAGCAGTTATTAGATTTTAAATTAATTTCATTTTTATTCAGCATTATGTTCCTTTTTCAAGTCATGAAAGTTGCTTCCAGTTTATGACTGGGAAACCAGAATAACTAAGAAAAAAAAGAGATAATATTCATTGTACATGATTTCAACTCAAACTCTCAGAATTAAAGGGAATGTCTAAATTGCCAATTGAGAAATATGCAAATGTCATCCACTGATAATTGAAGCAAGCATATTGCATGAATTAATGTTGTAATTGCAGTGTGTACTGAGTTTACATGTATGTGCAGTATTGTACATGAATATATATTAACAACAGACCTTTACATCCTCTGTAGTATTTTCTTGGGCCAATAAATTTTCATCTCTCTGTCAAAACATGTCATGCATTGCAGTAAGCTAATGTTTTCCTAGGTTAATCACTAATCTGCCTATGTATTGGAAAATGTTGCCATGGGCACAGCAACAGCAGAGCAGAGAGATGAGCTTTCGCCTGGTTGGAGAGGAAAAATGGCTATTTTTACTTTTTATGCCCATTTTCTCAATCATAAATGAGAATAAGAGGATAAAGAAGCATGCTTCACTGCCTTTTTAAAATTTAATTACGGAAACATTTTTCATATGTCCTTTGCAATATGCAGGTAGTATTTACTATATGTTCATTCCTTCTACAAAGCTCATTTTTATGTTGGGCTTCTTATTCACCAGATTGTTTTATAAAATGCAGTATTCTGCATATCATCAGCAAGGAGAAATCTTATCCCTTTTTTCATTGCAACATAAAAAACACCCATTTTGGATATTGCTGGGTCCCATTATTTAAAACTTAATTCCTTCCCTAAAGTACTCCATGCTGCCACAATGCTGCATAATAAGTTACTTAGTTGTGTAGATTAAAATCCCAGACTGACTCTTGTCCCCTATTTGAGGCTTTTTTTTCTGAAAGAAGATTAAACTGTGTAAATGGAACATGATTATGGTTTATTTTGTTAGCATGTGCAGTGATGACCTACATTTCTTGTGTGTAGTGTGCTCTTGCCCTATATCTGGATAGTGAATGACAGAAACATTGATGTGGTTTGACCTCTTTTTCACATAGTTTTTGGTCTTTTTTATATACATAAGGAGAATACTGAGATACAAATCTTTGGTTGAACCCTAACAAAATCCCAAAGAACATAAACACTTATTTCAACAGAAAAAGGAAAAAAAAGAAAAAAGGTAAGTATTTAGGCACAATGCCTGATACATCAAGTTATTTGGAAAGTACACAAAGGGCAAATATGGTATCTGCTGTTAAGTCTTCTGGGTATTTGATATAGGTGCTCATGGACAAGATTATGCGACTAGAAGTTGAGTCCTAGTCTCTTTCTGTTTCTAAAGCGTTTTTTCTATCAAATTTGGGCAGTTAACAAATCGTGCTTAGAAGCTGACTTTCTCTGGGTGCTCCAGAAAGTCAAGCCTAAGTCTTTATGCATCTGTCTTCAGGTTCTTAGTGTTCTTCTGAAGACGGTGACCTCCAAGAAATGCCTGCAAAAACAGGCTTCCTTCACGATGGCCTTTCTTTCTCTCCTTGATATTGGTGCTGTTTTGATATGTTGAGGGAAATGTGCATATGTGGCCTCTATTAATACTAATGCTCTTTGCAGTTCAATAGGTGAATATTGTACTTCAGGACTCAATGCGATAGTTTGTCTCACTGAAAATTACTGCCAAGGTAAACAGATATTTGAGAAGGCTTATCTAAACCAAGACAAACATCTTCTGGTTGGTTTAAAGTAGTTTGTTATACACTTTGTCTAGACACTTGTGCTGGAAGCATAACATGAAAGAAAAGAATTATTGAAGATATTAAATAATGAAACCAATATGATAGTTTAATGCCATTATTTATTAGGAAGTCTGATGTTGATAGTGATATATAATTAGAAAAAAAGTTAAAGAGAATGCCTTTCTAGGCATTGTCTCCTTCACTAATCTGTTTTTAAATGGCTGTCCAACCAAGCCCTGAGATTTTAATATTTCTAGAAAAACCTGCTGTGTATAACTTACTTTAATTTGGCACATATATCAACACCATGAAAAAAACGTTCACAGCTCTGGGAAAGTGAGCTAAAAGGTCACTTTTTCAACAAATTCATCAGCTGGGAAAAACAAACCTAGCTTTCCTTTGATTTTTTAATAGCTTACCTTTTTCTCTGTGAAGTCGGGGCGGGGGGGGGCAATATTCTGTAGTGTAAAGGTACCATCTGAACAATCCAGTGAGTGTTTCACACAGATTGGCATGCATTTGTTTGTCTGCTTAAGTTTAGGTTTGTTTGAATTTGCATGTCATGGATTTGATAGGTATGTTCAGCTGCTCTACTTATTTTTATCCTGGGTTCAGCATTTGGAGGCATTTTTTTTCAGCAAGAAGACAGTGACTTGAAGGCTTACAATTAAAGACTGAAAACATTAGGAAAGGCAGTGGGAAAAATGTATTTGGACGGCAATATGGGGCCTGTGGAAATGTTATGTAATAAAAAATTCAGGTGAGAGACATCTAATAGGAATTTTCACATGGCTGGTAATCAATGAAAGTTATCACCAAGGTGCAGAAAACTTTCGTCCCTTTGTTCACAGGAAAATGTGCAGCTCAGGGTTTCTCATTCTGTTCTAAGTATAATGATTGCAGAACTCCTCAGACAGTAAATTATATAGCCACACATAAGTCACAAAGGCTTTCTTCTGTGCTGCTGCATGGAGAGGTCAGCAGGTGACCAGGCATTTATTTCAGCTTTTCTCTTCCTCTTTGTTTAGAGTAAAGCTTTTTTGCAAGGCATTGAGCTGCTAGTACACGGATTTTTAGGACATCCTGGAAAACCTGCTGTTTTCAATAACCTCTCCGGATGGATGACTGCAATCAGTGTCCTCTGGCCTCACTTTATCTCTTGATCATACTCTTTCTGATGCATGGGGGGTGGTCTTTTAGATTTGTCTCTTGTCAGAAGCCAGGTCCTGACTTCTAGAGGGCTTTAACTACCAGGACCAGGATTTCAGATAGGTGAAGCTTTATTTAAATCACGAGCTGAGACAATTCAGCTGATTCTTGTGTACCGCTTCTATGAGAAGCCAAATGAATGGTGCTCAGCTTTAACATTTAGTTCTTCCTGCAGCAGTCAGCAGACTTTACACCTCTGAGATTAGAGATCATCTGCCTTCCCCTTTATTTTTCACACTACTTCTTCTTGAAGAATTAATTGGAAATGGAAAAATCATTCTCTTAATTTCCATAGTGGAACTTGGCATGCTTGAAATTTCAAAGCAAAGGGGTGTGGAATTTTCACAAGGACATCCTTTATTCCTGTGTTCTCTGTTATTGGTTGAGGCCTGAGAAAAACCTGGGTGGAGGTAACTCTTCATAACACTTTTGAGAGAAAAAAATACATATTTTTGGCTTTACTCAATGTTCAAGTAGCAGTCATGAATAAAGCCAGCAGGCAGATTAAATTAATGTATTTCAAATAATAATTCTAAGTACTCTTTCCAGTTCTGCTTCACCCAGTTAAATTACTTTTACCAAAGGTACTGATAGTACTATAATGGAAAGAGGTTTATAATAGAAACAGTTGAAAATATTTTATTTTAAATACAGTTCACAGTATGGTACCTCATGTTCCTCTCCAGAATATCTAACTTCCTATTTACCAGGATATGTGATTTTTTTTGAGGGATGAGGAAATAATATGTTCAGAATTCTCATGGCAGGGGGTTTAAAGATTCTCTCATTTCACACAAGTATGACCACATATATAGATGTGCACAGGCACACTCTGCTTTCTCCCTCCCTACCAAGTAATTGTGAAAGTATTTCATTATTACAATTTTAAAAGCAGCTGCTTTCAGGGTATTTCTAATCACATCTGGATGAACCCCTGATTTGTCAGACATAACCTTTAATTAAAATTTAATCAGATTTTAAAGATTTTAAAGAATTAAATCCCCACCATATATTATGTCCTAAACTGCATAATCTAAGTATCATGAGCTGATGAAATTTTTATACAAATATACTATTAAAGATTGATTACTTTGGAAAATAATAATGAAAAACCAAACGCTGAAGTGATAATAGAAACTCAGCAGATGGAAACCCATTAGAATTTAAGTGTTAAAAATGTGGACTTGGAGGGTAGTTTATATATTCCTAAAATGGACTGGGGAACAGGGTCTTTGGCATTTGACATCTGTTGCCTCTGACCTATTTCTGTGTGCTTTGAGTAATGGTTTTCATGAATGGACAGAAACAGGTGAATACAGAGTACAGCACTTTACAAAAGGTCATTACAACCAAGAGAAACTGCTTGGGATGGAGCCTGTGCACACTTTTGCATAACTGATTATTTAGTTGCTGTGATTTTCTAGTGATTCAGTAAAATGGTTCCAGTTACTACTCTGAACTTTTAAACGTTATGCACTGATGCTACAATTGCTTGTTCCGCGTGGGAAGGTATTAAGTTGCTGCTACAGATCCCTTTTATAACTGCATACCTTCCCCCTCACTCATTTAACCTACTTATTATACCTCCTCTTCTTCAGGAACATGGCAGCCAACCACCCAGTCTATGGGTAACCAGGGTAGATGCTGAAATGTCTTTTTGATCACCTCAGAGAAAGGAGGTGCTTTAAATATTCTGTCTGGTGGATATCAGGTATTTATCTGGTGGGCAGACAGGTTCATTCAATAGTAAACCCAAGAGAGATCCTAGATTGTTGTCTCCTGAAGTTATTCATAGAGTAACCTGATGGCTGTCGTATTCTTGAGGAACAGAAATTAAACTAGCTGACAGCCTAACAACTGAAAGTTAACTGTAGGGGATCTGCCACTGGCAGGCTGTCCACATCTAACAGTAGAAGAAAGATTTCCTATAATTACCTAAAACATGAGGAACTTTTCCATCAAGAATTGGCATGGGAGACAGGTAACAGACTAAACAAACTCCCCAGTACATGGCCCTGCTCTGTACCATGACTTTATGAGGTGAGAAGTTATTTTGAGTTAATACTTTTCTATGCTATTTATAAGTTTGTTGTGATGATTACTGCCTGAGTCATTCTTGCAGTAATATACTTCTGTGGGTTCTAGATCATCTATTCTTAACAGATTGCTCATACCCTTTTACAAAGCCCAGACCTCTTCTTTTACCTACCAAAAAAATAGCATTTGTCTAGATCTCCTGGCTGGCAGATTAATTTCTGGTTGACTTTTTCATCTTGCTGAGGAGGAGGAAAATCTGGAATATGTGAAAAGGTCATTTTCTGCAATATAGTGAGGATTACTAGAAGTAATTGTTTCAGAATCTTAATGCTTTTGGGAGATTTGCTGAAGTGCAGTAACCATTCACCACCTCTTTTCCAGAGGAGGAGGATAACAAGGCATGGGTTTCCGTATTGTACTAGAACAGTATGTAAGAGTACTTGGAGAGCTGCTCATTCTGATAAGTGCCCATACCAACTAAGTGAAGAGGCCATTAAAAACAAGATTTAAAAAGACCTCAAACAGCAACAGAATGTGATAACAATGAAAAAATGCACCACTGCACTTAAAACCACCCATTCTGTTAGTCAAGTATTTCATATATGTGCTTTTCCTATAGTGTCATGTAGTGGTTATAAAACTTCAGGGTTGTAGAATTTTGCTGTGATGTAGCACAATTGGTCTTAGCTGAATGTGTCCCTATTAAGTTGAATTTATGCTAATTCTGTCCCATTTAAACTGCAGACAGTGTTATTGGCTGCACTACTAAATTGCTTTCCTAGGAGACATTCCATTCGATAAGTGATGCACCCAAAGTAGAATATAACGAATTACATTTTTACTTAAGCTGAATATGTTTTACATCTGTAATCGGGATAGAATTATGTCTACTGTGGATGACAAAAGACTTTTTGGGTTCTCAGTGGGCATGGAACTTATTAACAAGTGATTTGTCCAGCTAACTTTTAAATAGCCTAAGCTATTTCTTCTATTTATATAGGAAGGTAATTCCACAGCCTGACACTTTTTTTCTAATATTAAGCTGAAATGTTACTTGCTCCTGTTTTCATTTATATCTTCCCAATTATTCTTCTCACAGGCTGTTTGTGTGCCAAAAGCATTTAGGGACCAATCCATTCCGATAAACGCCTCTAATTTTCTGGATAGTCTTACTCCTTTAATTTTCTTGGTAGCCTTACAAATGGCTGGGTGAATTAGATTGCAAAATTTGCCCTTTTGATCATTACAGACTTCAGTTATTTGTTCCAGGTTATATGTTCTCTCTGTTCTATGGCAGCTCTTTATGCTGGCTGCATCCAGGAGGAGCACAGTCCTCTACTCTCATTTCTGGTATGAGAGCAGTCATTGGGAGAAGAAAGCAAAAGGTCTTTTACCAAGGGGAAGGCTGCCCTTCAGCACGATGTGTTTGGTGGTCAGTGACATTTAAAATAGATCAGCATCTCAACTAACCTGGATATGAAAAACACTCCATTTCCCAGCAGGCCAATCTTGGTTATAATTCATGTACTGACTGGGTGAATTGTAATGGTGATGCTTTTAGGGGCAGAGGTTTAGTTTCCCCAAAGTTCTGTTGATGTGGTTTTGTTAGCTAACAGCTTTGAAATGTGCTCCCATGTTTGAGTTCAGGCTATGCAGCCATGGGAAACCACACAAAGTCAGTACATGGGGCTTAGAGACCAGAGAGCTGCAATGCAGAACTCCCCAAAATGGCAAATAAGGAGTGTTTGCTAATCTGCTTCCTATGCCAGACAGAGCAATGTGGAGCACTAGAGTGGGTATCAGGCTATGTAAAGGACTCTGAATAAAAGATTCCCTGTCTGTGAGGAAAGGTAAAAGTTTTCAAGCCACTTGTACCCTAGTCACTAAGAAAAAAACAGCTATTGGCTACAGAACCAGCATGGGCTTTCCATTTATGCTGTCTGAAGAGGAGTCAAACAATTATTCCCAGGGATCCTAGAACACAATAGAAAGCCACTGTATGCAATCCATGTCAATTGTAAGCTCAATCCACAGAGTCTTTTCAACAGTAGCAAGAAACGTAGTGATGTTCAGTTGACTTCTGGAATGTCACAGTAGGTATCTTCCCTAGTGAAAGTAATACAAGTTTAGTAACCAAAAATTCTTAAAGATAAAGAAATAAGAAAGATTTATTTGCATCTCATCTTCTGTCCATACTGAATTTTAATGTTTCATTACCATTTGAGAAGTTGACCTTTTGAAAGGCTAGTTGATGGCTTTGAGAACAGATTCAGTGGAGGCAAAGCTGTACTCTGGTGACTGGTGGGTGACAGTGTGTGCTACACTGAATGTGAGCAAGTACAGTGGTTCAAGGGTTCTCTTCATCTGTTTTCCCAAATGCTATTTTTTAATAGCTGGTATTTTATAGTTTCCATATTTACCTAAACTGAAACCTATTCTCTTTAATATTTGTAATGAACTTACGATCAGAACAAGCAGAACTCCATACAATTCAGCCTTCTGACAGGTTCAACATTTGCTGGACTCCACTTTCTCTACAAAAACCCAGCAGCTTCTAGAATACCCCATGTGTAGAGGGAGATTCATATTAATTGATATGTAAGGACCAAGAACTCTGTCTTAGGGGCAAAGAGAGCTGCCTGCACAGCCTTGTGATTTCTCTTTCCTCATGAGTGTGTTGCACTGTATTGTTTGCCTGATCTGAGCTACAAATTTTTGCAGTGTGGAAGTATCTTGCTTGCTTACAAGGTGTTCAGCACATGCATAAATAAACAAGACAGTGCCTTGGAAAGTTCTTTCTCATGTGTGGTTGGCAGAAACAGAACTGTGGGATGATGGGGTAGGAAGAGAGGTTATGCACTCATTTTCCTGGAAAATTTATGGAATAGACTTTGAGGTGTTAGATACAATACATGGGTGAAAATTTCAAGGAGTCAGTTACTTGGCCGTGCAGTACAGCATTCTTTTTTGGATTCCATCAACTGCAGAAATGGCCTTGGAAAGCTCAATTGAGAAAGAAGGGGTGAGATTATAGACAGTAGGTCTGATGTCTGAAGAGTGAAAATCACATTGCAAAACTAATATTAGAAAAGAAGACCAAAAAAACAAGACAGCTGGAGTATGGGTAGATACAGAGACAGCCTATTTTAATGTGGCAGATTGGACATAATGCCTATATCAGGAAATACAAATATGTATGCACTTTCTTGTTTCTGGTCATTTTAAGCATTTGACAAATCATGACTGGGAATTTGCCAGAGCTTTGTTTTGTTGTCTTGTTCTTGTCAGAGCACCACAGCTGAAGCACATCATTATGCCATCAAGCTCAGGACCTGAATTCTTTCATGTGCAATTTCAAATGTGCTCTGCCACTCATGTTATTACTATTCTCTGTCTTGGCTTACACCAACACTTAATCCATTTGCAGATGGGTATAGAAAAATTGCAGCTTGCTCAGTTTTGGATTCTGAATTTTATTTTACAATCCTTCAAAACCCCAGTAACTAGCCAACCTGAGAAAACATACCTTGCCACTTTGGTGGCAAAAACTAGGGAGAGGAGTGTTGCAGGGCAGGCTTGAAGCAGACATAAGAGGCATGTGTGAGCCTGTATTACTCTGTCTCAGCACCTTACATCCACGCAGACTGATCCAAGTGTTGGCAAAGGAGGATTTGCGTGGGAAGAAGGGCTGCCTAAGGCAGCATCTGTATCTTCAGTATGTTCCCACAGTAATACCATGCTTTCAGCATGAATGCACTCCCACCTATGGCTAAGACTTGAAAGCATCTAAATTGGGCCCTGTATATGATATGTGCATTTGTTTAGGTATGCATTACTTCCTTTCTCATTATCATTTCTGTAATTTGTACTATAGGTAAATATCTGGACATATTTCCTACATTCACAATAAAAATCAATGACCTTCAGTAACCAACAGTACAACCTGTCATTTAACTGTCTTTTTTAAAAAAAAAACCAAAAAAGTCAGCACAATAATCACTTTTCAGTTGATTTCAGGTTAGTTATACTATTGTACATGGGAAAGTCATGTCATAAGGCCTACTGCAAAAATGTAACCACAAAATGATGCTCCTTTTCTCATAGAAGATGAACTCTGTTCTTGCAGAGAGTTATAACTGGGAAGGAGGGAGCTCTTCAGAAATTGCCTCATGTACAAGCTAGGACATGGAGCCAGCTGTAAGCTACAATAGCTGTTGCCTTGACCTTGTCCAGTGGAAAACATATGTGTTCATTTGTAGATACAAATGGATGAGAGATGGATCTTAAACAGAGAAAGAGGGAAATTTTAAGAGCACTAAATGTCTTCCCCAGTCCATTAGCAAGAATGTGAAGTTTGTTCTATTCTGTTGTAATTTCCCCAATTTTCATGCGTTTTTGCCAATTTTGTGTCTGTTGAATACAGCTGCCAAAGGCCCATTATAGGTTGTTAAGTGTTATTTCTAAAATCAAATTAATGGAGATATAAACACTGATAAAGTAGTCTCCCTGACACCTCTGAGTGTCTTCCTATCTAAGCCAGATGGTAGTCTGAGATGGTTCAGACTAGATGGTCTAATGGTTCTGTCTGTACTGAAAGGCTCTGAACATTGCATGTCAAATCACTAAGACTGAAGAAAAGTGAAATGAGGTTATTGCAGCTGCTACAATATATTAAAAAAATGAAGTAAAAAGGTTTATTAGGTACTGCACTCTGTTTTCTCTCAAGCTAGAGAGCAAAATTTGGACACTGTCCTATAACAGAGATGGCCATTTGGCCACAGCAGTCTGCAAAACTGGCCATAGCTGGACAGTAATAGTAGCTTCAAAAGAAGATGTTCACCTCATTCATCTGTCAGAAACAATCTCAGTTCAGACAGGGACAGGGAAAAAAAGAATTCTTATGACAAACTATATGTGATGCAGCATTCCTGTTAAAAGCATAAAGATAAAACATCGTTTCTAGGCCTATTCCCTAGAGTTATCCCTCAGCATGGTTGCTCATAATGTAACAAAACCTCTACAAAGTGGATCACACATAACTTCCAGCTCGTCCTAATATAAGGTGGACAAAAACTTCTTTGGAATAAATTAATGCCATTGTTTGTACTCAGTGGAGCTAAGCTTTTTACCCCAAAATGGAGTTTTGCCAGATGTATTATAGCAGTTGCAGCAGAACACATTAGCAAATAGGGCAGTCCTGCACTAAAATTTCCATTAATATTGCATTATATTACCCAGTGAATATCTGTCTGTGCTGTGGATATGTCTTACTTATACGATTTTCCTTTACTCTTTACTCCTGCTTCTGTGCTTATGGCTAGGAATACTGCACAATTCTGGGCGGTAAATAAAGTGTAATTGCTAGTGAGCATCAGGTTTTGGAACTTCTGGATCAGGAGCAAGTCCACTCCACTCAGAAGAGATTCCAGAACATGAAAGCAAGGGAACCAACCAGAGTTAAGTGCCCCTAACAGTGCCCACTGATGTTTTTGTTAATATGACTTTTACAATTACAAATATACAGACTTCTATGCTCCCCGTCATATTTTAAAAGTCACATTCACAAGTTCCACAGTGGGCCGTCTTTGGATGGGAGTATTTTGCTACTGCAGATATTTCTGGTGACCACAATAAAATCAGCATGGCTACCAAACACCTGAGATGTTAAATACTGTCCTCACTGGGCAGAAATCCATGTATGCTACTGGTTAAAGAAAGCATAACAGAACCTTTCATGGTGGTGGTTTGCATTTCCCATTTTACCAAACTGCTGGGAACTACCAAAAATAACACAACATGATGTGCCTGAAATAGCATCATTTATTTCACTGCTCTGACACATTTGAGGCTGCACAGAAAGAACAGATCCATGCATTCCTTTTCTTTCTGAAGAACTCGTAAGAGCTTTCTCACTGTAAAAATGGCTGTAAATCCTTTTTGAATTAGAGTGCTCTGGACATGTCTGAAAACTACCTCATTTTCATTTAAATTATGGTTGTGTGGAAGATAATAGCAATTTAAGTACACCCTTTTTTTAAAAAGGAAAGACAGAGGCACAGCAGAACAGCAGAGCAACATTGTAAAAGCCCACAAGATGGGTTCTGTATTGACAGAAAAAAGCATCTCTATTCCCATCAGCAGCTGTGAGCAGCTCTGTAGCAAGTTGTGAATCCTGATCAATCTCATCTTCCTCACTTCAAAGAGCAAAAAAGTAGCAAAAACCTTTCCTGATCTGTGTGTCTACTGTGAACCTCTCTGCCCAGACCCAGGTTCTTTCTGGGAGGATTTACAGGGATAGTTCATTTTGCTAATACTTTTTTAACACCCAGGGAAGATCAAAAGACTATTTAACAGCAAGTAACTACTTAGTCTTCAGCTAGAAGTCAAGCAGAATTCATAGCCAGTCTCACTGTGATAGTTTTGTATACCAGCACCATGCAGGGAGTATTCTGCAACGAAATTAGCCAGTTGTCACTCCCCAGATCTCTTGCCAAAGGAGTGTGAGGAAAAACCTTTTAATTAGCTCTTCCCTAAGTAGGTCTTCCTTGATTAATCTTATCTGAACATCATGTTTTAGAAAGAAAAAGCTGTTTAGAAAGGCACAAGAGTATGCTTTAGAATTCATAACTGTCCTTTGCATCCTTTGCAGTGGGAGTTCAGTTCACAAGAGACCAGTATGAACCCAGATGGTGCAGGAGCAGCCAGAGTGCAGAAGGCATGGTGGGAGTCTTGATATTGATGAGGTTAATTTGTTACTTACTGTGGGACAAAAGGAGAAAAAAAATCATGCTGACCTAGCTAAGACAGTACTTATATGTATGTGTATTTGTGTGGCAGGGGACAGCAGTGGGAGGAAAGCTGAGGAGGAAGCAAGAATAAGTAAAACAAGATGGATTTATCGGCTCTGAATTGTTCATCTGTATTCCGTTCTTCACTGTGCTGCAGAGGAGGAGAGCATCTCTAGCACTGTGATTGGGGAACAGAGCCATAGAGGAGGAGGAAGGTGATACCTATCACAGGCATCAAAGTGTTTAATTTTCCAGAGGCTCTGATTAAACAAATGTTTCTCCTTCCTGGCAGCCCTTGCAGACATTTGTTGGGACAGAATAAATCAGGAGGTAATTTGTCTGCTGCGATGATCAGGGTTGGCTTGGTGGCAATGTATTGATGGAGATTTTTTTCTGAGTTTCCTGGGAGCAGCCATATTTGCCAAACCTTCTTCTGGGCCCAAAGTAATGCCACAACTTTCCTAAGGATGCCAATTTACTATTGATGGACCTGGGTAGGGTAAACAATGCTCCCAAATAATGACATACAACCATGGTTAAGATTATTATGGAGCCCTGGTAATTACAAGGGAGAAGGTCAAAAGAAGTGAATGACCCTTGGAACTGCTTTCCTGCAGAACTAAATGGTGCTGAAGGAGGTTAGGCTGGGACGCAGGAATGAATGGAAAAATTATTTCATTGCTGGTGCTGCCACGCATAAATGGGAGCAGAAAGCACCAAGAGGCAAAGAAGAATAGATTTAAGAATAATTCATAGTGTCTGGCCATGAGCAAGGTGGGAACTGGGTGACCAGCACAGACACACCAGTACTTTATGTAGGTAAGGAAGTCTGTGTTTCATCTGTTTGCCATCAGCATCTGAGTTAGCTGAACTCATTTTGCCCTTAGCCTTTCATCTCTTCTTCTCTCACATATTCATTGTAATTCTACCTCCTATTCTTTGTGTGTTGTGGGTATAAAAGTGGCTGGACAGCAAATAAGTGGTTTGTATGAGCGTGCAATGGCCCCACTGTCCAGGAGAGATGAAGGCACAGTTTAATTATGCAGGCCACTCATGGGAGTGATTATAAAATCTTAATACCACTCTGTGAAGGTCAGCAGTATTATAAAAATCTTATTTCTGCAGTGAATTAGGAAGTATAAAAATACATTCCTGCAACTAAAAGGCATTGTGCCTGATTAACCTTTAGTCAAAAAATCCAGGGCTCATAGGGAAAGAAAGATTAATTCTAACTGATGTAAAACAGCTACAAGAATGATTTAACATTCCCATTGGTGAAAATGCTGTCATTTTAACACCTTTTTTACTCTGCATGACTTGAGGTAAGCACTGTCAGCTCTTAAAGGTAGGAATCTCACTCTTGCAATGTCCTTGACCTCCTTGTTTCTAGGCCTGTGGAGTTATGAGATAAGAGGGGACCTTAAAGCTCTGATCTTCTGTTGTTTGGGAAGCCTGTTACAAGCCCGAGTCTTTGCCTCTCTTGAGATGGCTTGATGTCCAATTTTGTTTGTTTGAGGCAGTTTCACTCCTTTGTAGTGGAAATGAAATAAAATGCTACTGTTTATTGTTTCAGTAAAGATACTGGGAATGTTGCTTAATCAGTTGTCCTTGTAGACTAAAACAGGAATTGCTTGCTCCAGTGCCTGTGGAATTGCAATGGATGGATAAAGTCACAGAAATCACTGAGTAGGGACAAGTGATACCATCAAAACTGGTTCTTCTTGTGCCTCTCACATAGGTGCCATCTTGGCTTCTGTGTGGCACAGCTGCAAATACAGAGAGAAATGTGCTTCCTCCGAACAGATTTCTCTCTCAACTGTACTTAGACACATTTGCATTGTACTCTAAAGTTTAAAGAAGTTGTCTCAGCTGGCCAAATTTTTGAGCATCTCAGGAGTGGAAAAGCATTCTCCCTTTCTCACTTTTGATAGATGGAAACTGGAAACTTAACAATTGCTCCTTTCAATGAATGAATTTATTAAGTCTGAAGGAGATGCTTTTAGATGTGCAGCTTTATCAACTCTTTCAAATGGAGAGCTGTCTGTCCTGTCTAGCATTCTATTTTATGTCCAGTGGAGCCTAAAACGTGCTTTACTCCATGAAGAAAATGTAAAATCAAGAGGAAAATTCTACAGCACACTCTGCTGAGCTCATTTGGGAAGATAAGACATTGTACAGTTCTTGGAAATTAAATTTTCTCTGTATACCAAGGAAAACCTCCTTTTCAGACAGGGCTTCCCCAGCAGGGGAGCGTGTGCATCAGAGTCTTAGTGCCGAAGCCACATTTGCTCTGTGCAACTGATGTCAGCACCAAACATCGGGGTTTGCATTTGAAAATGTGATTCCTGATAGTTAAGAAGGAAAAAGAATTACAGGTCTTTCTCACCCCGATTTGTGCTGCAGTCATTCAGAATCACAGCTTGCCTCTTCTGATATTAAAGGAGAAAAGAACACCAGGAAGGAGAATTACAGGAGCACCATTATGTATGTGTGCCATGTTTCAAGTGTGCCTCTTGCTCGAAGATAAGCAAACTATCTCTGGAAAGCATAGTGCCAGAGCAGGACAGGGCAAATAAAAGGGCTCAACAAACACACCTAGCCCCAGATAACAGCTCCTGTTAGTTTGGCCTTAGTAAGGGAGGGCTGCTTGTGGGACCACTAGCCTGGGAAGAGTGGAGTTGTCAGAGGTGCTGAAGGTGCTTACTGTAATACCTCAAATCCTTGGAGTGGGAGGAGGGAATTGGGACTGCAAGAGAAGCAGTGAGTAGCAGCAGTTCAATTGGTCAGGCAGAAAGTGGAGGCAAGAGGGGTTGATCCTAAGTTTTATCTCTGACTAAGGGGGAGTGGTTGTCAGGTGCCCCCTTAGATACACTGACAGTCACAGTGCTGGGAAGAAATGTATGGAGGGCTCCTGGTGACTCTGCTGCTGCCTGCCCTGTTCAGATGCGAAAGATTCAGGGGCTGGCAGGGCATGGTGGGGATGCTACAGCTAAGGCGCCCTGACCCTTGCAGATTGGCTTCCTGAAGAGACATCACACCCTGATATTACTCATGATGTTCCTCAGCAGCCTGTCCTCAGAACCTCAGATTAGCCTGCCCCAGTAGTGCTATCCATCGTCAGGCTTCTTACATCAGTCATGAAGGATGTAGAGGGAAAAGTATGTTAATTTACATCCTCTTATGTTCCCCAGCATAGGCACATCACAATAGGGCTCCTGTTCCTTCTCGTCGCCTTCCTTTCCCCAAGCAAAGCGAGGTTCCTCCCACCTGCCCACAGCCCGTCAGCGAGCGCGAGCACAACTCCCACACGAGTCTCCTCGCCAGAGTTTCAGCTGCTGGTGCTGCTTCCATGTGCAGCCTGCTCTGGTTGCTGGGCTCAGGGAGTTGGTTTTTAAGCTGTCTGTTGAGATAGGGTTTTTTTCCTCCTTTTGCTTAGCTGTATTTGGCTGTGATTTGTGCTCCCTGCTCAACACCCAAGGCCCACTTTGGGGCAGCAAGTGATGCCTATACACAGAGGGAAGCTGAAAGCAGGAGCTTCTTAGTAGGGTGAGAAGTTTGCACCTTCAGTGATCTCTGCCCCCTGTCCCAGAAGTCACATCCACTTTCCTGCAGATTGTCCTTGGGTGGTCATCCTACACTCATCTAGACTGAATAGACACCTGAATGCTTCCTGTTCCCCAAAATCTTTTGGGAGCTGAGGGAAATTTAACTTCACAGGTTTGTATATTGTGGATATGTTTGGTTGGTATCACCCACCACTCTGGAGACATGTTCTACCACAGGAAGTCGCTTATCCGCACTCAGATTTTTGTGCTCAGTTTCACCTCTTTTCACTATTTACTGTAATTAATACCAAATTGGATATGCATGGAAGTGTTGTCACTGGCAGCTCTCAGCTGAATGGCATATAAAAACTCATTAGAAGCTGATTATTTGGGTTATTAATTTTTTTCCAGGCCATCCTATATCTGATGTTCTTTTGCTAATTTGTTACTGATCCTTGAAGTACCTCCAGTCTTAAAATGAGGAAATATTCCTGATGCCTTCTTTTACTGATGATTCCTGGTTTGTGGCTTCCCGTATTTTAAGAAGTCATTCTGGAGGCACAAGCAGGAAAAGAAAAAAGATTAAAACTATCAAATTGGCCAAAAAGATTACAATGACAAATAATATGTAGGCTGCAGTCTCCCAAAAATCCAAGAATAAATAAGGCTTCTTTTAAAGTGCTTTGAGGAGGAGGTTGATTATAATTTTATATCTGGATTTTTTCCAGTAAAGTATCCAACTTCTTTCGATAAAGTGCCTTTAAAACTAACTTACAATAACAAAGCCCTTCAAAATAGATTTACTGGGCTGGTTTTGTGAACAAAAATTTGAGATAATGAAAAAACTATCCATATTAACTAAAGTCTTGCAATAGCCATCTAGATTGAAGTCTGTTGTGTGCTAGAGCTATACATACACATAGAAAGGTTTGAATAAAATAGACTGTGGATTGATGGGTTTTCGGCCACTGCCTGCTGTCTCTTCCAATATGTTGACTTTTGAAAATGGCATTCAACAGATTCTTAAGTCCAGTGCTAGTGGGACTTCTCAGATGTTTCTATCAGACATTAATCTTTCTTTTCAGTCCTTTGGTTTGTTTCTCTTTCCTCAAGTTTTACATTACTTTGTGGAGGAAGCAGAAAGAACATAAATCTAAAGGAACCTGAATGGTTTCCCAGTCATTACATTGATTAAGGTAACTCCAAGGGTCAGTCTGGCCCCCTGATTTCTCTTGTTATCTCATTTTGATAGGCAACCCATGGCAGTGGAAAGCTCTGGAAACCAGTGTAAACCAGGGATTTTTTTGTTGTGAACTTGTGCCCAGGTGAAGACTCTCCACATCCACAGGGAACTGCACTGCTCTTCTCTTGGTGAAGTTAGGCTTGCATTGCTGCCTGAGCAAAATCTGTTAGAGCAACAGCACTTCCCTGATCTTCACTCAAGCCCTCTTAAATCTTTCTCCTTTGCAGCCATTGGAGCCTATCATGCATGTTGGAAAAGGCTGCCCTGATTTGGGCAAGCTGTTTTCTCTACAGTCTTGGCCTCCCATGGCCACCAACTCTGCTTCAGGTGCAGGGCACCCAGGACCAGGATCCCTCCAACATCCAAGTGCCCAGGAACTCTGGGGGCAGCGTGCTATCAGGGAATTTGCTGACTTGTTTTCCCCTCAGTACCTTCCTCAACAGAAAGCACTAGATCTTGGTTAGTAGACATTGTAGCTCTGCTCCACTGGTTGCATTTTTAACATTTTTGACTGTTAGGAAGTGCTCACATCTAAACGTGCTGTGCTATCTCTGTCAGTAAAGCCAGCAGATAGTTGGGGGAGACATTTAGTTGCCAGTTGTGTTCTTTGCATGGGTATCAGAGTCTCAGAATTGGCGAGTTTTATGAGCAATGTACTGCAGATGCATGAAGAGCACAGCTTCAGGGAGGGCAGGAGGCTGTCACTGGGATTGGAAGGACCTTGGCATTGTAGTCAGCAACTCAAGGATCCCCCACCAATCATCCTTGTTGCAGTGCAGGCCTGAACGTATATCAAGAGCAGTGTTTGCTGGGAACACTCTGTGAGAAAAGTCGAATTTTTTTTCCTTAGGAAATATTTACTTATCTTGGATCCTATCCTGCTGGTTGTGGAGGTGCCCAAATAGCAATTTTGAGGACTCGGGTTTATGTACATGGCAACAAGATATTTGCTATTCTTAAAACTTTTGTGCTTTCACTCCAGAGGTCTTCTGTCTTAAAGAGGATGCTACTTAACTGAGATTTCTACTGGAATGGTTTACCACCTTTTCAAGAAGCTCTAAGAGGAAGCATTTCCCCCTCCTATTTCCTTCTGACAAAAATGGGAACAAAGCTGTAATAGGGCTTTGCACATACGTAGATTCTTTTGTCTAATGAACTCAGATGTGCATTATAGATGTTGAAAGGATCTTGTAGTCTTACTAAGAACTAAATACAATAAATAATTTTCTGCCCATTCTACAGCAGAGAAAACCTGACATGAGGCAGGTGCATGCTGTTTTCACAAGAGCAAATGGTTTATATGGTGCAAGGGAACATTGTGGGGAGTCAGATTTACTATCATTTTAATTCAGTAATATTCCAATCTGTAGAAAATATATTCCCCAGCTAAATGTTGAAGTAGGACTCAGATACAATGGTGCTGATCAGTACTGGATGAGAATAGCAGATTCTAATTTTTACCACTATGAAAAATAGTGGTAATTGGAAGAAACCTGCTGTCAATAGGCTGTCTCTCCAGCAGCCATCACTTTTGCTGCTTGGTAGGTAATGGCCTGTGAGTTGCAATACCAGCTCTGCTAAGATGATGTTTAGTTTGGCAAAGATTAATGATGTGCAAAAGACATTTGCAGGGCCTTCGTGCAGAACAGAGGGTGCCAAAAGCCACCAGTCACTCAGCTTTGGGCTTGTGCTGCTTTGCTAGATTTATTTTTTATTTATTTATTTATTTATTTGAAGCCCAGGCCTAGCAGTTTGTGTTCCTTTAAATCACTGCAACCCACCAAGCCAGGCACAGCACGATGTATTCTGAGTCATGGTCCTCCCCCAGAGGAGACGAGACCGAGGAAGCAGAAGCTGTAAGTAGATTTGAACTGAGCCCCCTGAAGCCGTGGGTCTTGATGGTAGGTGAAATAACAGGAGGTATTTCTCCTCCTGATGCCAGCGGCCAGCAGCAGCGCCTCCTGAGCCATCTCCCCTGCCTCCCTGGCTCTCTCCTCCATGGAAACCAGCCATCCTGCACTCACTGCCCCTCGCCATGGGGCCCCTGGGCACTCTGCCTGCTTCACAGCTGCCGTGGGGAGCTGCTGTTTTCCTCTCCCACTATAATAGCATCCTTATGAGGCTTCCCCCGGCCCGGCTCTCTCATAGAAGATTGCATGTTTCCACATGTGGCTTGTGCAGTGATATTTGGGTTCATTTAGTATGCTCCTGGGAGTGCATATGAATTCAAAAAAGAGAAAAAAAAGAAGGAAAAAGCCTGGAAGGTCAAGGAAATCCTAGCCTGTGGCAGACAGTAGAAGAAGATAAAAACAAGAAGTGGTTTTGTATAGGAATATTGCACTTGCTGAATTGGCTGTGGGGGGGCAGTGACAGTGCAGTCATTTGCCTTCTGCTGGGCAGACTTGGGATTGCTCAGAAAATACTGGCCAATTAAATTTTTCAGTGGAAAGACAGCCATAAGGGTAGTCTGTTCAGAGAAAATGCCAGAGATGGCTGACTGTTCTCAACAGTCTTTGGATTTGATATGTTTTTGGTGTGACAGAGGGTGTGGGAGTTTCCAAAAGAGTCAGGTGTTTAAATATTGGGTGAATTGTGTTTTAAAGAAAATACCCACTTTGTATTGATGCCAGCTTCATCCATGCTTACATCCTTTATGTCAAAAATCAGGCAGAATTTTATTCCAGATGTGTTTCACACATCTTGTTGTTTCCAAGTTAGGCTGTCACCACCTTTTCCTGCTTGACTATTTCCTTCCTCTGACTTTACAGCCCTCATAATACCAACCCTCTCCCACCTGGTGTGCCTTGCCTCTACACAGTGGTTTCCCCTTGACTCTACCATACTGTCTCTGTGAACACTTCTTACACAGAAACACAGGTTCCATCATTCCCACCAACGTTTCCCTTACAGGGGTTTCCTCCCCCTTTCTGCCTGACTTCCACTAGGACAAAATAGTAGCAAAGTTTTACAAAAACCTCTGCTGTCATTGCCTCATGTGTCATTCTGCACTCTAATTACTCAACAGAGCCAAAGAACCAAGAGGGGGGATTAACCTCCATGTGTCTGTAACCTCAGATCTAGGCTCCTTGTTACCACCATGTGAAATGGGTGTCTGGACACATCATGTCTGTGTCTGTGCCCCTGGACCATGTTCACTCTAGCATGATGTTTTCCATTTGGCTTCTTTCTGGACCCAAGCAAACTTACCAAACCAAATCCCTTGTGTAGTAACATATGAGGCGGTAGGGAAATTGCAGAATGAGTGTGATGCTTTTTTTATTATTAATTTTTTGTTACTGCTGCAATATGGAGTGCACAGAATCTGAATCTAACCTTTCAAGGGAAAACAAATATCTTGCATTAATTCTAAATTTATCTCCTGCCTAAAAACGTAAGGTAAATAATTACAGAGTTGTGGGAAAGAAGGAATCTGCTGGCTGATAAGAAATGTGGATTAATGACAATATGGAAAGAAGTGCAGTGATTTGTGACAGTGTGGGAGAAAAGTGCAGTGATAGCATTCAAGTTATCAGAGAAAGGATCTTTCATTACTGGAAGATTGTAAGCCTTTATCCACCATAACTCACTAGCTGGTTACTAGAAATAGCACTATTTTAAGACATTATTTAGCCTCCTAGGCAGGATCAATGTGTTTCTGGAGATATGTGTGTTTCTGTGTATGTCATTGGTAGTTTCAAATCAGTAGTGGGAAGTAAACTTGAGGTCAATCTTGTTTTAATCCTTTTGTAAGAAAAAATCCTTTGGCTCTGATTTAATATGAGTGAAAGGAAGAGGGGGAAAAATAAACTGAGAATGTGGTATTGACATAGTATTCACTGGAGGGGAAAAAAAGTGTGATTTTTTTCAGATGCCTCCCTATGCATGTAGTGAAGGGGATGGAGCAATGGGACCAGTCCTGATGGTTACTAATAAATCTTTAGTTAAGATTTCATATAACTGTGGATACCTTTCCCTGTGCTTCTGGAAGTCTATCATATTCCTGAAGCATTGGGTAAGCTAAGTACCAGCTTCCCTGGCTAGCAGATTGGTTTTGTAATCACAGTGAGGTGACTGAATGCTTTTGAATTGTTGGTGTTAGTATTAGGTGTCATATAAATCACTGCTCTCTGTCCTGGGGAGTAGTTTATTTTCCAGTACTGCATGTAGATCCCAAAAAAGCTTCCCTTTGATCTGTGGGGAGAAAAGATTGTTCCTTTGCAGCAATGAAAAATACAGGTTTCTGAAGCCATAGACCATTTCACTGCAGTTCTTAAAATGAGGTATGGCAAAACAAGTCATCTGTGCATTTTCTTCTTCTAAGAATAGTCTGGTTGAATTCCTTATACTCTTGGTTATGTGCCACAACTCAGGAGGAAAAATAGTATGTGTTGTTCTTATTTATATGACCAGCACAGTAATGATGTAACTACCTGAGACAGAAATCTCACTGGACTAGACTGCAAAAATTCAGAATTTTCCAAAGGTATTATTCAGTCATTTCAGGACATTTTAAAATGGCAATGAAAACATTTTTTTCCTTTCTCTTGGACCTACACATTTTGTGTATGTTTGGCAGTTTCAAGCAGATCTTGGTTTGCAATAGTCCTGACAGCACTTATTATGATCTGTCAAGTCAGTAATTTGTGAGCAGCAGATTTACAGAAAAATATCTATAGCTAACATCTCACAAGTTGCAATGGGTTTAACCTCTTCATTGCTTTGTGTATTTCTGTGAATCACACAGCTATTTCATGCAGCTATTTTTATTATTCTGGCACAGACTGGAATCTCTGATAACAATGCAATTATCACTTGAAACGGTTATTAATATGAGATGTGATAAAAAATTTTCTCTAGGCATGTTTGTAAGCTCACTTTTCATCAGGGACATGAATATGAAAACAAGACTTTAAAAATTATTACAGCTTACTTTTGTTGTAAATTATGAGGTAAAATAACGTGTAGGCTCATTCAGAGGCATGGCACATCTGAGCAACTGACTTTTTCATAATTCCTAGATGCTCAGCCTAATCATTTACCTTAACTGTAAGGGCATGCAAATAATGGGGCTGAATGAAATAATCCAGCACAAGCATACCAATGCCATGGGTTTATGCATTCATCAGAAAAGCCTAAATCTGTAATTTAGCTTCCTAATTCAAAGAACTGAATTCAAAACCACATTTTCAGTCTTCCATGTTTCTGTTTGGTAGAAACTTCAGAAGTTTCACTTTTCTAATGAAATCCAATGCCCAAAATAAAACAAACAAACAGTAAAGAAAACAAAAAGGTTGCAATGAAATGGTGAAAGTCACTTATGGCAGAAAACAAAACCTGAAACTTCCTGCTTCTATTTATATTTTCTTTTCCTTTGTTCATCTAAGTAACAGAATAAATGTGAAAGATACTTTTAACTAAATAAGAAATTTTACTGTTTGAGTGGTGAGCCAACTTTTGGACTTGCTGAAGGAACAGCAAATATTATGGAAGTAATACATAAGTATTAGAAAAGCTTGGCAAAATTGCAGAGCTTTTGCATATAGAGTGTTTAATCGTTGAACATTTTTCACAGGCAAATCTTCTGTGTGAAAAATGTACATGGGGACATTTTGCTGAATTAAGTGGAATTCATGGACAAACTAGATCGATTTTCCAGGTCTATCAGGTTTGGGAGAAGGTGAGCAAGGAGGAGAGGTATGAAGTTGAAAGGTAGAGAAGCTGTACCCATATTGCCTGGTGCTTTGTGCTAGCTGGTTTCTTTGTTGGTCACTTAGATTACTAAGGAACACCATTTCTCTTGGTATTAAAAATACATGAACCTGATGCACTGGCTCCCCTTCCATTTAGAAATTAGGCTGGAGGGTCCCTGTAGTTGACTGGAGACAAGGAGAGGGACAACACAAGCTGGGACAGTGGCTGGCTTGCATCATGTGCAACTCCATGTGGCCATTCATACTTCAGATGGGAGGGACCTCAACACAGTGGTTTCAGCTGGTGAAGAGCCTGGAGATCTTTTCAGCAATGCAGCTGGTCACACCTTTATTTGTTTTTGTCTCAGCTAAAGGAGATAGGAAGATTTTAAGCCGAAATGTTGTTTTTACAGTTTTATCCATTTATCAGATGTACTGAGCAATGATGCAGACCCTTCTGTTCGACTTTCTGAACAAATTTGCCGTGCTACTTTTCCTGGTTTTCTACCCATTTAAAGAGTCTTTTTAAATGCCTCATTAATATCAAGAACTTGAGTTCTTTGGTTTTTATCTTTTCCTAGGGGAAAAAAGCTAACTATTAGAACCTTGTCCTTGTTTTCCTCCTGTAGAACCAGCAGTTTGCCAATATATTAAGTTAATTTTCATTTAGTGTATGTCATTTAATGTAATTAAGGGAAGCAGCACCCAAATGTATGTTCCTAATCATGGGTAACTCTCATATTGTTTTTCAGTAGAATTTATAAGCATGTTACTTGACATGTTAATTATTACGTTCGTATATGACTAAGGATACAAATATCTTCTCATTTCCCCCCTCCCCTCACTTAACATTTTGTTTGAGAAGATCAGTACATTTTGTCTGTGAAAAGCCCTGGATTAAATGCCACCCACAAGTGATTCTGTGCATGTTTTATTTTGCCAAAGGAGGTTGTCAGACATTGGGGGAAATAATGTAATATCGTCTGACCTAAGACTTCAATTGACTAACAAGAAAATTTTAAAAAACTGCCATATTAACTTTGCACGTTGTTGTACTGGGGTAGGAACATTGTCACACAGCACTTATTTCTTGCTTTTTCTACCTTAAGGCACAAAACACAAACAGGAAAAGAATTTTATTCCTTATTTCTGGTGCAAATAATTTTCTGCAAATATTTAATGCAAGGAAGAGGTTTCCTGTCTTATCAGTCATTCTTGTTTCAGCCCAATATTACCCAAGCAAATGGTATTTGACCTGTGTGTTTAGATTAGCATTGTTTTGAATGGAACCCTTGCATTTGTGGGTGGCATCTGATTTTAGTCCTGCAAGAAAACAATGAACTTCTTCCACATTGTCTTTTATCAAAATGAAGAAATTGTGGAGTGTGTTTGCATGTATTTGGATGATGATTCTAAACTCACTCGCATTTCAAGTTTGTAAAAGACTGCTGTTCACTTCCCTTTCTGTTACTATTAATTTTATTCTCAACCTCCTCAGGCCAGTCCTTAAGGAAGATTTCCTTTCAGTCAGCTGCTTCCTGAGCCATAATTTTAGAAATATATAATTTCCCCCATATTTTACTCTCTCTTTTCCTATTTCCATTTAACTGAACTTCTAATAAAATCTCATTTCTTCTTTTCCTTTAACCTTCATTTTCATGTTGAAATACAACATCTATCATAGCCTCTTTTTTCTTCTTCAGACTTGTCCCCATTCTTATTTATTTTGTTGCAAGCCGTCCTCCAGATGCCTTCCTCTCATGCTGGTACTCCACACGGGAATCTTTGTTCCTGCTCTGGTCACTTTTCCATACTTATAACACCCTTCCTACTAGCTTGCTTTCTTTTTCCTTTGGGTACTTCAGTCTGTTCCCATTCCTTGTAAAAATCAACTTCTTGCCCATTCCTTTAGCCATATTATCCTTCAGTAAAATTTTGTGACAGGTCTTTGTCTTTTTCTCTATTAAGTTCAAGATGCTTTCTGCACCCAGCCAAAGCCTCTGCCACTGTTACTGTGCACAATTGCAAAAATAAATAGTAATGTAAAAAGAGAACTGGGAATCTGTGGGTATCCAGTGGGTCTCCATCAGGATCTGTGTATCCAGGGGAAAAATAATCATTGCAGCTAACAGATTTCTGGGAGCTCTTGGAAAGTGCCAAGTCAAGCTGTGACCCTTCCTGTAGAAGTGGAGTAGCCCAGAGATGTAATATAACAGAGTTCAGCAGTAAGTGGTCCATTTCCTCTGAACATGATTTACAAGGGGTTGATATGCTATAGCACAATAGGCTGGGAATCTCTTGCAGGGAACTGAACATTTTACATCAGCTTCTTCAGATGGAGGCGCTTCTCAGACCCCTTCCTTGTTTTTTCTCAGCCTCTGTTTCACACTGTGTTTCACGGTGCTCACCAGTCTTCTGCTCATGACCCTCTTATTCCATCATTCTTACAAGAATGTAAATAATCCTCTATCTCCTCTTCCACAGTCTTGGATTAAGAGTAGTCTCAACCCATCAGTTCCCAGAAGCCATGTGGTTTCAGTCTGTTTTCCCATACCTGGGATTCATTAGTCAAGGGAAAAATAAGAATCAGAAAAACCAAGTTCTCTGAAATGTAAAACAGTTGTGATAACTTAATCTTCAGCCTTTTCTTTCTTTACTACTTGACTTTCTGTATTTTGGAATCCAGTGCAAGGTCAGGGTCTTCAGGTTCTCTTCCCTCTTTTCCTCACCAGAGGGCAGGCAATTATTTGGGTCCTGAGGCTCTGAACAGGATTTCACATTGATGTATTGTTGCAGCATCAGGTTTTGTGACACCTGCTACAGACCTGTTAAACACCTCGTGTGGAACTGCTGTTACGCCTCCTATCTCTCAGCACCATCGTCACATCTGTTAGGTGTGCTCATTTGTTCTGCAAAATGATAGTCACTGCTGAACTGGATACGGATCCTGCATGGAAACAGACTGCTCAGCTTGATCAAAACCTTCAGATTGCTTCAAGTCTCTTTTCTGCAGACTGAAAAATATATTGGTTCATACTAGAAAATTATAATCATGAGCAAAAAGAAAGAGAAAGAAAGAAAGAGAAAGAAAGAAAGAAAAAGAAAGAAAGAAAGAAAGAAAGAAAGAAAGAAAGAAAGAAAGAAAGAAAGAAAGAAAAGCAAGCCAAAACTGCAGCAACACAAACTTTTTTTACAATAGGTTTTAAATTCTGCAGCAAAATGAAGAGATAAAATGTATCAGAGCTTGTATCTGCTAAATCCTCTGACAGGTGCTTTCTCATCCTGCTTCCTGAAAATGAATCAACTTAATTATTCCTGTGGCTACGTACATCCAGACGGCTTAGAGTTGCCTCTTTATTGCTGGCTACAGTAACTGTCCTTGTTATAACTGTCCTGGAATAGCTAAGAAGATTGAAAACTGGGGGGTTTTTGTAACTCCAGAGTACACAGACTGTAATAGAAGTAATGGTCTAGAATTTTGGAGTCTCTTGTCAATGGTTAGATTGTGCCAGCACTGAGCTTAAATTTGCTTGTGTAGGAGGGCATGTTTAGATTAATATTCTAAAGTAATGTGGAGTGAATGTTTGGTACAGGCTGTGACTGAGAGACTAGTGTAGTGAATTCACAGACTGCAATATGTGGAGATTAGGGCGGGGGGTGGGGGGAATCACCATTAAATTATCTTCCAAGGACCTTGAAGCCTCTCAGGATGACTCTTCTGAGTAATCTGAAAACATAACCATTGATCTAGTTATAACAATTTATCCTTTGGAACAGTCTAAAAAATGTCCCAAATTACCTGGTGCACACATTAATCATGTAAAGTTTTCATTAAAGGAGTTGACAGGTTGATGGTAAACTGAAGTCATTTCCTTTCCCTTCAGAATTAAATTTTCTTTACAGCCTCCTTTGTCAGTAAGCACTGTTCATTAAGAGTGATTTGGCTATTTCATTCTACAGCCTTGTTTTTGCCTGCCTTGTGGATTTAACTGAGGGAAATCTCTTTCTGACACTGAAATGATCAAGCTGGATCTCAATCACCAAATGACGTTTCTGCCTGCATTCTTTAATTTGTATAAACCAAGCTACTTCTTTTCAGGAACATTTGGATATGAGGAAAGCTAGTTATGATTTTTTTACGATTTGCAAAGAGATGTCTTTCCTCCAGTTCTCTGTTTGTTGGCTGGATGATTTTTAAATGGTCGTGTGAAAAAGCTAGTGAATGAGGGCCTAAAACTTCTCACATCTCATCTTCATCTTCAGCCAGACTCTTCTCTGGCTGTAGAGAGGAGTCTCCAGATGAAGGGCAGTTCAGTGGCAGCTCTTTTATCATGTACTGCATTGAGGTAGAGGAGTCACACCTTGCAGTACTTGTTAATGTTAAGCCTAGTCAGGAAAGCACCGAAGTAAGCACATCATTGTAATGTGGGTTATTTATATTTAAGTCTTGTCTGTGCAGAAGAAAGGTGAACTATCAAGATTAATAGCAATCAGTCACCACAACACACTGGCACACCCAACCCCCTGAGTCACCCATCCAAGCAGCAATCAGTATAACGTGCCCCAAAATACAAGAGGTCCAACTTATAGGCTCCTCTGATGGCATCCAGACATGTTCTTGCTGCTGTCATTGCACTTCAAAGGGCATGCTTATCCAAGTGAAAAGTCATTGTGGGGAAATTATGAGAAGGGTTCATCTCCTGTCTGGTGCTCCACATATCGGAGAATCACAGCATGATTTGGGGCCTTAAAGATCATTTAGTTCCAGCCCTACCACCATGGACAGGGACACTTTCCACTAAACCAGGCTGCTCAAAGCCCCATACAGCCTGGCCTTGAGCACTTCCAGAAATGGGGCATCCACAACTTCTCTGGGCACTGTTAGTCTCACAGTAAGAATTTCTTCCTCATACCTAATCTAAACCTACCCTTTTTCAGTGCAAAGCCTCTACCCCTTGGGTAACACCCCAGATGGGTTGTGAATATCCAGGCCTTCAGGCTATTCTGGGGGAGATTTCTGAAAAGATTGATGTGAGTTTGTAGAAGGAATGTATCTGGTGAGTGGAAGGCTCAGACATAAATTTCCAAAGTCCTGTGGGCTAATGATAGATGTCTGGGAGGGCTTCCTGGCTTCTCTAGTCAGTACCAAGAGCAAGCTTTGCATCAGTATGGGGTGAGTAGAGAGGTTTGTGCTTTCTGTAGCTGCAAGCAAGCTGCTGAAATAAGGTCGGTAAGAATCTTGCCGTAGAGTCAGAATATGATATGTCAAAGATGAGGTCAAATAAGCAAAACACACAACAAACTAGACAAAAAAAGCTTAATGGAAACCACGTAATGGCAGGATACTGGCTATTGAAATATGTTAAATGGATACAAAACCTGGGAAATAAGGTCCTATGTATTTAATTGGAAAAAAAAATGGTTTTTTCCTACTGTCTTCATGTCTTTGGTGAATTTACCTGTCTTATTTGCAACAGAACTTGGATTCTCTTACCCATATAAGAGGTCGTCAGATAAGAAGCATGTGGTCTAAAGCAAATGTGTCCTCTGAAACACTCATTTCTCAGTAAGAGTAGCAAAGCATAATGTAATTAAAACAACTGTCTACAGTGTTTATGCACAATCAGATTGAGAGGAGAATATCTCTAATTTCATTGTAAGGTCAGATACATGAGGAGGAAAGGTTGATGCTGTCTCTCAGAGAGCAGTAATCAAAGGCTGGCAACTGAGCATTGGAAATTGAACAGATTAGGAGTCCTTGGCAGTGATTCCCAAATGCTCAGGAGACTCACTGCAATCAGCAGCTTTGACACTTTGGCCAGCTAGTTAAATAGTGTTGGCTATAAACATTACAAGGCAAGTGATCATCCCCTTATGTGCTGGCCCTGGAGCATTCACTTCCTGCCTTCTCTCTCAGGAGCAAGGGCAGCCTCTAGACCAAGGGGCTCTTTGATGATACCCTGTGAATGACCTTCCACACTTTCCTCTTCTAGTGAAGAAGATGAATTTTCGTTGTTTGCATGTTAACCCAAAAAATTAATTACAGAGAAGGGTGTTGCAAATAAGCATAAGTGACAGTGCTCCAAATCTACTGAGTTTGAACCTCCTTTGCAGACTTTAGTTAAGAATAAGCACTGCTTCATGTGGATGGTTTAGAGATCAGACTGAAAAGACCCTCATGCATGCTATTCCCTAAAATACAGTATTTATTAATTTGTCTGTCTATTCGTTTTACGAGAATACCTGAATTTAGGAAACTAAATCTATATGTAAGCAACAAAAAATCAGATCTGTATAGATATCTGAATGAACTCATGAAACTGAAATTACGTGCATGCATAAGTGATTGCAGCAGTATATTTACTTGCAAATCTGGTTTAGTGTTGAAAAATCAAGGTGATATGGTAGTGATAGATGTTATATGGTTAGTTTAGCAGTTATACTATGCTTGACTGTTCAAAACTGCAGTAATTTTTTGCTTTCTGGAGGGCAGGAAGTTTGATCCCATGAACAGCCATGGGGATTGCGTGTTACAGCTAAGCTGCCCAGTTTGCATGCTGCTTCTGCATGATACTGCAGGAATGATGGCTGCAGGCTGGCTGTAAAACTGCATTTAACAAAGTAGTCTGGCACAGCTTCTCAGCAGGCATGAGAATACAGAAGTGAAGCCAGGAGCAAAATGTCATGGGAAAAGTTATGCCCAGTTCACGGGGAGCCCAAGCAGTAGTGTTGGGTGGTACCAATAGCTGAATACATTTTCAGTGGGTAAGGTTAGTTTGCAGTTCCCCCCTTCTTCTCCATTCCTGGTAATTAATAATAATTAGTCCTAATGAATAATATATAATATACAATATACAACATAGGGATTAAAATTAATTAGCAGCAATAGGTAGTCATTGTCAATAAGGCAGAAGAAGAAGACAGAAGATATTTTTAAACATCCAACTTGGCTCTAGAATTATCTGTTTCACTCTTTCCTGCTATTCCTTTGAGGATGTTTCCTTTGTGGACATGTCCTTCATTAAATTTCCTAAGCCCTTTTAGTTGTTAAACCAAGACCCAGTGAAATCAGTAGGATTATGCCACTCACCCTGCTGGGCATGATCAATCAACGTTCAGGTTTTTTGAGTTTAATGGTGGTTTGTCATTTTCGAGGTGTGACAGCACCTTCTTGCTTGGACTGGTGTGGACTAGTGAGTGCACTGTGAGTGCAGGCAAGAGATGTTAATTCCCCTAAGCAGTCAGGTGCCAGTCAGGAGTTCATCTTTGAATAGGGAAGTAGCTAATTCTCACTGGTAGGCCAGCTAAGTAATTCTTCAGTTCTTTAGTTGCTTAGTTTCACCTGCCGGGCGCAACTAAAATGAGTGCTTAGATTACATCTGAGAAAGAAGTTACATCTCAGGAACCAAAAACAGAAAACAGTGCAGGCAATGAGTTAGAAGATTGAGGCAACATGTGAAACAATTAAATATTTATCTGAAAAGAGAAGTTTTTGGAATTATTAGGGAACCTCTGAGGGGCTGAGTTTCTGTTTTAAGATGCATGGTGAAGATTAAAGAATAAAGGAAAATTAGCACCACAGGACAATCTTTGCCTTCTGTTTGTGTAACTGTTGATTTCTGTCATTACCATCTTGATACCAGGGGCTGTTACCATTTCCTACTGGTTTTTAGCTTTGGCATTTGGGT
Organism: Drymodes brunneopygia; assembly: GCA_013400955.1. Lineage (NCBI taxonomy): Eukaryota > Metazoa > Chordata > Aves > Passeriformes > Petroicidae > Drymodes > Drymodes brunneopygia. The sequence goes on along the minus strand of VZTZ01003000.1, from coordinate 290,721 downwards.
GAGATGGGCCTTTCTGAGTATGACAAATTGTTCTTTCAGCCAGTTTAAGCTCTTCATCAGATAAATATTTCAAAGTGTGTGACTTGCACCATCACCAAGGAAATGAGTCTAGGGTAATGGAGAGAGCGAGAGAGAGATTAATCTCTTATGTGTATTTATCCGAACTAGATCCAAGCAATTCTCCTTAGTTAACTGTGTCTCAGCAGTTTTGTCCTGAAAAAATAATTATTATGCAGAATAGATGGCTGTTGCCTAGCCATCCTTCATTCTCATTTTTTGGTTTGCATTGTTTATGGCATTTATTCAAAAGCAATCCTGTAATATCCTTGGCAAAGTGATCTCTCTCTTTCCCCTGACTAATAGTCTCTTTTAGTGAGTTCTCTTTCCTTCACTGTGTATGGCCAGAACGTGCCTGCAGTGTAAGGTTCTCATGGAAGCTCAGAGTGGTTGAGGTTGGAAGGAACATCTGGAAGTCATCTGGTTAGCCTTCCCTCAAGCAGGGCCACACAGAGCCAGCTGCCTAGGACCATGTCCAGACAGTTTTTGAGTATCTCCAAGGATGGAGAAACCATTACCTCCGTGGGCAACCTGTGCAAGTGCTTGGTCACCCTCATAATGAAAAAGTGTTTCCTGGTGTTTAGAGGGAGCCTCCTGTGTTCCAGTGTGTGCCCATTGCCTCTGAGTGCAAGGGATAAAAGGAAGCAATGGGCCAGTTTGCAGCTCCCCACCAGTTTTGTCACAGAGCAGATGAGCTTTTGATGTGGGCTGTGATGCCCCATCAGAAGTTGGCTTATTTTCTGATTATGTTGCTGAAAAGTTGTCTAGCACAGTACTAATCATCTTCTGCACCTAGAAACCTTAGTGTGACCCAGAATAAGATTTGAAACAGAAACACAGAGTGTTGACACAGCTTCTTTTTCTTCCCTTGTTAACTGCAGGTAATGCAGGTAGTGAAAGAACAGATAATGAGAGCACTCACTACCAAGCCTAGCTCTCTGGATCAATTCAAGAGCAAACTTCAGAATCTCAGTTACACAGAAATACTGAAAATACGCCAGTCTGAAAGAATGAACCAGGAAGATTTCCAGTCTCGTCCAATTCTGTAAGTATTGTCTTCTCTCCCCACTCGTTTTTTTCATGGAAGGATTAACAAGGGAGAATGACATTTGTGAGCTCTTCTGGGGAATCCCAGGGAGAAAAGCTGTCCAGGAAGCTGTGCTCAAAAGCAGTAGTGAGGCATCTGCTTAAAGTACATTATGTTTTCTTCTGCTGGGAATCATAGCTTTTTCCTTGAGTTCTATGAAACCAGATTTGGCAAATCCCACTGAGATTTCACATGGCTTATTTATATGAAACAGTGCTTTGACATTTCCTTTCTCTGCATGATTGTGAGCCTGATTTTGGTGCTGGTAGTGGCTTAAAAAAATATCCAACAAACACCACAACTTTGTCTTCTGTTCAAGGTCTCTCTGTGCAAGACAGGGAGAAGCCCAGAAGAAGAGGAGCCAATACACACTGACTTCCCAAAAGAGTTGTTCTTGTTTATAACATTATAAATTGGTGTTAATGGCAAGCAGTCACTTATTTGTAAATAGCAACATTCTGGCAGCTAGCCAGTCCTTTGCTTGTTGTTTACTGCAAAGTATGAAAGGCTAATATTGCCTCCATAGCTCCTTCTCATTTCTCAGAATACTCTTTGTTATATGAAAAATGGAGGCCGCACTTGGCTTTGGGCCAGTCTGGGCTTGTGGCTGAACTGATGGCACAGGACAGGTGCAGATTCTTGCTACACAAATGAGGTACTGAGAATAGCAGGAATCTTTTGAGATCAACAGAGAAATGGTGAGGATTCCAGAAGCATCAGCTGAAATATCGTTAAATCCTGACTGTTGAAAGTGGAATGGCTCATGATGCTCTAAATCTCCTTTTCCAAGGCAAAAGTATAGAAATGGTTTTGAACCAGAGCATTCCAGGATTCAGAAACAGGATATTAATTTTGATTTGTTTCTAAAGGATGCAGATATCTAAGTAAAAGCTCTGGGGACACATTCCTCTAGGGGCAGCAGGGCAACAGTGGAAGCATAAGCTAAGTAGAATTACAAACTAAATTTTAACCATAGGAGTGTGGACCAAAGGAGGACTGCTTCTTTTATGTTTCCAATGTGTGTTAGAAAACATGACCTAATGCCCAATTAGAACTGATGTCACTTGTAGTAATGCATCAACTAAAAATCTACAAATGGTTCCAGTTAGTTTTGCATCATTACACTGCTCAAAAAGCCCCTGCAAATCCCCTGCAACATTTAGCAGTTCAAAGCTGCTCAGAACTGCGAAGCTGGTCACCAAAGCTGCTCATCTTGCCTGCTTTCCCTATAAGTCAACAATTTAAGTATGATACAGGTCAATTATTTATATTATTTTGCACCATCACCTAGCATTGAAAGACTTGCCAATGCCCTGTGCAAACTCTTCATTTCCAGTGTGACTCTGGCTAGTTGCTGCGACAGGGCAGAGTCTCCTTACCCATCATGGAACAAGTGAAACTGCCAAGACAAATAGTTAAAAACAACTGAAGTGTTACCAGAGAATCATTTCAAATTCAGGACAAAGGCTAAGCCTAAAGGCTATAAAGGCTAAGTAAATCGATAAGGTGTTTAAGCAATCACAGCTACATTTGCAGAGATTTAACTCCATGCATTTGCATTTTGATTACATCCATGATCACTTGTTCTTGACTGTGAAAAGAAACAGTCCTTTCATTTTGTGTTTTGATTTGATTCCCTGTACTGAACTCTCTCAAATTGCATAGATGGCATAGTTGATAGCAGCACAGAATCATGGCCCCATTGTAGGGAAAGAGACTGTGAGTGAAAAGAGTGATCATGGCTGTGCTGTATATTTTAAAGCCCTGCGGATATGCTAAAAGAGATTGTGCACAATGGTAACTGTAACATCAGCAGACCTTGTTTAATTCTGCTTGAGAATATGGCAATCAGGGGATGGTTCTTCCTGCCTTGAACATGATGGAAGTCTTTATTTTGCTATTCATTGTATGAAGCACTGAAGTTTTAGGCATTCAAGCTGCTGGATAAGAGAAGCTTCAGTGAAGCTGGATTTGAATGTAAACTGGAAAGTGTTGGCTTAGATCCTCATAACTACAACAACCTTGTTTTGCAAGGATTAGTTGTTTCTTTTTTATGAGCATTGTTGTATCACCTGAAGTAAAGCTTTATTGATACCTACTTTTGATTAGGAAAAATAAAAGTCCTCCAGAATAGATTCAAGGATTTGAGATCATTACTGATCATCCAAACTGCCATTCCATAATGAAATGATAAAATATCACAATTTCATTTTGAATGGCTGTAGAAGAAGTTGTCTGGTAATCCTGTGGGCCCATGGAGGACCAGAGATCTCCTTGACAAATTAAATGGCAACAAAAATGGGTTAATGCTAGACAAAAATCTGGCATCCAGTTGGGGACTTGCTGGTTAAAGGAGAGTTAATGGCAGCTAGGGAGCCATTACTAAGTAACATCTGTGTGAAAATCAGCATCATGCAGGGAAAGAGAGGAAGGTGTCTGGATGCTTTTCTGCTTTTTATCTTACATATTTCTCTGCAATGCTAGAAAGAGTCACTGCTGCCTGCTCTGAATGTGTGATCAGGAGAGGGAGCATAGCCAGATGCCAGAAAGATAAAAGGACAAAACACATGAAACCAGTTCTGGGATTACTCTCCCATTGTGTTGTAATAATTTAAATGTCTGTAATATGCCCCATCCTGGAAAGAAAACCACTTTTGAGTGAGTCTTAACTGTAAGCTGGAAAGGTAAAAGCTGGACGCAGTTTTAACTGGTGCTGAAGAAGAATTTGTGTAATGTGAAAAACTTAAAAATAAATTCTGATCATTTTCAGATATTTTAAAAACAAGTAACTGTTAGTATTGCCTCCAGTGTTAAGACCAGTGAGATACAAAATTAGCAATCATATATATTAATGTGTGTTTCCCTCAACCCTTCTCTTTTACCAGCACACTAACTTTTTACATTCTTATGGGATAGAAACACAGTAGGAGACTTATGGCAATTTTTAAAGTCACTGTCTCCTTAGACTTAGTCTGTTCTCTCTCTTCACAGAGCACAAACTGTTAAGTAAATGTCATCTGAGGCACAACAAATAAATATTCACAAAATATATTTGCATTTATGATCTTCCTTTAGCTCATTGTTCCTGATGGATTTTAAAATTAGACAGGACATATTTCTTGCACTAAGATTGTTTTTCTAACGCTCCTGTCTTTAGACACTGATCATGAGGAACAGAACTCTATTGCCTTCAGGTGGCTCTCAGAAGGAAATACAGAGTTTCAAAGAAGCACATCTTCTGTTTGTGGGCTGTGGTTTGATTGTCCTGACCCATTTCTGTCACCTCAAAGTGGTGCAACAGAAACTTTGACAGTGAAGAGCACTGAGTGGCAGGGTCACTTTGCAAAAATATATCTGGAGTCATGATGTCAGAAAAATGGCTGAGAACCATACAAGTCAGAGTAACCATGTGTTGGCATGAGCTGCTGAGGACAGAAAGTGCAGTAAGTGACCACAGCAAGAGCTTGATGGTCTTATGGGCTTTCACTATGTCCAGAGTTACCAGAGACTGTTTCTCCATGGAACAGTGAGTTGTCTCCACAGCCTCTGTGTGATCAAGTTCAAGGACTGTCAAACAGAATAGAGTAGCACACTGAGCTTCACGACTTTGAGAGCAAGTATGTGTATGTGTGCAGAGGGCCTCCAGAACATAACCAAAGAGGCAAAAGGTCCCTTCTTTCTTCCCTCCCCTTCTCCTGTTCAAAGTCTGCCTTAGGCAGTGAAGTATTTTAGAGAGAATTGATTACCTGTTTCATTTTGGATTGGTTAAAAAATCCTTCTCTTCCCCTGGTTTGTAAAGAGCAGGTGGGGTGTTAAAGGCCAGAAGACAGAATGTTATGAGCAAGCAGTCAGGGATTACTGTGATGGTTGACCCATTCACTTTTGGATTTTTTTGTTTTGGTAGTGTCTTACAAATACAGTGTTATGATGTCTTTAACACCTACTTGATGATAACTATCCAATTTCTGAATTAAACTACCTCAATATCAAACTGATGTTTATACCACTCTTGAATGTTTGAAAGTCCAGCTGGAGATTTAGTCAGCAGCCTGTACTGCTGAGTAATCCACACTTGTGTTTTAACATTGTTATCCTCAGCCCATGCTCTCAGGTTTTAGGGAAGCTCATCAGCTTAGTAAAGGCAAGACATTTATTCCCACACAAAATTATTTTAATCACAGTATTTAACCATTCAACATATTTATATCTTAGATCCCAATGAGAAAACAACAGTGCTTGAAAATTCAGTTCCTGAAGGATTAATAACATATTTCCAAAAGATGGCCTGTTTCTATAGTTACAATGCTTCCTTGATTTTTGACCAGCTAGATTTTCACAGCTTGTAAATATGCAGTGGGTTACGCATCCAGTCATTTCATTGACACCTAGGGGAAAGAGGGCCTTTTATTTTAAAGGCCTGATCTTTCTAGCAGAGGATTTGCGGTGATTTCAGTGGGGGTCTGGCAGATCAAAGGCATAAGATCCAAATGAGTGTGGAAATCAGCAGAGAATGGGCTTCATAAGTTTTCAAGAAGAGAAAAATTTTTGTTGTCTCTATGGGATACCACAGCTTAGCTTCCTTTTGATGATGATTGCTGGAACATACTGCCAGACAGAATGATTTTTGATTATTACCCAATTTGCACAGCAATGCAAAATTATGGTTATGACAAACTTCATATTTTATAAATCCTCTACATATTCAGTTATTTTTGTTTAATCTTACTAGGCTTGCTGTCAAGTTGATGTTTAAACCTGTCTTTTATGTATTCTTAATGAATCTAAGTGAGGATATAACTGATGAATTCAGACATCTGTGAATCCATGTGATGGCGTATGAAATTAAACTTTAAATATTATGTGCATATGTTTTCTGCCTAGTTCTTGACATGTTGAACTCTTATCAAAGTAAGATGGAGAAAATGGATTTTCTGAAGGATATATATGATTATTTGTAGATGTATTGTGGGTCTCTGCACTCATGGGCAAAGATGAAGTTGGATCCTTGAGTGATCCCTGGTCATGAGTTAGTCTTCCACAAATTCTGGTAATAATAAAGCAATCAAATTATATGAAATTAAGAGCAAGAATATAATGCTGATCTTTAGTCTAGCTCATTTGCATTGGTCCCTGTTTTTTATTGTTGTTTCAAAATGTTTTAACCTTTTTATGTTGCCCTAAATAATAGTGCTAGTGAAGTGTACTGGCGTTGGTTTGTGCAACAAAAGGTGACAGACCCTCAAATAAGACTCACAGGGCTCCTATGATGAAAGAGCTTTATTTACTGCAGAAAAATCTTGTTGATGCATTATAGCAAGTGTTATTTTTAGAATGAGTAAAGTAATATAAAAACAAGCAACTTGCCTGAGTCATACACTGATGTTTTAGCAGGGAGATGTCTACAACAAAGATATCCTGACTCCATTCTTTGTTAAAAGAAAAAGGGATTTTTTTCTGGGGCAGACTAGTTTCTGACCTGAGTTTGTCTGTGACTGATGTCCTCTTCAAACGCCTTGCAGAAACATTTTGTGGGCCTCTGTTTCAGAGGAAGGAGGATGAACTTTGATTGAATTTGACAGGTGCCTACTTCTCTTTTCCCAAGGGAACTAAAGGAGAAGATTCAGCCGGAGATCTTAGAACTGATCAAGCAGCAACGTCTCAATCGACTTGTGGAGGGCACCTGCTTTAGGAAACTCAACAGTCGACGTCGACAAGGTACAGCTCAGACTCCCTAGTCTGGCTTTATACTGTCATTTTGGTCTAAAAGTTGAGCTGAGGAATTCTGTTTTCACTGGCAGGATCCTTGGTTGTAGTGCTGTCTTGACTGCATTTACCAGGAGGCATCTGAAAGCATCTCCAAGTTATAGATTTTCAGGATTTCCTGTCCCTGAAACTGGTTTCACAGATCATCACACAGATGATCTGTAACAAGTTCAGCCTTTGACAAAATCTCAAGCAGCAGTCTCACATTATGAAATGAATATTTTGGTTTCTGCCTGAATGTCTGGGCTTCTTGTTCATCTCAAAACAATGTATTTGCAGAAATAGCGCATGAAACTTGAATTTGAATATCCCAGTCTTTGATCACATTTATGTAAGCAATAAGTTCATTCTACACCCCTTCCTCTAATACTGCCTGTCCTTTGCTTTAGTCTTACATTGCCATATACAGTAATTACATTATGGTGTTTAAACATGCTTTTTGAAAGCACTTATTTCAGTGATTTGTGTACCTTCATATGAATACTTGGTTGATATGAGAAGATTATTTTCTCAATTCTATGAGTCACTGCTCATTCTATGCAAAAAACTCCCTGTGGCTCTTTTCCCCTTGGAGAGGCACGCCTCTTTCTCCAGATAACATAATGGGGACATAGCGTAAATTCAGCAGATTAATTAAAAGTCATATCCAAAAATCTCCCTTTAAACCTCTCGTTTTGTGAGGATTCAGATTACTATTTGTTTTCCTCTGTAAATACAGAACAAATTAGAAAGTTACAAAAGCTAAGAGTAAGAACTGACAAAGATCAATATTTGAGACTTTCAGATTAATTGGGGAAAAGTGCGTTATTCACAGAGAGAAGTATCCCTGCGATGCCTCCTTCCTTAGAAATAAGGTACTTTTCCTTAATGTAGGGAGGTAATTTATAACCTCTCTATCATGCATACAAACACCTAGGAAGCCCACTGCACAGAAAAATAATCAATATTCCACTGTGAATTTCTATACAGACTGGATAGAGAAGCATGATACATGTTTTTCCTTCATCAGCATACTCATGGAGTGAAAGCAGGTAACGTAGTGTGTAGTTTGTTGTCACCAGTAGTGAGGGTTGTTTATTTTATTCCTCTCAAAGCCTTAATCCAAATGATTTGAATTCTAGGGAAGGAGCAGGATTTGTAGCAAATATTCTTCTTTTGGCTGATCTCCAAGAGGAAGATAGACTGTTTATTTTATCTTAAATTGTTGTTAGTTCATGATTTATAGGATCAAGAGCCTTAGGGAGTATAAATTCATTCAGCTTATAAGAGTATAGTTGAAACTAAAAAATATATTTTTTTTTTAAATCTGTGTAATCTTCTCATCGTCAGTTGAGAGGGTTGCTTCCTATCATCCCTTAGAATGAATTCTATAGGCCACCAGATTAATTGCTTTGATGTCATGTTTATACAGGGCTAGAAATAATTCATGATTCTTTGGAAACAAATAAAACATGCGACCATGCCTCAAAGAACATTATCTTCACTGAAATGGATTGTTTTTAACAGATGGAAGCCCATTTAGGAGGTCATGTTCCCACAGGCCCATAAGAGTTGTGCATGCTTTGTGACAGACTTCCTGTATTCCCTGAAACAGAAGGGTAAATTACCATCTGTGAGGGAGGCAGTACACACAACCATTATAGAGGATGATGATGCATGAGGCCACCAGGACTAAACTCAGTACAGCCAAGCGTGTCCTGGGGAGCATCAGGGACAGCATCACCTGCTAGGCAAGGGAGGGCATTGTTCTGCTCTGCTTTGCACTGGGGTGGCCTCACCTCGAGTGCTGGGGGCAGTTTTGGGCACCACAATACAAAAAATACATTAAGCTGCTACAGACCATCCAAAGGAGGGCAATGAGGATGGTGAAGGGCCTTGAGGGAATGCCATGTGTGGAGCTACTGAGGTCACTTGGTCTGTTCAGCCTGGAGGAGACTGAGGGGAGATCTCACTGCAGTCTGCAGCTTCTTCATGAGGGGAAGCAGAGGGGCAGGCACAGATCTCTTCTCTGTGATGACCAGTGACAGGACCTGAGGGAATGGCCTGAAGCTGTGTCAGGGGAGGTTTAGGTTGGATATAGGAAAAAGGTTCCTCACCCAGAGGGTGGTTGGGCACTGGAACAGACTCCTCAGGGAAGTGGTCATAGCACCAAGTCTGGCAGAGTTCAAGAAGCATTTGGACAATGCTCTCAGGCACAGGCATGTGACATCTGGAGATGGTCCTGTGCAGGGCCAGGAGTTGGACTCCATAATCCTTGTGTGTCTCTTCCAACAACACAGCACATTCTGTGATTCTGTGACCTAACACCATGCAATTTAATGAAGCATGCTTGGCATATAAGCCATTCAGTTGGGATCCTTTTTTACATATGTACAGTGCCTGGCACAATCCAAATAGTAAATACTGGCAGCTCTCAGAAAGTGGAAGAAACCCTCTTGAAATCAGCATTTATCCTTCAGGGTCTCCTGTACCCAAAAGCGGCACAAACTGTAAAAGCAGGGCTGTTGTGATGTCAAGAATTAGAAGATGAAGTAAAATGGAAGAGACAAGGTTTAGCTAGTGATATTTAACATTATGACAATCAGTCTTTCAGATAATTCCTCTGAATGTCCTGATAAAAACAGCAGAAGTCCCAGATTCTGAATGTGTCTTCTGTTAGCTTTGTCCCACATCCCCACCTCCTCTCTCACAATCCACCTTCCTATGCAAGTGTCCAGTGCTACCTCAGGGGGTTCAGGAGCCCTGTCACCTGCCTGGTACTCCAAATGAATCCACTTGCCATGGAGCATTACCAAGGCTCTAAAAAGACTGTGGTCCATCCAGACTGACATGGACCTGAAACAGAAATGAATACTGCTCTGAGGCATCACTATTTGCCTGTTACATGGCAAACTACTTGTAAGAGTAGCATGATCAGGCAGGTGTTATACTAAAATATGTATATGCTTTTTTTGCCTTTCCTATGATTCTTTTGTTCCCTTAAAACAATCCTGGAACAAATGTCACAAATCTGCAAATTGTACAAGGAGAACCTGAATGTACCCTACACAGAAGCTGAAAGTATTAAATTCCCCACTTAAAGATAATTAACAGGCATTAGCCCATGATAAAGACTCCAGAGCAAACTTCTGTTAAGATTATTGCTTGAACATGTGGTAGGACACACATGGTTAGTCACAGTAAGTTGAAAAAATTGACTTACAAAAAAATGAGAAGGGAGTTTACAGCCTCTTATGGCCTTTTGAGAAGAGATTAAACACTTCCATATATACTTAGGATTGGAAAGCCTCCAGTCCAACAGGTGATTCACTGGGGGGATGCTGAAGATTAAGCTGTGAGGTATCTATATTCAGATCTCTGCTTTTTGTGTTTCAGCACAGGATTATCATAGCAGGATTGCTCTGTAGCTGAAATTCAGAAATATCATTGTTGTCCCAGCAGGATTCTTAGCACTTCCAAAAAATACATGGCCTTTCCCTTGCAAGGTTTTCATAGGAGAACTGCAGCACTAACTCCTGGGTTTTTATTAAGTATCTTAGTCAGTTGGAAATGAAACAGCAAAATCTAGCCTATCCTTCTGATCGCTGTTCAACAGCAGATCATCATGCTCTGCAAATCCCCACTTTGTTCCTGGATCATGAACATCTGCTGACAGATAGACCCCTTCAGCTTTCTCCTTCCTTAGATAATTCCTAAAAGAAAAGGGAGAAGACTAAAGTGGAAATCTGCCAAGCACTCTACACCCCCAGTAGTTATTATTTCCAGTAGAGCTAAGTAGCAGATAAAGGCATTTTATTGAGGATAATAGATACTTCTAATGCTGTCATCCAGTACTTTTGTAGTATATGTTGCTGGGTGCACTCTTGGAAATAAATTCCCCTTTTAGCTTTATAAAGATTGTAGAGAAATTGCATGTTATTGAAGTGGTTTTGCAGGCAAAGATGAGGTTTCTTAAACAGTAATATTTGGAAGGAAGGGAAACCCTGGTGATACACATCATTAAATTAAAAACACAAGGCACCATGGAAGTAACCTGGAAAGAGAAAGTTTAACTTGAAACAAAAAAATCAACTGAAGACAGATTATCCATCTCTTGCTAGGATAAGTAACTCACAGTTCTGAACAACAACACACTCTTTGACCTTTTTCTGCCAAGCTCTTCTCTACTGCTGCTTCATTCTTCTCTCTGTAGTCCAACAAAAGACCCAATATTCTGGGAGCGTGTGACTCGCTGAGAGGAGACAGTTAACCAAATATGCCTCCAACAACACCACAGGTCAATTATTTGCCAGTCATTTGGACAGCTTCCTGGCTTGATCCAGGCGGTAAAGACCAGGTGGAGTGAAAATGTCAATATAATTTTATTAGAGACATAAAAAAGAAAGAAAAATATGTATGCCCACATGCATAAATAGATATAAAACCTACACAAATATATGTTTTCACAAATATATTTAAAAGCAGGTTCCGGTTGCTAAATCTGTGAGGATGTTTTTCTTTGAACAAAAAACTTCTACAGTGACCTTGAACGTATCTTGGGAAAAATACATGGACTTCTGTCCATGCATATCTGAGCTATTTTCTCCCCAGATTCTAACAATAAAGCACTTCTGTACTAACCACAGCAGTACTTTACCTGAAATAGTATTGTTAAAGTCACATGGGTCATTGGCCATTAATGCACTTGTAAAAACACTGTGTGAATGGCCAGGCACTCTGTCTATCAGCAAAATGTTCAGTGCTTTGCTATTTGTTCACAGTTTTGAATATGACTTTTGTAGCCAAACTGTAGCTGATTTTGTTATTTGGGATTTTTTTTAACCTCATCTATAATCTTCAACAATGTGCTGTGATATGTTTAACCCCCTGGCTGCTCTAGCAATTATCTGAAAAATCAGAAAGATTTGCTTGAAAACCTTCAGGTTAAAAACCAGAATGACTAATTCTGTTTCCCAAAGAAGAATGTCTAGCACCCTAATGTGGTTGCATCAGTGGTCAGTGAGCTGAAAGACATAAGGAATTGCCAGAAAGTGTAAATAATGTGGTGTCTGAAAATTGTGATGAAATAGCAAGTCCACATCATCTCCAAAGACTGTGGTTAGTGATTGCTCTCCCTACAGCTTCTTGCTCTGAACAGGAGGTAGGTGTAGTGACACTGCATACAAAACAGGCATTGTAGCTCATAGAAGGGACCTTGTCTTTGGGGAAAATTCTTAAGCCTGGGCCTAAAACCAAAAGAAACCCCATTCCTTCCTGAACATACAGTTGCCTTGCTCCAGCTGGGCACATGCACATGGATCTGCCAGATGTGGAGTGTGAGGACTAATGAGGAAGGCCTGTCCTGTCTTCAAAGTCTCTTGTGGCGCTTCAACTCTGTGGACTGGAGTTTAAGAGTTCTGGAGGGCTTGGATAGTCGTTTTTCTTTATTTTATAAGCACCACTTTTAAGTCATAGTAGAAAAGATATTTTTCTTCTGCTTATTTTTTTTATTTATCAATTTGGAGCTCAAAGTAAATGCTGGCCGCTTCCCATGTGCTTTTCTATAATTAAGACTTCACCCTTTTTCTCGGTGGAAGCAATTTCATGTAATTTTTGTTTTGACTGCAGCATTATTCTGTACACTACTTTTCCAATAAAATTGTGTTCAGCACCTGCACTACAGTAAAATAGCTGCATCCAGTTTCAAACTGCTCCCTTCCAAGGCACTGAAATCTCATGTGAGTGGGATATTTTCTGGTACACTGTTTGTAGCATCATGTACAGCTGAAGTGAAAACCAGGATGGGTAAGGTTGGCTTAGAAACAAGGGTTCCTTGTCCTCACTAACATCTTATCACCCTCCTCAGCCTTTCTGGTGCAGTCATTTAGTGGCTGTGGTTGAGGAAACCTCGTTAGTTCCATTTGTGGCTTTCATTTAAGGGCTTTCCCCTTGACAGCAGAGCAGAGTTATTAGTGAGCCCACGGGAGAGTTGTGCTGGACATGCTTCAAGCTACAGTCTATGGCTATTAGTTTTTAATTAATCTTGGGTTATGGGGAATTGCTGAAAAGGCTCCTCAAGCATTCAGAGCTTGGGTTTCTTCCCATTAAACCACCCCTTCCTAAAACAAAATATTTTCATGGAGGGGTGTTACCCTCTTTTATTATTGAAGTGTGGCATTGAAAGAGAACCAAGGTTACCAAAATACTAACCCCTAGGAGATAAAGGAACCAAACTCTTGCTAACACCAACCTCATGTGTGATAAATTGAAAGGAATTAATGTAATTTTTCTTTTTTAGTTAGAACATCTTTTTGCCCAGGTCACTGAGAAGGTAGTGAAACCATGTTGCTTTTTATTAAGAAAAAATTACTGGTTTGATTTTAGAGTTGAAAAGTTGTATTACTTTGTGCAGCCCAATAAAAAATGAGGTTGCAGTCAAAGATGGGTATGAAAGCATCCTGATGCAGTTACTGGAGGCTTTTCTTTAGGCACGATGGCCAACCATCAGATTCAATGGGGTATATTCTTTAAGCATCAGGCTTTGCTATGGTTCTGGTAGAGTTCCCTGTAAAAGGTATGAATCTAGAAAATTTTCACACACATCCTTCTGAGATACACAAACTGCCTAACGAGTTGCTTGTGTGTGTGCTCTTCTGATAAGAATCTACTGAATGAGGACTCCTACTTGCTTTAGTTTCAATTCCCTGCAAGAGTTTTGCAAGTGGAGTCTTCTTCTCAATCCCATACTGTGCCACACTGTGTGTTCTGCTTACAGTCTAAGGATGCTTATATTTCAACAGCTCTTTTTGTATGCATTACAGGATCATAATCGCAGGCTCTCTATCATAAATCTTTCAGTGTTGTGCATATCTGTGAAGTTAATAACCAGAATCTCTCCCATGGCCATTTTGAGCCTTTGCCAGAAGTTTGTAAGGTTTTTAAAACATTTCTGTAGAAGGGGCTGCATACAGAAAGTAGTTTGAAGTGTGTAGGGTTTTTCCCCCAAACCTTTTTATCCACTGTGACAAAGAGATTTAAAAGGGCATGTGAAAGTCCATTTTTACCATTCAATTGCTTGTGTTTTACTGCATTGCATTTTAAATGACTGGCCAGGGGCCTGGAGTGTCCTTCAGGAAGCAGCTGGGTCTGTGAAGCCAATGTTTTACTCACAGAGCCAAGAAGCCCTTCTTCTGCTAACACCCCAAATGAGCTCACATATGCTGGTTCTACTGCTCCTCCAATGTTTTATCCAAACTGAGGCTCCCAGCGACTGCAGCGCTGCAGGGCTGTGTCAGTGCTAACGTTTCCCCTAAATTGTCCCTCAGGCTGCTGCTTGGCAGCACTGCCAGTACAAGAGAAGCACAGAGCCAGAGAAGCCCTCTGCCCCCCTCCCCTGGCATTTTAACATCCAGCCTTGCTCTGAGCTTTTGGAGATTTAGTTTGGATGTAACAAGATTGTATTTTTGACAGCTTAACATTATGTGATCTACTTATTAAATAGAACGTGCTCTGACAAGGAAGGGTAACCTCTTTCTTGCCATTTCAGGAAAGGAATTGGCAAGCACCGTCCTTGCACGCTAGGGAGCGTGGTGGCCTGGCTCTGCAGAGCTGATGTTCTTCACAGGAGCAGATTTTAACAAATGTTGTTAAGGGGAATTATGTCCTGCAAAGCACGAGTTGTCAGGAGATGTTAATGTACGTCTCTTAGGAAGGACTAAAATGCAAACTGGGGTGTGAACTGCATGGTCACACATATATTTGTGGCCATGCAAAGCCCTGAGTTATCTGCAGGACAAGAGACTTAATGTCTGCTTTTTAAGTCCTTGTATGTTTATTAGGTCCAGTCTCTCCATAAATATGGGGGTGTTCTCCTATGTCTATAAAAAAAGACATGAGTCATAATTTTCATAAAGTATGGGATATTTCAAATTTATCAGTTTTTGGGTGTCCCACACAAGCCAGCTGGTAGGGCTTGATTTTCACATAGTGGGTGCTAAAAATGAATCTTTTATGGGTAAATTAAAGTTATCCACTCTAAGTAGTTACTTTGCCAATCCTCTGTCCATGAGGGTACATAAAACCTGGTAAAACTAAGTCAATTTTTTCTCACTAGTATTTTTTTTTCGAGCCAGTGACTAGGTCAATAACAAAACACCTGTAGATTAATGCCAGCTTCATTTAATCAAATAAATTTACTGAGCAAAGTCCCTACCCTTCTGATATATACCCCCCACATTTCTTCTTCTGAAAGAAAAGACAGAAGACAGCTTTCCCTGTAGCACCTTGTCTGAGTAAGCTTTCTCCTCTGCTGTTGGTAAGGCTGATGAAGATATGTCAGTGACCTTGTTTAATGTGTTTACTTCAACAGACAAATTTTGGTATTGTCGACTTTCACCTAATCACAAGGTCTTGCACTACGGAGACTTGGAAGAAAGTCCACAGGGAGAAGTCCCTCATGATTCCTTGCAAGATAAATGTAAGTCATGCACAAAGATTGTAACACTTCTGCTTCTTTTATGCTGGTTCTTCTTTATAATTTGTAGTATGTTTCTCTTGACATGGGGCATTATCAACAGCTCTTTTTATGAAGATAAAGAGCAGGGGACAATTCCTCCTGCATTCAAACACTGCTCTCCTGGGTTTGGCAAGTGTGTGTGGGGACTGCATTAAGCTTTTCAATGAGTTTATAATTTCATTCAGCTTGGAAACATCATGTCTTTCCTAGAGAGGAACACAGTTTATCTTCATTGCTCATCTAACTGTGGATGTCAAATAAAAATACTTGGGCATACTGAGAAGCACTGCCTGTCCATGGAAACAGGCAGTCTAGGGACTGGAGGAGGAAGGTCTCCTTCCACTGAAGGTGGCAGAGGTCATTTTTGTTATTGTGAGGAGTGGACCTAAAATGACAGGTCAATGTGAACAGTATTCAGAGGACCTCACTGTTTCTGTGTCCCCAACTGAGAGAGGGCATGCCTCTGTGGCAGCTCCTACCAGGGGATTTATTGGGACTTTCCTTATGGTTAAAAGTAATTTTGGAGCTCTTCAGAACCATCATACTCTAGTGATTTCTCCTTTGTCCTTCAACATGAGTTGCAGGGGTTTAACCTGCAATCCAGGGAAGCTTTTTTATGATCGTGGAAATAATGAGTATAGTTCTGTCACTGGAGGTGACCTCAAGAAATCCAGCATTGAATAAGGAATAATTTCTTTTTGTTCTTTTCTGAAAATCCTTGGCATTATCAAAATAGACAGGCTTATGTAGGAATTTCAGCTGATAGTTCACCTCTTTCATGGAATGGCAGAAATACTAATTTTTCAGAAGTCTGAAATTTTTCCAGCTTGAAAATTGGGGAATGATGTGAAATTTCCTCCCCTAACCTGTCTCCAAGCAGCACCTTTTAAAATGTGTAAGTGCTCCCACATGCAGTCTGAGAGGGAAAGAAGAAAAGTCCATGTGATGCTGGAACCCTGACAGTTTGCAGTCACGTTCTCTTGTTTTCCTTGCCTTACAGATTGCCTCAAGGATGTTCCAAAGTCTTACTGCAGTCTTGGCAGAATGTAGGACAGGGCCTCACATTGCTGCATTGGCCCAGAAAGAGGCTGTTTTCGTGTTTAGAGAAATAGCCCTAGAATGTTACAGTAGTGTCAGTGACAGAAGAATGAAAGTCACACTTGAACTGCAGGCACAGTTACAAGGCCAGCAGTTCCCAGATTTCTTTGCTTGGAGCACAAACCATGCACAAACCCCTGACCATGACTGTGAGCTTCATCTGGCACTTGCATTTTCCATGGGCTCTTGAGCCTACTCAGGAATGTCAGGATCCCATGGGGGCAGAAGGCTCCTACTTTAGAAACCATTGGGCCAGACCCACACGGTTCCCTCAGCATGGCTGCTGGCAGAGCAGATACCAATGCAGTTTCAGAAAGAGGTGGTTATTTCGTCACTATCTCAGGTTTTCTGGCTATGAATGATATGAGATTTACCATAGTGCTACCCACATTGCATGGAGTTTCATTAAACAAAGGTGAGCATATTGCAAGTCACAAGATTATAAAGTGGCACTATTGTTTGAAACCAATATCAGACCAATCTGGCTTGGGCATTTTACAAAATATTTTTCATAAATATTCTAGTTTTCTCTGGACAGTCTTATTGATTTCTGAATTCTTAAAATTTGAATATGATGATCAACCTGTCAGCATTTGGAGCCAGGCCCATAGATAAAGAGAATAGGTGGGTAAGGAAACAGAACCAAGAGAAGCAGCATCAAGCATTTTATGTACTCCTTGCCAAGCTTGAATAATTTGTCTCTAGCCCCAAAAATAAATGTATGGGTTTTTAACCTTTTCACTTCTGTGAATGTCACCCCTCTCTTCAGGCTGGTAGAGTTAACAAGCCATGCAGACTCCAGCTGGGACAGAAAACAGCTGCCCTCCTTCTCAAGGCTTTATCCATTGTGAGCACATCACATCTGTGCTCACACCCTCCAGCATCTTGTAGTCAACTTCTGATAACTCCTGAAGTCTTTGATTCTATTTTTCTAAAGCAAGGCATAAGCCAAGTTCCAGATGAATAAAGATTAGGATGTCACATCAGTCTGTGATCTCCCATAGAAACTGCATTCCAGATCACACAGATCAAATGTATGAAACCTGGAGAAAAGCCTTCTTGGTTGAGAGGTCTGACCTCAGAAAACCCTATCTTATGCAAACAGAGAAATTGTTTTTCTGGGTTTCTTCAGCAAATGGCAGGAATTCTTGTTTTTTTTCAAGAAGACCTTTCTATCATAGTTGCAGTCAAATATGTCCTTGATCTCCCAGTTTATCCTAGCTCACTGTCTCCTCTCAAAAACAGTATCTCTTCTTCACCAAAAACTAGAGGACTGTCAGAGATATAAAAAGTCAGCAGGCCCACAGCATAAAATTCTGAGACTAAAGGCAGAAGTTGAGTAGTGAAGAGTCAAATGATTTCCTTTCTTTTCAGTTTTCCATGGAAGGCAAATACTTCAAAAATGTCTATTACATCCCATGCCATCCGTTTAGCTGTGGTGCTGAGGTAATCTGTCATAAAATATATAGTGCTGCTGTGCCCAGTAGAAGAGTAAATGCATTTCTCCTCTCCAGTATTTCCATTAGAGTTTGTAAAGAACTGGGCAGTAACAGGTTTTGATATTACTGTCCTGTTCTATATATAAGATACTTTTCTGCAGCCACAAGGATAATGGATTATTTATAGATCATAGAAACTGTCACTCAGGGACCATATTGTACTGTGGAGCATATAGATTCTCCATAATGTAATTACCTTTGGAAAATTGACTTCCACTTGAAACTCGAGGAAATTTATCTTTATGCTTTAGTGACCTCACTCTGTGACTCTGAGTGGCAGCAGATTCCAGTATTTTTTCTTACTTTCTTTTTCCCCCAATCATTTCTGATCACTTCACATTTTAAAGCAATTGGAATGGCTTGTTATAAGCCTTAGTATTCCTTATTCCTGCTAGTACCAGAAAGCAACTAAACTGCTGATGGGAGTGAAATAGAAAGCGATTTTAAAAAAATTCTTACAGGCTTTTAAAAGAAGAACAACAGCACTGAAGGGTGCAGCTTGCCCATCATCCTCTCTCCAGCAGAGACTTTACCTGGATGCCTAAGAAAGAGCAACAACAGAGCAGGCACATTACCTTAACAAGGAAGAAAACTACATGGTTTTGAGATACATGAGTACACATACTGTCCAGACACAGGAACGCATTTATATGAAATACTCTTACCCAAGGTAGTCTAAATAGGCAAGAAAAATAATTTTCAGGCTTTTATCCAGATGCCTGAAATTTTGTCAAGACTCACTGGTTCCTGTGTTAGTTGTTTTCTTCCAGTTTTCTTTCTTACAAAAGGCTGGAAATGGCAAAGGACATGGAAATTTTAGCACATTAGTCTTGCCTCTTTTTAGATTCTGTAGCTTTTACATACCTTGGTTATAACTAATTTTCTGGGGTTTGATTTTCCTTCTTTTTAATGCAGTGCCAGTGGCAGATATAAAAGCTGTTGTGACTGGGAAGGACTGCCCACACATGAAGGAGAAAGGAGCTCTTAAACAAAACAAGGTATGGTTCTCAAATTGTTATGAACATATACTGTGCAGAATACAAAGCTTGTCAGCCTGACCTTCCCTGAAGTAACGCAGGTATTTTTCATTCCAGCCTGCCACATTTCCATGTATGTACACCCTTTGTTTCCACCTCAGATCATCTGAGTTAAGTTGTTGGGACAGCTTTCCCTTCTTTACTCATATTTCATGGCAGATGTGCATTGTGATACACCCAGGACACAACTGGAATAGTCTTTTAGTAGTGACGCTTTCTACCTCTTAAAAAAACCAGCAATGACTGTTGGTACCTACTCCTATATTGTCTCTGATAAATACCTAGTTTGTTCCAGCTGTGTTCTCTAATGAACCCTCAGGCAGTGAACAGATGCCAAAATTGCAATTAATGTCCAGCTGATGATACCTGCAGGTCCAGTCAGGTAGAAAAACAACTGCCAACAAAAGGATGTAAGGTAAATCCAAGGCAATTAAGGTGATATACAAGGATGTGTTCAGCAGTGCATTTGGGAAAAAATGTGTAGGAGACAATATTCAGCTTAAAATAATTAGATTTATACTAACTTTCAGAGTTTCAGAGCAAGAACTGTAAGCTGACAGTAGTACTAAAATTGTGCAGTGCCAGAATCTTGCAATGCTTTTGTTAGTAAGAATTGTCACCACATCAAGAAGACTAGGAAACTCTGGCATCATTAGTGGTGAAGGTCTTCATACCATATTCTGTGAGGTATGTTCATAAATTTTCTATCAGATAGTCTGTCTGACCTTACAAGAAGCAATGAGACTCTAATGGTGTTCAGTGCGACCTTGAACAACACCCTGAGAGGTCTGCGACCCAGATCACAGGTTTTGAATCAGAATTTCTAATAACCTGAAACTGAGAAATTTTGAGTCGGACCAGAAGGAGATTTTGATGGACAAAATAGTGAAGTTAAGAGTTCCTGCTTCAACACTTTATGATAAAATTGGAAAAAGTATTTCTGATGGGAGCCATAAAAATTGAGAAGGCACTGTCAAAGCTACATCGCACAACTAGTTGCACCTTGACAGCTGCAGCTTTTCTGTCCTTAACTATGCACAGATAGGCAGAGCATCTTGAGTATTTTTTGCATTTGTTTTCATACAGAAAAGTTGCTCTCCTTTCAACATTGGCTTTATATGGTAAGAAAGGAAAAAGTCATGCCAAGTGAGAAAAAAAAAAATCCCAGGAGTATTTTTCCTTGTTGATTTTCTGAATCAGGGCACAAACACACACACATGAGCACAATAGATTACGTACAACTCCTACCTCATGTTACAGCTGAAATATCAACACATTTGGCTGGAACATTTATATGATGCATATAAAATATTTTTAGTGCTTCCTTGTCTTAGCACTCATATGTCCACACAAAAGGGAAAGATGGAAAGCAGTGGGTGGCAGTGATGGAAATGTGTCATCGTTATGGAGCAGTAATGTCTAGATAGTATTTAATGCTAAATAGGAATGCTGCAGATCAGTCTGTCCTCAGCTCTCAGCATTGCCCCATTTCCTTAGGTAAAATTGCTTTGGACTGGTATAAAATTTCTGGCTGAGATTGTGATGATCAGGAATTCATAGGTAATATGGCTGCATCCTTGGCTGGAGCATTCTATTTGTGACCCAGACAATGACAATTGTGATGGTTTTACAATTTCTGGTCTGGTGCAGGGGTTTTGATGGGGTTTGGGGTTTTTGGTTTGGTGAGTTTGGTTTTTTTTATTTTCTCAATTCCTTGTTTCTTCCCCTGAGAAGCACAGAATTTTTGAAATTATCTGTCATCCCAATCAAACTGTCAGGCACAATATTGCAACTGCTTACCTGATATAGGAATAACATGTTGTTTGCAACATATCAAGTCATATATGGGTTATGAAATTAAAATTTATAAAAAGGCAGACACAGAATGCAATTCAGCTGAATTTGGTGTATGAAACCTCTCACTTTCTGAAATTTCACAATCAGTGATTGATTTTTATGAGGCCTTTTTCATCCTATGCTTTCTTTGTACCTATATAATGTCCACCTAAATTTTATTCATTGGCAGAAGAGAAAATTGAATGGCAGAATGCCATGCTATGAGCATAGCTGAAATTGGCAAAATGTCCATAACAAAGGCTTCAGCGTCTCTTCATTTGCCAGCACATGGCTATTGTTCTTTCAGCAGGACAATTTAGAAAGAAATAAGAGTTAAACTGAATTGGAATTTGCATGCATATGAAGCTGGAACCATGTGATAGGACCAGACCTGAATTTATTGTTGTTCATCTTGCTTGTGTTTTTAAATTTGGTTTAATTTTTAAATCCGTATTTCTGACTCTCAAGTAGTACCAATTAATTTCAAGGAAATTAAATATGTCAGATTTTACAGCCTTCAAAAGAAAACATGACAGAAAAATTAGAAAAAAGCATTGCCAGGTATTTTGAAGTGTTCTCCTATCACCCTTCATCTGCTGATGTGGCAGATTTCAGGCTTTGTGCCTTTTTAGTCAGCTGAAATGGTTCTGCTCACTTCTCTGACGAATGAAGCTTCTCTTCTTTTGTATTTCATGTTGGTTGAACAAGTTCCCTGCTGCTGCCTGTCTAGAGAGTTCTTTGGGGCAGATCTTCTGACTCTGGCGAGCAAGCTCAACATGGCAAGGCCTCAGCCTTCAGTAGACATTGGTGCTTGAGGGCGTTGAAGACAGAGCAGGCAGAAGGTCGTGAGGTCATTGCAGCTGCATGGGATCACCTTGCCGCTGGTGCCCAAAATGCCTGTTCATGAAAAATAGCTTGCTTCTGGAATGTGCTGGGGACCAGTGGAGTGCTGGGGGAGAGAGAAGCTCTGGGCATGGGAGAGCAACCTTCCCTTCATACCACCTACAACAGCTTCCCCCACAGAGCTGAATCCACGGAGTGGGAAGTATTGGCCTGCCTATTGCAGAGCCCCTTGTCTCTGTTTTCAGCACAGCTCAGAAGAGAGGCATATTGTGGGTCCCAGTACTGCTACCTTTGAGAATATCTGGGGAAGGGCAGAGGTCTGACATGTGGAAGGAGCTAGAGAGTGCCAAGGGAGTGAGGTCAGCAGCCTGAGGTGCAGGAGGAGGAAAGCAAAACCAAGAAGGAAGGAACAGGTTGAACAGAATGTGAGATAAAAAAGACCAGGGGGATAGAGAAACAAGTGGAAAAGGCTTGAGTGAAAAATTACTGTGAGAAAGGTTGAGAAGGAGAACAGAGAAAGCAAGATAAAAGCACAGATAGCTGATAAAGACTGACCAGTTCTTTAAGAACTGCCAGCTCCTTCTTGTCACTGATGGGACTGTAACAAAACCAGGTGGGGGTCCTTGACAAGCCAGCCAGCTCAACCACTGAGACCACCATCAGTGTGGAGGGCCAGTTGGCAACTCCAGCTCCTTTGGCTTCCATTTTCCTTGACAGTTTGCTGTGCATAAAGCAACAGAGATGCTGGCACCTGGAAGCCAAGGCTGCCAAAATAACACTTCTCCCCAGAAAGAGAAGCTTGGTGCCCTTAATTAGTCCTTTCTCATTCTCTGCTTGACTGGAAATGACCAAACCCTTGACATCCTGGCACATTCCTCTGCCAAGCAGAGATTTTTTCCTTCTTTTTCTCTCTTTGAGGTGTAGAAGAAGTTATATTTGTTGGAGTTTCCCAAAGGAAAAATTACAGGGGTCAGGCCTGTGTGATTGTTGGCCTTCATGAAATTCAGGAACATCATAGTATACCAGTACAAGCTCTTTTGTCAGAGCTACATTTTATTTTCACAACCTCAGTGGCATTACTTTGCATGTTCTGTCAGTAATTTATAACACTGTGTGAGGAGATAATGCCAGGTTCATGTGGGCAGAGGTAGATTTCTTTGTGTAATGAGGGACATTGCTTTTAATAAGGTGTGGCTGAGAGACATGCCTACAACACAAAAAGGCCATGTGAGCCCTGAGCCATTTGTTTGCTGACGGAACGAGTGCTGTTTGTACTTGCAGCCTCCATGGGGATTTATCACAGTGAGGTTTTAACATAGCTTTGTCTCCTGTAGCCTGGCAATACATCAAGTTGAACCTAGTAACTAAACTCAAGGAAAACAAGAACATTTCCCATGAGAAGCTTGATCTCTTTTTATCCAAGATTATCCCTAAGGATTGCAAGTTTTATGGTTTAGACTCTGCTCTTAATCATACAACTTCAAAACCAAAAAAGCCCTTACAGAAATCCAAATACTTACACCTGTCTCAGGCTGGGAGATCAGGGGTAAAAATCTAGAACAATGTTTATGCTGCAGTCCCCACAGTCAATTCTTCCATTTTAAAACTTTGTGTAGCAAATTTAGGAAGCTGTTCTCCTGTCACTGCTGGCAATGCAGGGACTGTTGTCAGCTGAGAGTCAGCAAAAGCCATCCGTATGACAGGGCAGAGGAAGCCAAGAGGCAGAAAGAACAGGGCATGTGATGCAGATCAGTTACAAGTCAGCACTCTGCTCAGTAGCTGGGTCTCTTTTCCACAGTTAATATATCCATACCACTGAGCTTACAGATTGTGAGGTCCATGTAATGGCACTTGAGGTGATGCAGGCAGAAACCATAATATGGCAACAGATAAGGGCAACATCTTTGCATGCCCACTGCTGGCCACTGAAAGTTCATTATTTATTCAGATTGCCTGGGTTCCCCATGGGAATTCAAGTCCAGGTGACTTTTAGGGAAGGTCAACACTTTATGAATTCTCCTAGGTACCTTTCATAATTCCAGCTTCAGTGCTTAGGGGAAAAAAACATGATTTCTTTTTCCTTTCCCAAAATTCCTTTGGGTCTTTAAGTAAACGGCATAGTTTGGCTTGACAGAGGCTGGCAATCCTGGTTCAGATGGAAACAAAATTACAGAAATCTCTTGAGAGTGAATAATTTAATATATTTCCAGCAGCAAAAAGAACATAAGTATATACCAGGATATTAATTGTCCTGACAAGATTTTTAACACAAGGAATCAAACCTTGCAGAACTTTGTGAGTTTAATCTATACAAACTGAAAATAACTGTGAGTCTTCGTGAAGAGTTTCTTGCAAGTGTACTATTATTCATTATATTGATTTTAGCCCTCACCATTGCCTAGCTCAAATTTAAATTGAAATGCTAAAGTAATGCATGACCCAGTAGGCTACAGTAAGCACTGGGGTGGGTGAGTTTATTTTGACTGAAGCATCTGTGGTGGGATTCTTGCTGTGCCAGTCTCTTGCAGTGGTCTGGTACTGCTGCAGCTTTGGCCAGACAGGAGACTACCATAACTTATTTTTCAATGTGTTTTGGGGAATAATGGATAGGAAAGAAAGACAGACCTGAATGTACGAATGCCTCTCTCATGCAGCATTAATATGTGTTTCTTTGTTTTGTTCCAGGAGGTGCTAGAGCTTGCTTTCTCTATACTGTATGACTCAAGTGGCCAGTTGAATTTCATTGCTCCAGATAAGCATGAGGTAATTCATGTTCAGAGTACAGAAATTTCTTTGACGTTATCTTAGTTGCTATAAGGCACCAGACAGCTTTATAAGAACATAAGAATGGGAATCTTGGCCCAGGGTATAGGTCCATCCAAATCAGTGTCATGTCTCAAAACAAACTGAAGTTCAAGGGATTAGTATAGGAACAAGACCTGTAGTGTTAAAGAAGTGCATGAAATTGCTTTGCAAAGTGAAGTGTATTGGTTATGCCACTTCACCATCTGTTGTTCTGGACTAAAACCTTCAACTAAATATTAATTTTAGGAGAGGAGATACAGTTATGCCCATTTGGGTCTTTCTGTGGATTGATATTTGAGCATCATTTTCAAGAATGTTCATTCCAGAGAGCTATTTGCTGGTCAGTTTTTGTGTAAGGGAAAGGACCAATAGTATCGAAGGCACAGTGTGCCACTAGAGCTGTAGTTCTAAGCAACAGCTGGTTGTCTTCATCCTCTGAACTGAACATATGTTCAATGATTTGTAATATAAATTCTCCAGAAACTGAATTCTAGACTGTTTCAGCTCATAAGCACAAATGGTCATGAAAACTAACAATTTTTTCAGCCACTGTATCTTAAATACAGCCTATAGTTACAAGTGGATTTTAATGGTATGAATGTTCAAAAGCTGCTATTGCATCCCACTGACAGGCAGTAGCAGTGAGATGCACTAACCCAATTGCTCATGATTGCCTTAACACACCTTTTATCTTCATTTCTCTTTTTGGTATTGTGCAGCTTCTTTGAAACAAAATTAGTATGTTCAAAAAAATGGCCAGAGGCAGCAGTCTCAGCTGCCACTTGGCAGTTCCCAAATTAAAGTTTTTAAAAGGACATCTCGCTTCCTCTGTATTTTTCCATGGCCTGCAGAAGTGTGAGTTGTGATTAAAGTAGCAAGCACAAGTGTTCAGAGGAAGCACCCACAAGGAAATGCAAGTAGCGTGTTGTGAAGCCTGTGACTCGCCATCAAAATAGCTGGGGTGACTGTTGATAGAAGTGCTAGTTTATCAGCATTGTCAGTTTGGTGACACCTTAAGATTCAGAAAGCTTTGTGTGAAGCACCAGGAATGATGTTGGTACATTACAATTTCAGGTCAGACTTGTAGGGCTTTTTTTTAAGTACTTGTGCAGCCCTCGTGATTGTAGAGTGAGGCTGGAATGTGGGAGTTGAGTATGTCCTAAAAAGAAAAACTGAACGAGGCTCATAGGATAATTCTGACTGCAAGGAGCCTTGGAGGTGTCCCGAGTCCAACCTCCTGCTCAAAGCAGGTCAGCAGGGAGCTCAGACCGGGTTGCTCAGGCCTGCATCTAGATGGGTGAAGCCTGGGCAACCTTTCTAGTTCTTGTCTCCCAAGGTAATTCTTTGATAAAATCTTGTTACTGAACCAGTATCATTGAGATTTGGACCTCTTTCTAGCACACAAGTTTGTCAATTCCCTTAGCTATCTGTTGGAGCTTACTGCTGGCCAGAGGATTCAGTACTATGAGATCACTCCATTGTATTTGTTTTTCATTTAAATACTAATAACTGGTTTCAACTACACAGCAAAAAAGATGGATTAATCTTATCCATGATTTTTGACAGAGAAACTGATGAGGGAGGCCATAATTAGGTTTCATAGGAGTTTTATGAAAATGAATCTCGTAAATTAATTTTTCAGTGGCTCTTAGTTGCTTTTGCGTATTAAAAAGAAAAAAAGCTTCTGAATGAATGCCTCTGTTTTTCCACCATCTCATTAGGATGTCTCTCTGCTCAACATGTGCAGGAGTTTAATTAGGTGCATTTGCCAATATGGAGATTAGAGAGGAAGCCCCTTTTCCAGGCCATTGCACTCATCAGAACTGTGGCCAGAATTTGGTTTCTGTGGCCCTGAATGAGTTATATCTGGAAGGGGAGAGAACTGTAGTCCTGCTTTCTGGGATTCCCCCCCAGAGGAAGCACTGGCCGCTCTCGTTGCGCAGGTGATGGATGATTTACGTCAGGGGCTGCATCTGTTGAAAAGAGTCTGCTCTCCTGTAACCTAAGCAGAGCCTTTTGCTTTTCTGTTCCTTTCTTCATAATGAATTCAGGGAAAACTTTCACAAATAAAGATTTCAAGGAAATCACAAAATATTATAGTCTGTTCAAATATAATTATTTTGCTAGAATAGCTTCTTTTCCTGATGTTCTGCTTACACTCCAAAAAAATTGTGTGCTTTAAAAGTTTTCAGTGGCACACTTTCACAGCCTAGAATAGGCAGGCTAAGTTGTTTATTTAGTACTTCTCAGCAGGACAACCTGAACTCTAAAGTCTCTTCTGTATAGCCAACCTCATATTGAAGATGCAGCTTGGCTTACCCACACCCTGGGTGGAAAAGCTCCCTCTGCTACTGTTTTGTTACTGACTTAAGTGGGTTGGATTTCACTTTGGATGCTGAAGTGTGCTAACCCATCCTATTTTTAAAAATGCCCTTTTTCTGGATGAAGGGGGAGGGGCTTCTCTCTCTTCCTTAAAAATAATCCTCATTTCTGCTGTGGGATGAAGTCAACCATGGCTATCTTTAAACTCGGCGGCATCATGTAGCAAATGGTCAGCTAAATTTAAAAACCATTTTTTTGGCATGAAATCCAGCAGAAGTATTTGTAACATAAAAATGCAGCTACGGTTGATTTAATTTTTCTCCTGCAAATTAGGACACAAGTTCATGATTGAAATCTTTATTTTTAGATTACAGCATTTGAGTACTTCTTTTCATAGCTGAATAAATGGCTTGTAGTAATAAATGAAAGTGACTTATTCAATAGACGTTGACTCTAGATCACCAATCTCCCTTGTATTTGTTGCTGATTTTAAATGGTTATTCAGCCCACGTTTATCACAAGCTGTCAGCTGTTGGGAAAGATGGCATCTCCTGTTAGGAAAAAGCTAACAGTATAGAAAAGGTTTTGGAGGCCAGTTCAGCATTTGCAGCATTTAGTACTACACCCAAGCAGCTTGGCATTTAATTTTCCTGAAGGACATAGCATTAACTGACTGTAGTTTTCACAATATATTATTTTGTGTACAGTAGTGGTAAAGTAGGCATAGATGTGTGAGACTATCAACTATACCAACTTCATGTATAGGAAAGCAAACAACAATAAAAGTAGATAGATAGTACAGGATTATTTTACATGAAGAGTCAAGAAGGATTTGGGGGTGGGATTCAGTTCACCTAACTTAACTGTCTTGGAATTAAAAGTTTAGTTAGTCTAAGATAATCCGGCTTTTTTAATAAGTGCTGGGGAAGGAGAATGAGAGGAGTGAAGGAGATTTCTCCAGAGGTTCATTGTCCCAAGTTAGATATTGTTCCTTTTCCAATAACTGCAGAAAAGCAAGAAGTTTGGAGGAGATACCAAATTGTCAAACAACTAAATATCGTCATCTCTTCCCATTTTGCGGATTTTTTTCCATTTTCTGAGCAGCTCAGTGAAAACCTTCTTCATGATATGAGCCGATAAAATGCATCAACCTAATTTTAGGTCTTTTTGTAAGTCCTCATGGGAGCAATAACAGTACAGGACCAGACCAGACAAGGAGTTTGCATATGAAAAGTCTATTAATAATTGTTTTTATCCTTTTCCTGTGCAGTACTGTGTATGGACTGATGGTTTGAATGCCCTCCTTGGGAAAGATATGTTGAGTGACCTAACACGGAACGACCTGGACACGCTGCTCAGCATGGAGATAAAGCTACGCCTTCTTGACTTGGAAAATATACAGATCCCAGATGCTCCCCCACCTATCCCAAAGGAGCCCAGCAACTACGACTTTGTTTATGACTGTAACTGAGGCAGTCACTGAAACTTGCTCTGAAACTGGAAATACATTATAACTGGAGAGATATTAAAAAAAAAAAAAGAAGAGTGTGAGGAAAAAAGAAACCCACTTTTGCACCTTGGATTTTGGCTTTGGGGAGGGATGTAGAAACACTTGCATTCCTCCCTGATCCCGGCATCCCTTCCTTCCCCATTCCCATCTTCCCCATTGCTCATCCAAATCCACATTGCTTTAATTAACTTGTAATTGCGGGCCACTGGCCTTGCTTAAGGCAAAGACTGCCACTAAGAAGCACCCTTCTGAGGACTTTTTTTACATTTTTAATACTGGAATAGACATTCTTAACTAAAGGACGTTGTTATCAAAGTGCATGCCTGTGAAACCCACTTGGCAGGGCAGAGGCTTTAACTGGAAGGAGGAGGGAGGTAGGGAGCAAAAGCAGCTACTGTAAGCAGAAGATTTCCCCAGACACTGACAGAGGTCTGCTCACCACTGAATCCAGTGTGATGATGAAATTCGTTAACTGCTTCCCAGTGCTTGCACCATCCATCACTGTCATTATTCTCTCCACCGTCATCTCAACTCTTGCCTCCAGCCTTCACCCAACTGGTCGGCTCCCAGAATGGAAACTCTGCAGATTTTTGCTGTACCATACGCTGCAATGCTGCAACAGCTTTTAACTTCTTTTCCTCCCAGCTCTTACAATAGCCCCACACTAGCAGATCACTCGCACAAGCCGTGTATGAAGCCACTAGTGTGTACCATTCCTGTAGCGTTCCCTAAGCCTCAGTTGCCTCTGAAATTGGCTTGTTGCTATTTGAAGTGATTTTTATTTCCTTGGTCCAAAGTTCAACAGTAATTTTCACAAATTAATTACAACTGCCAAACATCCAGGTTTACATTGTTGTCATTGCTACAGTGTTAGAAATTTGCAAGGGATTTTTTTTGTACGGGTTCTAATTTTTTTATTTTATTTTGCCAAACAGATATATTTAATGAGAACTAATTTCATTGTGAGTACTTTTGGGGAACAATATTTTTACTTAATTTCCATTTGGAACATTTGCCCTGAAGGGAAAAAACCACCATTCCCTTCAACTTCACTGTTGAATAAAAATCTGAGTTGTGATGATACTTGGAACTTTGTTTTTCTTCTGAAGTTGTCTTTTATTCCTTATGGTTCCTAGCAATTCTGAACTGTTTAGTACAAAGCAGAATGAGAAAACCTTTCTTCTCTGCATCTGATTTAACTTACTTGTTTGTTAGTGGTGACGATGAAATGCATCCAGGGATCTCCATTGCCATGGTTACAAGAGCCTTCCTGTGAGAAGGGCCCTTGTGAAATCCAAAATCCCAGCATACTGCTGTGCTCATGGTCAGTTCAAGGCTGCTGTCTTTCCTATGTTTGCTGGGGCAACTGATTCCCTGTTTTTCCATTTTCTCCACTGAGAGTGTTTATGGCTGCAGCAGATTGGTATCAGGAAGGTTTGAGCTTTGCAGGATGGATTCCCTTCATCCCTCTGTTTTTCTAGGTATTTCACTGAGTTCAGATGCAAAAGTCTGAGTCTAGAGGAACCTGCCAGCTCTTTCCCTCCCACTGCACATGCTGAAGACAGATGTTTATCACTGTAAGTTTCTCTCCTGCTCAGACCCAGCTGAAAAAGACTGTGAAGGGGTTTTATCAGAACTTGTGCTAGTGAGAAACCCAAAAGGTGGTTCCAGTTCTGACAGTCATAGAAGTTCTCAACTGAGGTGACCTTTGCTCCATTCAGATGACTGTGGGGAAAACGTCCTGGCTGGCCTAACATCAGTTGAGGAGAGAAATGATGTTCTGCAGGTGCAATGAAAAGGAAGATAATAATGAGAACATTGTATGAATTCAAGCATGCAAGTCCCAAGGAAGGTACCTTCCTGAAGCTGTGCTTGCAGTATTTTGTGAATGCCTTAAAGTAACAGAAGATCTAAGTTGGTTTTGGTGGTAAAAGTTAATAAGAGAGACTGAGTTAAACTCTGGAGGGAGAAGTTATGGTGAAGTGTGGCCTGAGAAAAGATTTGGTCTTTCTAATGAGAACAGAGATGTACAACATGAGTTGTGTGACTTTGAAAGGGTTTATTCTCCAGAGCTTTGTCAGACTATAGCAAAAGTAATCATGGTCAGGAAATAGTGGAAGCAAAGGCACTGCCTGCCACAGGGGACTTTTAAGGGGTCCTGGAGGTGAGGGATGGAGGTAGGAACAAGACGCTGATGCTGCCTCTTACCTTCATGCAGCTAAAACTTGGAGCAGAATGGAGAGCCTGAACTGTTTTAATTTCCCTGACCCAGCTGGATTTGCTTTTTATTTACAGATTTCAGAGTTGGTGCTTCAGATGGGTGTTGCTTTTCTGGCAAAAGAAACACCTTTGACTTCTAAGCTGTAAGAGCCAAACACGCTCTGCCAGCTCAGTGGCACTCCAATGCTGTGGTCTTAGCAGGCAGGCATCTGCATGACAAACAAAACCCCTCCTCCAGGGGACAACTTGAGCAGAGGATAAAGGTTAGACTTGCCTCCTCCACTAAGGTGAGTGCCCCTAATTCTACCCCAAGAGCCAGGGGGAGGTGGTGGAAGGAAAGCTGGTAACTTAGCACTCTGTTTTTACCAACAGCTCATGCCCATCCACATGACACTGAGGCACATCAACACCATTCAGGCAGCATGAGGCTCGGGAGCATGAATGGCTGAGAGCCCTCTTCTTTCACAGCAGGTGACACAGCCCATCACCCTCTGACCTTCCCTGGGACTCCCCAGGATGGGTGCAGCCTGACCAGGGGTATCCAGGTCTGGGGCAGATGGATACCACAGCACTGCTGCATGGCTCTGTCTCACCACTTCCTGCAGCCCTGCTTTGCAGGATCCCCAGCTCCCCACATGGCCTGGCTCTTTGTATGGGTTCTGCAGTGTGGGATGGTCACATGAGCAGGAATGCTAAATTTGTATCCGCCACCCTGCCATAAGAAAGAAGAGGCTCAAGAGATGCGTTGGCATAATAGCCCTTCCAGCTATTTTAGCAGCACTCCCACATCAACCTGAAAGGCTGTGCTACAAAGAAGAATCCTGCCTTCAGTTTCTAGAGCTGTCACACAGGCTCACTTCATCATTATGAAATTTAAAACAAAGAAAAATGCTAAATGATGAAGAAATACCCCGCTGCTTCCCATTCTTTAAAAAAAAAAAAAGGAATTGAGAATGAAAATGGCAAATTCATTTGCTCATGCTGTTGTGTTCCGGAAAAGCTTTTAAATTTTCACATTCAAGGAGATGCAGCAGGAAAAAGAACTGCTACTGAAGTTTCTTGTATAATTTCAAAACATTAAGTGGGTAATTGCTTGTAAAAGCCATAAAGGGGAGAGAGAACAAAAAAAAAAATCAGTCTAATTTTAGCTCCTGTTTTGGAAATGACTTTGCTTTTGAAAGTTAATATATTCTTTTACCAGAAAACTTGAATCAAGAAAAATACGTATCTTCTTAAGTCAACTGCTTGCCTCTGCTTGTAAGGACAAGGAGAAGAGCAGCAATTCTAAGTAATCCTGTACAAAGCAAGCTATGTGTCAGAGAAACAGGGCTTTTATTATCATTTTTCAGAAGCAGTTCTTTTTTCAGTATGGAGAACTCTTTAATTAAACCTTACATGAAGAAATAACATCCTCATGCCAAGAGGCAGGTAGGTGCTGACTCTCTCTTGGGTTGCAAAATGACAGTGCAAGATCCTGATTGCTTCATTTGTGAAATCCTCTTGTGTCTTCATGCCCTGCCCAGAATTGCATTTTTCTTGCCTAGGGTGCCTGTCATCAATGTCACATCAATGAGAATGTGAAGGCTTGCATAGAAACCTGATGGAATCCACTCTCCAGAACAAATCTCTGTCTTCTCTGGCAGACAGCTGAGCTGCAAGGGAGCCCTGCATCCCCTCAGCGTCCCTGCAGGCCACCAGCTGCAATCTAACAGCCTCTGGCCAGGTCTCAGAAAAGGGAGGGATGAAAGAAGACAAGAAACACACTCCTGTCAGGAGAAAATGGAGAGAGGAGCATGGGCATGAAATGCCCCTGAATGCATCTGCTCTTTGGTTGTTTGTCATTACATTGGACTCAGTGGTTCTCTGATGCATCTAGCTATATAGTGATTCCAGCTGCTAATCCTGAGCAATAACCAGCAAAGAAGATGTTGGGAGCAGGAGGACACTCTTGTACTGCCATATCCCCTTCTTCTCTCTTTTGTTGCTGCTTCACTGACGAGTAAATGGCATTAGCTTCACTGTCATGTGAAAGTCGTTCATCTAAGAAGCATGATAAGATTAGTGTGAGATTTTACTCCCTTCTTGCTCCATTCTTCTTCAGAGTTAAAAAAAATAATAAATCCAGCCCTTACTGACCTGGGGATATCTTAGCTGTCTGGAATACCAAGTGTATGACAGTCTTAGAGTACCCTCAGGGAGGTAAAGGTAAAATCCCTGCAAACTCTGGAAGACATTCATAGGACAGAGTTTTTGTCACACTGCTGGCGGAGCTGTCATTGCTTTCCCCACAGCTGGATAAATCAGGATGAGACTTGCTCAGTGCTCCCTCCCTCCCAAGATGGTAATTATATTTGAATATTAAACATCCACATGGCTTAAACAAATTCTCTGATTAACAAAGCGCTTACCCATGAGCAAAAGATGCTTGATTTCGGTTTGATAAACAGGCACCTAAATTTAGCTGAGTGCTCATGGACGAAGCTAGATCAGGGCCTGTGTGAGCAGGAAAGCAATTTTACCTGTTACTGAGATTTTGCTACATGCTCAGAGGCTATGCAAATAATGACTTTTCTGTCTGATGTGTAATTGGATTGTGTACCACTGGTCACTTCAAGAGACTGAGCAGGATGCCATCTGATTATTCAGCATCACCCCAGCTGCTTCATGCCTCTTTGGGACTTAACACAGCACTTAAAGAATTGAAACAGGAACCCTTTCTGGATGAAATCAGGCTGAAACTTGAGAGGAGTGTGGCATTAAAACACAAGTTTTTTAGGGCAAGACTAGGCATAAAAAGGATATTGAGAGAGCCATGAATTTTGATAGTAAGGCGATTCCAAAATGCCGAGTCAGGGAGTACTGTCCTGCAACAGCCTCCTGAGGGCAAGATTAAAAAGTACAGAAGACTGTTTCAAACTCATTTAGTGACACATATTTACAGTTTATTTTCACTTCTTGCTGGGAGACCTTGAACATCACTGAAGAGCAGAGCTGTCTGGTGATGCTTAGCTTGCAGGGACATACGTAGGGCAAAGGAAACATCTCATAAGCTGTCCCTCTCCAAGTGGAGAGGTTGGTGTTGAAAGTAGAATAGTTTTCTGAACCAATGTGTTTTTTCAACAGAGTTTTTCAGTTTTACTGTAGCCACCTCGGTGGAGGTGCTGTGTGGAGAACAGCAGCTGTTGTAGTTTTATACTCTCTTGGAAGAGCCAAACAAACAATACTCTTCATGTTGGGAGGCTCTTGCAAACCCTCTCTCATCCTATTTGCCTCTTGGTTATAAACCAGTTCCTATAAGATGTGACCTATGAGACCTCCACAAAGCTGGGGAGCCCAGTGCTGTGTGTTGCAAATAGGATACTGGCCTGTTTCAGCCCAGGGAGGGTATGGCCACAAGACAGCAGTGCATGTAGAGGAGGGAAGAAAAAAGATACTTAATAAAATTTTGCCACGAGGTGAAACCAAGGGCAGGCTTTCTTTCCTGTGACATTTAAGGATCTGTCTTGAATGACTTTATTTCAGTTGTCATTAGAGGATTCTTCAGCCTGATTGAGTGCCACAGTTACGTTTTCCCTTGATGAAACCTCATGAGTCTAATTTTAATCTTGTCAGCAACATGGTGTTCAGCTAAAACTGATTATGTTTTGGGATTCCTCTTGGTTATTGTGAGGGAGAGGGAGGCTGGCTGTCTTTTGTTTAATAAGAGGCAGCTTTTTTTTATGAGGTATGTCTGTATCTTCTTGGTTTCTCTTGAAATGCCTCAGGTTTAATATCTCCTTCCCCAAGGGGCACAGGCACCCTGGAGATCTTTGCTGTTCCACCAGTAGGCTGTGCGCCTGGAGGAGGCTGAGCCTGTGGGACTTCATTCCCTGCCAATTAACAGGGAGTTTGTATTGTCAGGGTAGTTTTTGAAGAAGTCAGGAACTGCCATGTAGGAATCTGCCAGGCTTCAGAACAAGTTTTCTGTATATGCTTAAAATGAGGACAGTGAAGATGCGGGCACAGTACATCGTGCAAAGCTGCTGACTGCTTGCATCTTTCCCAGAGGAAAATGGCGCATCCACAGGGTTTTCCCAGGGCAGAGCTTCCTGCTTCCCCCCCATCAAGCAGAAGAAGCCTGGTGCATTTGAAAAGGCTTGGAGATGCGAGCAGAGAAACATGTGAAAGGTTTCTTTGCCAGGAGTATGACATTTAAAGAGCACCAGTGGAATTATTTCGGGTGGTTTTCACCCGCACAGGTCCCTCTGCACATGTTCCTTCACTTATGATACCCTCTGTCAGTCTCTGACATTTCTCAGAGCCCTGGGTTCCCCCTTTCTGTCCCCAGTCCAGGGGGCATGCAGTGATACCTTACACATGTCCACTCTTTTGTTTTTCCCAAATAGTCAAAGTACAATCCAGCCAAGCTGGCTTTCACATAAACCTTCCTCTCACACTCTTGGTTCTCTTCATTCCAGCACAGTCTGAGGTCCATTGAAAACTGAGGTTGAGGTGTTGAAATGGGCTGGTGTGCAGGTGGCTTCTCCAGCTTCTGAGAAGGTTGTTTTCAGCCCAAGTTTTTCCTTCAGTGAGGACCTTTACCAAGTCCTCTACAGCACTCTTCATAAAACCACTTCTGAGCCTACAGCTTCTCATAAAATCTGGCAGCTTGCAGGTGGATGCACACACCCAAACACGTGCACATGCACACAACGGGAGCAAGTTCCTTTTCCCCAGGAAACCCATCTGAAATTAGCTCATTTGCAGCTTGGCAGTGACAGATGCTCCAGGAGGCAGCTTCAAGGTGAGAGGGGATGAAAAATATCAGAGCTGATGGCAGCTGGAAGGTTTGTGGGTCTGGATGGGACAGGATGTGAGGAGAGGAGGTTGGGGCAACATGACTAAGCAGCCAGCTCCCCGCCAGAAATATTGTATACCTGCATCCATGCTCAGGCAAAAGACGAAGTGAGGATAGCAGCCTTATTTTAGATTTTAATAATTATTTTGAACCATGGCAATTATGCCTTTGGAAGTGCCCTATTTGCATGGGTGAGCTGCATCACTGTGTTTTCATCACCTTGAATCCACTGGAAGAAGCAGCACAGTGCCAGTGTAGGTGCTCCACCCAGCAGAAAGGCAAGGGAGGCACTGTGTAATGCTCAGCTGGCCAGAAAAGTGGCAGTGGTTCTGTTGGAAAATGCCACTGAAGGACAATTTAACGCGCACACCAAAATTGTGTGAATTTAGCTGAATCACTGATTCAGCAAGGAAAACTGAGAAGCTCAAGTGACTGAAATTTCCTGCTCAGCTGACTTTTGGATTGTCCCAACTTCAGAGCCCTTTTTTTGTTCTAAGGTTTAAAGTGCCATAAAAAGTTGGAATTGAAACAAAATGTTAACTTTTTTTTAAGTTGTTTTTTTTTTTGCTTTTCAACTTTTTATTAGAAGCTTTTCTTTTTTCCCCCAGAAAAGAAGCCAAACTGCAGCAGTCTTGATACCCTCCTTTGACCAGAAATTCTGGCCTTTGTGCAGCTCCAGAACCTCCATCACCAAACATTCATGGCCTGAGGAAAACCATCCTGCCTGGCCGTGTAAATGACTCACAGCAGAAAGGTACTCATAACAGCTCCATCAACTCATACAGAATGAATGGCAGTGTTTTCACCTAAATACATTTCTAAAATGAAAACAGCAGTCCAAGCCCCTGACTACTGTGGCATACACAGGACTAGCTGCAGCCATGAATCAAAGCTGTCTTTGTGAAGGGAAAAAAACAGGAAAGCAAGTAGCAATTGCCTTCATTGGTTTAGTTCGATTTTAATCAAATCCAAGTCACTTTTAAATTTCCAGAATTGAGGAGGCTACTCAGCAATGGGCTTCTGAAGACACATTCTTGAATTAAGCTAATTAGTCAAGTGACTGGCACGTACTCCTTCAAATCACCCCGTCTGGAAGGAAAAAAAAAAAAAGAAAATAAGAAAGTGTTGTGGATTTAATAAATTTGTTCATGCAGAGCAAAGAAATTAAACACAGCCAGCAGCAGCACTGTGGTCAGCCTGGACCTGGACACAAACACCCTGCAGGCTCTCCTGTCTACCCCAGGGTGGGCATCAATAACCTGCACTGCCAGGCAAGCTCTTGGCAGCAGGGAATTGTCACCTGCAGTTTTCTAGTGCTTTCTACTGTGTAGCCTCCTAGAGGTTTACACAATGACAGCCAAGCCTGTCAGGCAGGCAGGAGGTGTAGGGGGAGCACTGCTTTCTTCTCACGTTTTGATGAGACTTGATAGACCCTTGATGCTGAGTTTTGCAGGGACTGAGCAGGGTACTGCTACAGCACCTCTGCAGGGCCTTTAAGAGCTGATAACCCTCAAGAGGCACTGGCAGGTATTTTGGCATGAGCCTTGCTGGAGGGGTGCTCCAGAGGAGGCAGTTTCCATGGCATTGCACTTTCTGCCTGGCATGCAAATTCCTCCCTGAGGGCTGGAAAATGTGGCTCTGCCTTGCAGGAGCCATCTCCAGGCACGTGATGGCTCCCCAGTGGTGCTGCTGAGTGGGGGCAGCTGTCTAGGAAAATCATCTTGGGGTAGCAAGAAGTTCCTGGTATTGCCAGCATCCCTATGGTGTGTGAGCCCCTTACACCCCATGCCAGGTCCAGGAGATACAAGGTGGTTCCTTTTCACCCCATCATTGCTGAATGAGGCTGAAGCTGCGCCTTCCACACAGTGAAGAGAAGGAAGGCATGTCTGCAATTGCCTGGTTAGCCAAATTCCTGATGGCAATTAGTACCTTAGTGCTACTGAGACCACCTTGTCTTACTAGCAGCATATCATGGTACCCAAGATGCTGTAGGAGCACAATTTTATGCTATGTATTGAAAAAGAAAAAAATTATGGTATGGTGAGATGAGAACTTTTAGGTGTTACCCATTTACTAATGGATCTATATTTCTCTTGCTGACAGATTAGTGCATTAAAAAGGCATTTTGCAGCATCCACTGGCCTTTTTTACAGTTTTCCAGCTTCTGAAGCCTGCCACAGACTTGTGTGGGCAGCCATCCCTGTCTCCCACACAGTTAGGTAATGCTCTTTTTCCAGCACACACTACCTCTTTTTGGGAGATAGGTATGCTTATCTTCAAGAAAGGAATTGCATTAGTAAGGTAAGAGAGGATTTGATTCTACCATTGCAAAGAAGATAATTAATATTAATCTCTGAAAGACAGGTGGATGTGAGGATGATAAAACTAGTGTGCAAGAGTGGAGCAACTGGTGCTGAATAACTCATGAAGAGGATCCTGGAATTTAGTAATGACATTGGGAAATTTAATTTCTTGCATGAACCGTTCCCTGCAAACAGAGAATAAGGTCCCATCAATTCCCCCTGGTCTGAGCACAAAGAATAGCTCCCAGCAGTCTGTCACACTTGGGACAAATGCAGGATTAATATGTTGTGGTTTGTGTTGGCCTGTGCCATGCCTTCCTCATTGTCGTCTGAACCTCCAGGGGATGGGAATGTCTTATCAATTAATTCTCTTAATTCAAGCACCTGTGACTGATTTATACTCAGTCTAGGGTCTGATCCTGCAGGGCAAGAGCTGACTTTGGTGAGGTGCACCGCTTTTCAAATCCCCAGCAGAGGGAAATTACTGGATTTTATGCTGCAACATAAGCAGCAAGAGTATTTGGAAAACCTCTGCTGACTTTCCCCCAGTGTAGCTAAGACATGGCATTTGTTGCTCATTGGTGCTACAGACTCACAACTCAGCCAAAATTCACCTTCTAGAGATGTATGTATGCCTGGTTTCTTCCATGGGTCTGGAAGAAGAGAGGAGAAAATGCTCTCAGGAGGGGTAGGGGATTTTACTGCTCAAGGAGGCAGGGGATGAGTCATCTTCTCACCGAGATGTGGTCTTCTGCCAAAGGCTTCAGCTGGTCCCCACCATCTTTTTCAGCTTGGTGCGCTCTCTCCTCAGCTCTGCTGCAGTGGCCAGCCTGCTTCTAATGCAGGAAACAGTTTGTCCTGGGAGCAGTCCTAGCAAGTGCATGCATGCTCACTCCAAGGGCAGGCTGACATTGTGGTCTCATTCCTCTCTTTCAGGTGGTACCACAGCACAGGATTATACCTGGGAAGCTGAGGGGCCAAGCAGTGGACACACAAATGGAGCCAGCAGCCAAGGTTTGGTGGTCCCAGTCCTCCTGGACAGAGAGGTCAGTAGGTATAATGGATAAGCCATTCAATGGGCCAGAACAGCTTTCCCACTCACAGCTGAATCACCAAAGAAATAAAAGTACTCAAACAATCGGGCGATATTTTAAAATGAACGGTTGCAATAAGCCCTTGTCCTGCTGAGATATTTTTCTTTAGTCAAAGGGAAAACAAATGTGCTTCATTTTTCTTCCTTTCCCCGTAAATGTGATAGAAGAAATGTCTTTCCAGATATGAGTCTTTTCTGCCAGGATGGTATCTGGTGTGTGTGCATGCATGCGTACATGTGGAATTTTCCTTTGGAAAAAAAAACCCAACAGTAATTCTGCCTATCTCACTGTCCATCTCTAAAAATGCTGAAAACAAATATTTATGTTACAGCAGGATTGCTCTCTGCTGTGTCCCAAGTGCTCCAAGCAGAAGTGAGCAGCTTTAAGGAATGATGTAAGTCTTAGCTACCTCTGTCCTGGGAAAATGAAGCATTCAGGTAAATATAGTATGTGGCTTCTGTTGGAGAGTTTATTCTCTCTCAGAAATGCTTTAGGAGACAGATACAATGTGAGGGGAGGCTCTAAACATGTGTGCTCCCAGATGATTGGAGTGGAAAAGAAAGCACCACTGGAAAGGCTGAGCACCCACCACTCATGCCTTGAAGGGCCAGTCTGAGTGACCACACTATGCCAAGAAGAGCAAAGTACAGAGTTAAGGTGAGAATGAAATGATTCCATGACATACTGATTTTATAAACAGTGTCAATTAGCAGGTCAAATTTTAGTAAGTTAAGCCTTGGGTCGCGATATTCCAGGTATTCAGTATTTTAAAATTTGCCAGATCTTCTTGGGGGCACGCAGCTGGAAATCATGCTGGCTATTCTTCCTGTAAGCAAATCCAAAATGGCACGTCAGACAGCCCATATTTGCCTGTGTTCTTTATCTTGGTGAGAAGAAGGGACTGATTCATTTTTACCTGAGCACTGTAATCTCACAGCATCAGATAAGCTTTTCCCACACCATCAGCCTGCTTTCCTATGGCCCATTGGCCCATCCTCTGCTCTGGGGGGAGTGAAAACCACCTTGAGACAGCCGGAATGGCAGCTCAACAGCAGTGGGTAGGAGACACCCACACAGCCTACATGTCTAGGGCAAGGGAATGCACCTCTGACTTTGTCTCCTGATGTTCTCCTGGGAGCTACAGCTAAGCATGGAGCTATTGTGGTACAAAGCATCCTCCCTCATGCATCCTGGGTAGAATTATTTGGCATCTTCTGAGGAAAACAGGCCCACAGTGCTAAGGGAGCTCTTTAGTGAGGTGGATCCTAGGGATGTTAGGGAGCACCAAGGATGCCATCCCTGCTGTGTACTGGCAAAGCTGGGGTTTGGGAGCCCATGGATAAGTTTGCACTCTTGGTGGGAGCAGGATCGAGTCCCTTTTCTGAAAACATAAGCAGACACCTGATA
Source organism: Drymodes brunneopygia (assembly GCA_013400955.1). Taxonomy (NCBI): domain Eukaryota; kingdom Metazoa; phylum Chordata; class Aves; order Passeriformes; family Petroicidae; genus Drymodes; species Drymodes brunneopygia. Next base: position 250,509 of record VZTZ01003000.1, on the reverse strand, counting down.
AATATAGGCAGAGAGTTTTAGTTAGAAGTTGCAGCTTACCTTCATCTGCATTGACTGTAGTTATTTTTGCTAATCATCAAAAGAAACTGCATTTAGGATTAAAGCAAAGGAATGATCTAGACACATGAATTATGAATTTTGCATCATGAATTATTGCCTAAAATAGTGTGATGCACCAAATACATCCAGTGCAAGTGTTCTTTCGACTCGAAAGATTGGAAAGGACACCAACGTCAGGGAAAAGAAATAGTTTCTTTGTGTATCCTAAAAACAAAATTTGGGCAACTATCCTTTACCTATTTGGCATCTAATCTCTGTATACAAATTTTGCTATGGTGATGTTTTTGGGTCTTGGCTGCTCATCTTGAAAGGCTTCACTGGGATTTGATTTTCAGAAGGTCGGTGCTAAGCATTTGCCAAAACCCATCTCTCATCAGGGAAATGGAGAACCAAAAACTGAGACAACAAAACCCAGATGGTTACTTTTGGGCAGGAATATGACTCTTTATGACTTTTCTACCTCTTCTCACTTCCTCATTGCTAAATGCCACAAACTTGCAATGTGTCATCATTAAAATTTGTTAACCAAATTTCATGGTTTCCACATCAGAGTTTTGGGTCAGAGGGCTTCCTTTCTGCAGGGCATTCAAGGAATTTGGCTACAGAGGGTGAAAAGGGGAAAGGCTTCAGCAGAAGAAAAACAGTGGTGAGAGCTAGATACCCAGATCACTGGATAGCTGGACAAATAACTTTATTATCCTGGCTTGAGGTTTGAGGCTTACCCCACTTGGTGTTAACCACAGACACACTGATGGGACATCTGCTTATGCGTTGTGACCCACTTCTGCCCCAGCCCAAAAGAAACTTTGGTCTACTACCATTCCAGCTCCTAATACAAAATGAAATTCCCTGTCTTGCACATTATCTTTTATCTGGACATTTCCCAACACCGCTATCGCTGTATCGCTCGGAGGCGAGATTATTCAGGCTCCCCGCTGGGGATCTGCAGCATCTCTGCTGCACAGAGCGAAGCACACACAGGGACTGCAAAAAGAGCTGTTTCCAATATGCATGGGATAGATTCAGGCATACCCAGATACACAATTATTATCATTTCTGCTTCCTGAAAATCATTTCTTGGTATCTGATCATTGCTAAAAGTGACTGCTTGCTTGTGATAAATTCGGAGCCCAGAGAGCTCCAGAACATACCTGCTCTCCTCCTTTGCTTTATGTGATGGGAATCTAGTGCAGAGTGATAGACTTGCTGCTGGGGTGCCTGTCTGCCACCTTTTTGTGAGTCTGAGAGAGCTACATTTGTTGTTTGGTCCCCAAAATTCGTTTCCACTTACTCATCTTTACAGAAGTGATGAAGAGGTGCCCTTTTTCTTCAGGAGGTGTAGTTCAGAGGATGAAAGTCAGTCCCCACTTTGTTATCTTCAGAGCATAGTGTTAGAACAAGATGTTTACTCAGATATTTTCATTTTAAGAAAATACTCCAGTGAGGGGAAGGAGTTTTATTGGAGGTTATTTAACACCCTTAAGCTTTGTTGCTAATTTATGTTGGTAGCTTTAAATATATGCAAACGCTGAGGCTAAATGATGAATGGTGACAAAAAACTTACAGGGAGAAAAAATACACAAATACTCCAGTGTTAATTTGTTTTCTAAGGCAGGAAGATGGGGCAGATACTACTTTTTTGTCACACTTCATTAAAACCCTGGGTAACAGTTCTCCTCTTTCTTTTTATTATTTACTTGTACTGCATTCACTCTACATTATTTAGGCAAAGAAAAGAGAATCCCTGGTGTGGTGTCCAGCAGCTTAATTTAAATACAAATAAAAAAAGTTTTAAAAATAAGGAAAAAGGGACAGCAAAGCCTGAACCATACTTTTTAATGGCTGTGGACATTTCGGTGCAGAAAAAGGAGGTTGGTCCAGCATCAGCACATTTGGAGTCATCGTGAAAGATGGATTGATTTGCAAGGCAGAAGATTGCCCTGCTCATTTTGTCTGAACTATTTAGTTGGGCAGATTTTGCTAAAGCCCATGCCTATCCGCCTCATATTTAAATAACCTTGTACTGAGCATATATCAGGGTTTGAAAAGGATTCAATAACTCATTGAAATATATTACATCTCTTTTTTATGCATCCAGAGCAAGAGCAGAAAGACATCAGAAAGGTATTATAAGAGAGTGAACATTTATCTGAAATGCTATTTATATTTCATTGAATTGGCTGAAAAGGACTGTGGAAGGCCAATAATGAGTGAGGGAGGTAGGCAACCGTCCCACTGTGCATGAAGGATGGTGTCTTGATGGATGATTTAATGACTCCAACGTGTGTGGAGGGGCCAGAGACCAGGCAGCTGACCAGGCAGAAATATCCTGTGTTCAAGGCACAGCTTGAGTGGAGGAAGAAGAGTGATGCAGTGCCTGCTTTCCCCCTCACTTACAGTTTGATGGTCCTTGTGTTTTGATTCTCATGGGGCCATTCCTCATTGTGAAGGCAAGAGTCATGCCTGCCTTCTCCAGGTCCAAGTCTCTTCTGAGATAAATTAATGCATCAGATTTGCATCAAGCCCCAGCTGCTCACCTTACCACATCCCTCAAGGAGGGGCCTGAGCAAGCCCTGTTGTGTTTAACAGAGTATTTCCTCTAATACCCTAATAACTGGAATGGGACAGAAAAGAAATGAAAATACAGCTCTGAATCTGAATCTGGGAAAAGGCAAATCTGTGAGTTGCCCAGACAGGGTAAGGAAACAGAAAGGATGAAAGGTGTTCTGAATAGAGAGCTATTTTGGAGAAGCACGTGTCTGCTTTATGGTGAGGTGGCTATGAACAGTGGGAGATAAAAACAGCTGCCCTTGTCATCTTCTTCTATATATGCAATTCTGAACCATTGATGTGGGACATCAGCATAAAATCTGACACAAGTGAAAAGACAGACAAGTGCAAAGAAGTCCTCCATGAATTTTCAGTGATAGAGCTAGGCAAATTGTGACAGAAGACATTTAAACTGAGTATTAGGAAAAATTTCTTCATGGAAAATGTTGTCAAGCATTGGAACAAGCTGCCCCGGGAACAGCTGAGTCACCATTCCTGGAGGTATTTAAAAGATGTGTAGATGTGGCACTTAGGGACATGGTTTAGTGGTGGATTTGGCAGCACTGGGATAACAATTGGACTTCATTACCTTAAAGGTCTTTTCCAATCTGAATGATTCTGTTATCTGAAAGGTGAAATGTTAAGGGATGACCTCGTGCCTGAGTTTGGCCTGTCTGTATAAGACTAGATTATCAGTGCAATCTTTACTGACTGCTACATTACCCTCATCTTCTTGAATTAGTGAATGTATATTCCTCCAAGTGCTTTGAGTTCTTTCATACAGCCTGACTTCTCTAAAGAGCATGACAACTCTGTACATGGCTGGCTGGCCAGTAGACTTGCCTAATCAATATTTGAAAAATCAGCCTGCACTGTCTTTTCATATTCACCTATAGATGATGGATACTACTCCTGCGGGGCTATTTTGGTGATGGAAATTGTCCAGCTCAGCTGCAGGTCTTTTATTATCAAAGCAGATCAGTGAAACATCTCTTTGAAAAGACCAAAAAAACACGACATCCCCCACCCTGTAATTGAATGGCAAAGTGCCACCACAGTACATATGTTGTAGAGGTCCCATTTCTGAGCACAGAAGTCCCAGTGCAAGCCTCAATCAATATGTTTAAATAATCTCGTGAACTTTGGTATGTGCTAAAAAGTGACATTCAGCACTGTTTCCTACCCCAAACACTGGGAATAATTATCTTTTATTGGCACCTGTTCTGTGTTAAGATCAAGAGGCTGTTGAGCTGCAATTCTTTTCTTTGTGTTACTGGAGGAAACATCAAATGGAACGAGTATAATCAAACATTTATTTTTCTTCTTCTTTGATGTTGTGATGTTCCCCTTGTAAGCACTTACAACCTGACAGCATCTGGGGCAATCTTTTGCCCCGCCACCCTCCACCACAGCTTCATCAGCACTAAACTGGGAGCCTGATAGGGGGTTGCATTTTTGACAAACCCAAATGCAACAGTGGTAGTGCTGCAGGGATCAATGCAGTAGACAGGATTTTGGCTTACCTTGCAGGCTACTAGCTATTTATGGCAAGGCAATAATCACACTGAGTTGGTAATGCTGGGATCTCCTTTCTCTGGGATTTAAATGAGTACCCAAACTGCAGGGCAGCACAGAGTCTGTCCCAGGCGTTCTGACTTGTATTTACAGCTGGCTCTGAGTGACTCTCTTATCTAAGACCTCTAACAAGTCTTTCAGTAATATTGCCACACTCTCTTGCTCTTTAATTGACAGAGTTGAGGATTTGGGATATTTTTGTCCAGATAATAGTAAGAATTAGGTCTTCTTTAGGCTGGGAAAGGCCCACGGCTGTGCCCACAGAACTCAAACTGCAAAATCTATGTTAGTAAGATTACTTCTGGGTTTGTGGGGTCCTCTGCACGCAGTAAGAACACAACAGCCAGGCTTGTTTTTCTGCACTAATATCAAACAACTAAGAAAATGTACTGCATCATCAATAATCACAGAGTCATAGAATCTATTAGTTTGGAAAAAGACTTTAAGATCATCAAGTTCAACTGTTAACCCAGCACTGTCAAGTCCACCACTAAACCATGTAAATCACTGTAGGATTCCTTACAGGCAGTAGTGAGATACACACTTTGAGGATGCACTTCATCTGATCTCTGCTTTGCAGACAGAAATCTTCAGTAGAAAATCCAAAGTCATACCCTTTTGTCAACCCTAACAGCCATACCTTCCCAGAAGTGCACAACCTGCTGTGCATAAGTATGCAAGGTAATGTAGCTGTATTTTTCATGGGTTCCCTGTTTGAAAGCCTTAAGAGGCTTGTTCCCACATTTTGTTGTACCCAAACTGAAGTACGTCATGTCAGTGATTTACATTTCTAAGAGCACAGATATCAACAGCCTTTGCACGCTGGGACAGTTAATTTCATTGAAGGTGGCAGAATAAAGGATAATTGTCTCAGCTACAGCATGGCAATAACTTGGAAAAAATTTTTGGATATGAGTGTAAGAAAATACTGGTTTAAATTCTTTCCCTGCAGCTTTGAATGACAATGAGATGGAGGGACTCTGAAATAGATGCATAACTTGAACTGCAAGCAGCAACTGATAAGGAAACTGGGGCAGAGGAATGACTCAGTTGGCTGTGGTGCAGTCGCAAATCCACATGGGGCTCTGGAAATGTTCATCCATGCCAGTGATAATGCACCAACTGCAGAGATGCTTATGACAGTCAGAGAAATTTGGAGAGCAGTAATGAAAAATAACCAACGCAATAAGCCACTGGGAACTTCAGAGTCAAAGGGCACAAAGGACAGCGTTTTGAAAATAAAAGGAAGAAAGGAGACTGAGAGGATCTTTGATCTAAAGGCTTCTTCCTGCAGGTTTTATCTATCCAGACACAAAAATACAAGGCTTATGTCTATTCCCTTAAGAACTGAACAGCATGTCAAAGAGGAAAGAAAAGGAGAGAAAGCCTCCCAAGATAACATTTAATCATCATAAAAATGCATGCATGAATGTGACAAAGAGAAAAAAGTGCATGTATCTTAAAAATCAATATGCAAAAGAATCTAACCAAACAGATAAAAAAATGCAGTAATGTGTGCAGTGACTTGGACAGAATAGGATAGATAAATATACACTGCCAGCTGATCTACTTTTGTAAGATAACTATTTCATATTTCTTTTTTCAACTAAGTGGTCCCTAATCCTGACAGATGACAAATCAATTCTTGATTGTCCTGGTTTGGGGCTTCATGGAAGTATTTTGCATTCTCTTCTCTTTTTGATGGCTTTTTTCCATGTATTTGCTGTATACATAAACAGGTCTTACGGGACCCATTATAGAAAGCAGCATTGAAAGTAACTTCATGCTTGTATCTCATTTCATAGTCCTAGTGGCAATCACGTATTGCTCCCTACAGGGAAGGGGTGACTCTTAAGTCGTGTTTAAGACCTTACTCAGAAAATCAGAAACCCTAACTTGGTTCCATTGCATCTCTATCGGGCAGCAAAGATAGAGGCTGAAACCTTACCTGTCCCTTAGCTGATTTGGCACCCCCTCCCAAACCAATGTACATTAGGTATCAGGAACTCATATGGAAGCACAAGAAATGGAGAAGGGCTGTGGGTCCTTCAAACTCCAGAAACTACACTTCTGCTCTTGGGATCAGCCTAGAGGACTGTATTTCTTCACTTGCTACGCATGTGCCCTAACACTGCTCTGCCATCATGGAAATTCAGGCTTGTCTTTGCATGCTTTGCCTCAAGTTTTTGGCAGCGATCACATGTACAAGTTTTCTCAGCTCTGCTTAAACTGAGAGGCTTGAGGGTGTGGCTGGAGATCTTGGGCTGGGAGTTCCCCAATGGGGCCATTAGCCCCTTCAGCCTCTCTGATGACCCCCGACCAAAGCCCTCCCCTACGTGGTGTGTCCCCCACATATCACAGTTGCTACTGGCCTTATGTGAGGATATGGTGACCAAGATTTAGCTCTGTGGACCCCCACATGTGCTAAAACTCCCTAAAAACAGACTGGATCAAGCTGGGTGAGCTGAGCAAGCTCTTCAGTGTGTCCTGGCATCCTGAGAGCAAATACAGAGAGCTGCAGGACTTTCCTTCAGAGCAGAATTTAACCGAAACCTTGCAGAGGATGCATTGTACATCCCTCCTCACCTGTGTGCTGAATGGAAGGAGCTGTGGGCCCTGCCATTTCCTTAGCAGGAAGCAGAAGTGGGTGGACCAGTGTATAGCATGGATATACATGTGTATTTATTTATGCATGTATTATCACTATGATCACTAGCTCAAATTCAACCTTAAAAAAATTCAACTGACTCTATGTCTTCTGCATAATAGCAGGTGAATGACTGTGAATCTGGGTCATTCCAGGGCACTGAGAGTTTCCCATCTGCAAGAAGAGGTGATCTCACTGCACCTCTGGCTCTGCACTGTCCTTACCTCCTCTTCAAAAGCAGCACATGGAGATTCAGAGAGACAAAATGTTGACTGCATTCTCAGCACTATTTAGGTGAGTAATGCTGCAGGCAGGTACTTAGTGGGGTGTCCAGGAGCATTTCTGCAGAGTTCATTCTTCCACCCACTTGGCTCTCATGGTCCCCACAGGCAAGTGTCACGGCTCCGAGGCACTCATGGGCTCTAACAACCCTGGGTAGCCCCACCAGCCCTGAGCACCCACCTGACCTACACTCCTCTGCCACCTGGCTAGACCTGCTGCAACCCCAGGTTGCAAACACACTGAAAAAACAATAGAGCTGAGGAGACAAAGAAGCTCAAAAGCTGTAGGGTGACCCTGCCAGACTGTTTTGGGCAGGGGACACCCCAGACATCATCTCTACACCTGGTGCTTTGCAGAGGGCAGAGCTCCCATTGTTCCAGCTTTCATACTCTTTATTTCTAGACAGGCAGTATCTCCTGAGTCACCCTTGACCTAGGTCTGCTTCCCTGACTTAGGTGTTGTGCACAACCAAATGGAAGCATTTATGATCAAATCCCTTCCTTTGGGACAGGTCTAATTAGTTTTTTACCTCCCATTAGCATCATTTATGCACTCACTAAGATTAAAAGGTGACATCAAGTGCTCCTTCACTCCTATACGAAGACAGCTTTAGGTCGTAATGTGTCAGGGACTTGGAAGTAATATAAAATCTGCTTGGCAAAAGGCAGGATTTGCTATCTGATTTGAGCGGGAAGAAGAAAGATTTCACACCGGTCTGGGGAGGGGCCAGGGGTGGGGGGTTGGGTTCACCTTCCCAGCTGACCTCTACATCTAAGTATGCAAATCCCTCATTTCTCTGGCCAGACTGCATAATTTAAAAGCTTTGGGTTTTTTTTCTTCAGTTGGCTTGGGAACTTGACTAATGTATAAGGTACCGTGCAAAGCAGCTCTGTGTTACACACAGAGTTATCTCACCACTCCTTTTCCACAGGCTAAAATGAAAGAAAATAACAGCTGATTACAGGCTTCAGCTACATGCTTTGCAGATTTACATGCCTGAGAGCAGCTTGGGATCTATCTCTGTACTTTATAAGTGCCGTTGTTTTGCTTTGTGTTTTGCAACAGATATATAGCAGAAACCATTCCGAGGACCTCTCTGCTAGGAAGGTTTTTCTTGCCTATTATTAGCACTTTGCTTTTGCAGCAAGTGCTCATGAGCTAATATGCAGAGTTTTAAAGGACTTCAAAGTGTCATTGGGAACCAAGTGATATGTGTGTTAAAAAGGGTTTAATGGAGCTGCAGTCGCTGTAGCACAGAGTCTTTTTATAGCAAGTTTTTACAGCATTAAGAAAAACATCCTGCAGATTTCAGTAGGATTGGCATATGGATAAGGTACTTTGCACTATGCTTTTTGTTTATATGCTATTAAGGAAAAAAAAAGAAAAGAAAATCAGCATTGCTAGCTATAGGGAGAATGATAAGCAGAAACAGTTCTGCAAAACTCAGGAAACAGCTATTACCTTCATTTTGGGTTTAATTATTTTTTATATTTTTCAAATGAAGGCATACATTTGAAAGTGAATGGCTTGGCTTAAAGAATGGAAATGCAGAGTGATTTGTATTCACATTGAAGATTTTATAGTTGTATTTTTTTTTCCCCAGAGCCACCGGATTATATCATCATTAGCACAAGGCAAACCCTCCTTATCAAAGTTGAGGCAAACTTTCTGGGTCTGTCTTTAAAAAGTCATAGGGGAGGCTCCCAAGGAAGGAAGTGGTTTGCAAAAAAAACATTAAATACTGAAGCGGATCTGATCCATGTGTGATCATGGTGGTCTGCAGGAATTGGATGGGAATCTCTGATTTTAATATATCCTCTAATTTTCTTTTTACAACACCATTTATAAGTCTCTTTAAATTATTCCTTGGAAGCATGTAAGGGTACTTTATGAGACAGGCTCCTCATTGTCCTTTAGCAACCCGTGTCATTGGCCTGCCCACTTCTGAAAGAGACAGACAAGGAATGGAAAGGAAAGATGAGTACCCATTGCCCACTGTGAAGGGAAGAAACTTGCCCAGGTTTATACAAAAAGGCAGAGGCAGAGGTGGGACATAGCACTGGCCTTCCAGTGCCTCAGTCCTAAACGGCCTCCTTAAAGCCATCCTTGCATCCACAGTGTCTGGGGTGTAGCTGTTTGGACTTGTTCTGCCTCTGAAGTCACATCATTTAAACATGTTTTACTCTGCTTTTGCTTCAGGCTGGGGAACGACTGGTTTATGCCTTGTCTGAGGGATTAGAAAAACATAGAGCCAGGGAAGCCTTTAGTTGTTGTGACTGCCAAAGCAGGAACAGCTCAGGATTTCTCAAAGCTCGCAGGCAGCTGGGGGCTGCAAGCGAATGTGCTCAACGCTGATGGGAACAGGGGTTCAGCTCTCAGTGCTACCCTCACACTGTCAGCTGTCTCCAAATGCTATGGCTCAGTCCCAGCAGAGCTAAAGCCCTGGCAAAACCCCAGCACAGCAGCCCCATCCCTCCTGCCCCTACGGCTCCGTCTTGAGCAGCTTCTTTCATTTTTCACACTCAGTCCTCCCAAACGGAAACCCTGGTCAGAAATTTTACAGAAGCAGACGGAGAGATACTTTTTTTTCTTTTCTGCGGAGGAGGGCAGAGGAGCGACAGCTCAGGGGGGAAGGGTTTGTAGAGCTGGTTTTTTTTCTTTTTCCCTTTTTGCAACATTGGTTGTTCAGGGGAGTGTCTTGTGTTATTAATGCTGAGTGGCTCCGGCAGCTACTGTGGTTCAAGGTCGTTAGTCATCCGCTGCTACTGCAGAAGACACGGGAGCGCTGAGCCAGAGCTGTTCATCCAACCCTCTTGGTCCTCCCAGGCCAGCAGGTTGGGAAGAGCTGCACATGGGGCAGCGGGGTCGCGTGGGGATGTGGAGAGCAGCCTGGGGCCACAGGGGCATCCTCCCAGCCTGGTCACAGGGACCTACTGGGCTTAAAGGGTGGCAGGGCCTGAGAGGGGCTGAGGGGCTGGGAGAGCACCTGCGATGTGCGGGTGTGGGACCCTCCATGCACTCCATGAGAGGGCAGGCATCTGTATCCCTGCCTGGGAATCTATCCCTGCATTATTTACAGCTGCATAGGAATGCGAGTCTCCTTTCACCTCAAGCTGCACAGATGCAGGATACTCCCTGAGAGTTAAGGGAATACAGGTCCACATGCACCCTTCCCGTCTGATTTCTTCCTTTTTTTCCTTCCTTAGGATGAAGGGTTCTAGGCAAAAATTTCTTAATTTATTCTGCATCCTCTGGCTCTTACTTCTGCTGAAGGCTGCCTCTTCCTCCCCTCTGCCCCATGGAAAAGACCCACGAGCCCCTTCGCTCCCCTTTGGGCTGTACAAAGGACACACCTGTGTTGGTATGTATCCAGGTTTTGTTTGCCTGCTGGACTAGTTCATTCCTTACTCCACTGGTGAGCTGAGAGTTGCTATTCACATCATAAATCGCTCCTTTATCTATTTCGACAGCTGTACTGCAAAATACTTGTAGTCTTTGGTGAAACAATCACTGAAGATTTTGCAAGGCCATCATGGGATCTGGAATTATTTTATGATTTTGTTTTTGAGTGACTGCTTCCTAAAGTTCATGTTTTCATACTGTGGGGAATGCCATCTGAAAAGCTGGCTTTAATGTCTGTAGGTCTGGGATCTGGAAAGTAGGATGTTATGAGATGCTAGTGTTTCTTAGTGATCACAATGCATTTTGCTTTACTGGCAGGAAGGCACAGCTCCCTTCAGATTTGCCCAGGGTCTCCTCATTGTTTTCAGTACCTGGAAAACAATTCATAAGAATGGTTGATCAATACTTGGGCCAGAGGACTTTGTGGTTTGGATGGCTATCTCTGGATAGCCAGGTTGCAAAAGCTGTTTCCTCACATTTCCTTTCCTTTCTGTGAGCACACGTGTTTGCATGACCTGTACTGAAGTGGGGAAAGTTGGCAACCCCCTTCTCATGTGACTTCAGTGACTGGTGATCCCCACAGCACCTGTAGCTGGGGGTAGGTATCCTATAGTCTCAGCTGGCTAAGTGATTTCCAGAGCAAGACTGGTAACACTGGAGTCAATGTAAACTGTGGATATCTCTGCACCTGAAATGCCCTTGGCATGACACTCTGTATACCTAGGGAGATGTGGTAGCTTATATTTTTTATGTGTGCAAATGGATGTGTCTTATGCATTACAATCAAATGTTTTATTTTGTTATCAGGGGGACTTGTTCGTCTTACAGGCTGTTGCGGGTTTAGAGGTTTGGGGAATTGAAAACTAGGTAGAAATATTAGTTGCAGCAGTTTTCTGGTTAAACGTTAGCACATTTACTAAAATTACTTGATTTTTGTTGTGAGATAAGGACTAATAGTAGGCAAGGCAGGTTTATACTTTAAAGAATATAAAAAGAAATTTATTAACAAACTTAAAGCAAGTAATAACAATGACAATCAGGAATTAGAACAAGATTTCTTTAGAATATTCTTTCCCCTTTTCTCCCCCCCCACACTTCCTTATTCTTTTTACTGACCAAACAAAAGGTAACATTTTGACTTGTAGTTAAAGAAACCACCCTCTGGAACAGGTCCCCTTCCAACCCATGTAAGGGAGAGAAGCTTTCTCTTGCTCTTTCATGCTGATTTTTCATAGGAAACGCAGTTCCTATGGTGTTAGCTTCTTCAGTAAGCAACCGCCCGGAGAAAGAGATTTGCTTGTCTGAAAGAACCCTTCCCATTTT
>VZTZ01003000.1:165543-238348 GCA_013400955.1 Drymodes brunneopygia | reverse complement strand
CCCCGCCCCTCCCCCCTCTGCACCAGCCCGGTGCAAGGGGGGAGAGGAAAGGCACGTCTTGCCAGTCCACCGGAAGCCAAAAAGAGAGCTTCTCCAAGTGCTCACCGGGTTTTTATGAGTTTTTTGGAGGCGGAAGTTGTAGTAACTGCTCTGGAATACTTCATTTCCGATTCCGCCCCCCCCTTTTATGCCGGGAAGTTTTGATATAAGTTATACCACCACACAGGCCTTTTTCAGCCTGAAAAATTCTATAATTCTTTTAGCTTCCCAAGGCACCTTTGTGCTGGAAACATAAACCCTGTCACAGCTCTCCATCTTTCAAAAGGAAATAATTATTTCCCCTGTGTCTCAGGGAATACAGTTAGAAATAATCATAAACTTGATAAAAGCAGTTTTTTGCCTCACTTCTGAGCCACCCACAGTGCCCCTGATAGTTTTGGCCAAGCAGGGTGAATCAAAAGGAGAGCAGTCAGGGTGGTGAGGGGGTTCAGCCACCATCCAGAACAAGAGAAGAAGAGGTGAAAAGCAGAAATAGCTGTGAGGGGCTGTCCCTGCTTGGGCTGGGAGCCATGCAAGCAGTGACCGAGCAGCTGCCAGAGCTGGGGGGAGGTGGTGCTGTTTAGTGCTGAGCTCTTAAGGCAGCTACAGTTTTGATGACACAGGAAAGACAGCGATCATGTTCATCAGTAGGATTTTTACACTGGTGGTTTTTAGATGTCAGGTTGTGAGAGCATTGTGTGCCCTTTCCATCCTGTTGACCCAGAAAAGTTCTAAATTCCATACATTGCATTGAAGTTGCCTTGTGAAAGAGAACTTTTTTTCACTCCTAAAGGGAGGAGAGCTGTGCCAGCCCCATTGCTGAGACCACTGAGCATCGCTTTTTTCAGGGAGGAGACGTGTAAAGCACTGCCTCCCACATCAGTTTCTCTTTCTGAGGTGTCCCTTCAGCTAAAAACATCCTTGTGAGCTCGACACAGGACCAAAACAGACTGTACCCACCTCTGTAAACCACAAGATAAAAATGAAGTGTGGCTAGTGCTAGAAGGGCATGAGCCAGGCCTGGCAAGGAGGGCTGGTGGCTGCTAGCCCAGATGGCCACCGCCAGGCTTTCACTGCTTAGCTGCTCTTTCAAGTATCTCTTGAAAAAACTGTGTCCATTCCTTTTCTCAAGCAGAAAGGGAAAGCACAGAGGATTTGATGGTTGCACTTGCCATAGTTTGGAGCAGGAGTAATGTCAGCTCTTGCCTCTGATTCAGTGACCAGCCCTCTTAGGAGCAGATAGTAAGGCGAGATCAGCTTCTGATTTCCTTCCGACAGCTCAACCCCAGACACTTAGCTGGCTTAGTTTGCCATCTGGGAAGGTAATGAGAAAGAGACATGAGTACTTCTTCTGTGACTTCTTGGCCTTATAGATCGAGGCCAAGATGATTTCATAGAATCAGGGAGAATGGCAGAATAGTTTGGGTTGGAGGGCACCTTAAAGATCCTGCAGTTCCATCCCCCCTGACATGGGCAGGGAAACTTCCACTTGATCATCTTGCTCAGAGCCCCATCCAACCTAGCCTTGAATAGTGGCAGGGATGGGGCATCCACACCTTCTCCGGGCAACCTGTTCCAGTGCCTTCTCACTGCCACAGTGCAGAATTTCTTCCTTAAATCTTACCTAATTTTTAATGTGAGAAATTCCCATTGCTAAATGAATAGGAGATCTTCTTGAAGAAATGGGTATTTGTTTCATGCAAGTTTAAATGTATGGTCAAGTGTCTAATCTTTCAAGGTTATCTGCCTCACTTTTCTGAGGGAAATGAGGTGGCTGCACATTGAATTTCTGATCACTCCTGTGTACCACCTGCTTGACTGAGATTGCTGTGTTAGTAGCCAAAGCCAGTCAGAAAGTGAATGATCTTTCAGTAACAAAAGCAAGAAAATATTTCCCATTAAGCCTTTCTGCTGAAAGTATCACACTTCTTGAAGAAATATGTGGAAATAATATGACAGGAGAGCAAAGTGCAGCTCGGGTACCTCTGTTAAATGTGATACAACTTAGTTGCTTCCTCCTTCTGTTCCCCTTGCTTGCAGCACTCCCTGGGTAGGCACCACCATCTGCCCCAGTATATTCCGGTCATACTGGCAAAGCAGTTGGATAATTCAAGGGGCTTCCCTGCCCTTAGCAGATCCTGGGAAATGTATTTTGGGTAGACACCTATGTGCCAATATGGAATAGGGCTGGAGGAGAGGAGGGTGTGTCTCCAGTGAGATTTAGACAGCAGTTTTGATCATCTTTACTAACTGAAGAAAAAGTCACATCACTTTTTCTGCATCTTCCTGAAAAATGTGGCTGCTTCATTCAGAGAAAGGCTTTTCATAATTCACTTGATGTACAAACAAAACAACTGGAGTTTTCCCACCTAAAAAGGGGTTTAATACTACTTCATTTTAGAGTTAGGGCTAGGAGGGGAAAAATGCCCCATAATAATCCTCCCAACCACAGGATCCGATGCAGTATACCTAGGCAATTCCTGACCATCTAAGAAAACTGGTCTGTAGCAGTACCTAACCACAACCAGATAAATGGTCTTTCTTTGGCCTTGTCACGAGGAAAACTTTGCCAGCATCTGACAGTCTTTTTTCTCCGTCAGTATTTCCTGTCTCCCCAGGCTGCTAAAATGCCACCCTTTTTGCATTCTGTGAAATCAGCTCAGGCCCTTCCTCAGGGCCTTCTGCGCGCTTTGCATGTGATATATTTTTCTGTTTTTTCCTTATGACAGATGAAAGGGCTTTTGTAAGTTTTCCTACATGCAAAAACCTGTGAAACTGTTTTCCTCCTGCAGAGGCAGGGAGGTTTTGCTCTGTGCACTGGTTTGGGAGCTGGATGCTGGGTCTGGCTTTCCTTTCTGGGTTTGTTACTGATGGACAGTATGGCTTAAGGGATTTATTCAGGATGAGACCTAGAAATCCCTTTGCTGAGTGCAGTCTGACTGTTTCAGTGTGGCATCCTGGAAAAAGAGATGCTGTGTACTTTTCTCTCAAGCATGAATGAACACTTCATATACTCAGATCTTTACTTTCCCATCTGTTAATGAGGAAAATGCTGCCCTTTTCACAGGGCAAGCGAAGTTTTATTTAGGTTAATGTTAAGGTACCCAAAGACAGTACAGTAACACTGGTAAACTGTTGACACTGGTGTTAATGTTTCATCATTTTTTCTACTGGTTTTTAAAGCTTTTATTCAATTCCACCCTGAATTACAACAGAGTCCTTTAAGGATTTTTGCAAATTGCTCTGTTCTCTAGCAAAGGTGACTTCATCCAGAGGTACCTGAAGCAACCTCAGAATGGCAGAAGCTGCCCTGGAGGATGCAGAAAGTGAGGGAGACACAAAGATGGAAGGGAACTTCTGTATTCCTCTCCCTTCAACATAGTGAGAAAGGGAATTTGGGGAATGATAAATTAGTCAGTTAAACATCAAATCTGAGAAAAATCCTGCAAGAGTTAATAAAACTTTTTAAAAACACCTTTCAAAAGTAACATCAGATCAATCTAATTTTCTTTGCCAATGGGATAATGTGATATAGACACAGAATACGTAGCAGATACTATATCTGGGCTTTAGCAAGGCTTTTGGCACTACTTCAGCACTAATCCTATGCTTGAGAGATGTGTGACATTGATTAAGCTTCTACAGGGCAGAACATAACTGATGGGTAGTCTTGTTCAGAGAGTAATTACAAGTGACTCCCTAAGCAAAAGGATGTATAAAATCAGATCTTTCTTGGACTTCTCTTTTGAACATACTATCATTCCATATTTTCACTAGCCAGGATAATGAAATTTGTGCTATTAAATTTGCGGTTCATGTAAAGTTGAAATTGTTTGCAATTAAAATCAAGGGCAGAGTTAAATTCAAAACAAGCTTGACAACTTGGAGTACTTGCATCTGAAAAGGTAATTTCGATGTGGGAATGTTGAAGGCACTTCAGAGGAAATAGTCAATGACACAGCAGATGAGGAACAACTGGCTGGGTAGCATCCCTAGGGAAGATCATCTGGGCTTGTAGTGGCACAATGATGGCATGCTGTCACAAAGCACGCGCACGCGGCACGCACCGAGACGTGCGAACAGAAGTTAGCTCGCAAGACATGTGAAGTAACCTGTTACCTTTCTCAGCATTCACAAAGCCTCAGAGGAATTTCTGCCTTCTCTTTTGGGGCTGTGCATCAAGAATGATGCAGAGTAACAGCAGGTTTCAGAGAAAAACAAGCATGAGCTATAAAAGAAAGAGTGAATAAATTAGAGTTAATTAGTCAAGAGAAGAAAAACTTGAGGAAAGACATATCCTGCCTTTGAAAATATTAAAGGCTTGATCCATTCTCCAGGTTCATAAGAGTTATGGCAAGAAATAACAGAAATGGGTACCAGTGGGGACATTCAGGTTAGGAAGACGATTTTTCTAGGACAGTGATAAGTGGGCACAGTAATCAGTTCCTGAGAAATCTGTAGAAGGCCTCATTAGAGACCTTTACAAACTGTGTCTGGCCTGTCCCTTAGGAATGGCCTAGACGGTACAGGTCATCTGTTAGGGCAGAGGTTGTGTAAGAGGACTTACTCCAGGACAGTATTTCAGGAGTTCTGTGCTGTGACTGCAAGAAGCATTTGCAAAGAGCAGCATTTATTTATTCCCCCCCCTGTAGCAGACTGCCGTGCTCTATTGGCGATTAACTTTGGTTGCCCTTTTCGGAACAAGGCGATTAGTCAGGGAGCCCTCAATAGGGCCAGAGAGCAGTGCTCTCCATCTTCTCTGCTAGCAAGCAGAGATCCTGTGGGTCAGCAGCCAGGGAAGCAAATTTCCCCATCTTTGTGCTCAATATAATGCCATTCTCAGCAGCCTTTGCGGGTCACCACCTCCATTCAGCCAGGAGCACACAATTCCTAGTGTATGAAAGAAGCACGTTTTCGAAACATATTTTCAGCTCTGATTGCATTAAAGAACGGGTATTTCTAAGCCACCAGCAGTGTAAAGCGCTGACCTCTACCTGTGTTGATTTGCATGGTAGTCATTGTCCTCAACAGTTTGCCTCTGTCTAGCTGTGCATGGGTGCAGGGATGAAATATGCCCCGTGGAGGGGCAGCAGGACCGGTGGCGCTCAGAGTTCCCGATAACTTCACACAATGGAGCATGCCAAATGGAGTTGGAGGCTTTTAACAACTGCGCTCAGACAAAGTGGCTGTGCACATATTGTCTGGGGGGGCACCATGACAGAACGTATAATTTACAGCTCAGTGAGTTCTGTAAAAAAGCCATGCCCAATATCAGTGTAGCACCACAATGTGTTTTACTCTGAAAGGCTGGGAATCGACTTTGATTACAGCTAAGTCCGTTCCAAACCACAACAGCTCTGCTCACTTCACTGACATTGCTCCATTGAATCAGCAGCAAAGTTTGACCTGATGATCAGCAATAAATACTAAATTTGACCGTAACATTTTTTCCCTATGATTATACTTTTGCTAGAACAAACACAGGCATGGGAATAGTACAGTAGAGATAATAAAGCAAATACTCAGCAACTTTTCAGCAACTGATGGTAAAAATTTCTTTTCCAAAATCACCCCAAGTCTTACTGAAAGCTCATGACTGCAGAATGTAAATATATCTATTGATCACAATAAAAAGATATGCTCAGCAAGCCAACACATCCATATCTATGTATGTGTAACTACACAAACACATCTATGAGCATCTGTAGACATGGGTAGTCTTGTACATTTTACATTACTGATGCTTCCCTTGAACCTAATAATCTTATTTTATTGATTGTCTATTTGGATGCTGATTGCTACATATGTGCTTCACTCTTGTTCATGTGTTAACCCTATAGAGAACTTTTGCTTATGTTTAGGGCAATCACTTTTACTGCTTTTAGGAACTGTTTGTCTGAAAAAAAGTTTCTTTCATTCAGAATCCTAAAACAGTGAAGCCTTTGCAAGAAGGATGAAATTATCCACTTACATTAACTCCCCCTGCCAGCATTTGGGCTTCAGTAAATTTTTAATACCCATTTCTGATTTGGAAAAGAAAAATATGTTAGTGTCATACATTCATACACAGGACTTTTTTCATATTAATTTATACAGAAGACATTTATATTGGAAATGCCTGGGGTTATAGATTTTGTAAAATAGAGCTCTTTATAGTGCAATGTAGGAAACACTAGGGATGCATTTGGCTGGCAGGTATGGATACCAGACTCTTCCACTAGATGGAAACTGAATTTTCTGCATTGTCATAGCTGCATCAGAGTCCTTGTTAGATGTCTTAAGGCAACAAAAATGAATGAGTTCTGAAGTTAGGGAGCCTGAGATAGCCCACTGCTTTTGCATGAGCAACAGAAATAATAACTGGTATTCCAGGTTTTACTGAAATTTCTTACAAATGCACTCAAAATGCTGCTATATTGATATTAATATTTTTGAAT
The DNA here is from genome assembly GCA_013400955.1 of Drymodes brunneopygia. Taxonomy (NCBI): domain Eukaryota; kingdom Metazoa; phylum Chordata; class Aves; order Passeriformes; family Petroicidae; genus Drymodes; species Drymodes brunneopygia. The sequence continues at coordinate 231,872 of VZTZ01003000.1, read as the reverse complement.
GTCTTTAAATTGTACACTGTGTGTAATTTAATGCCCAGTGACAGGTTAGTTAATAGTGTACCATTTGTTATTTCCAAGATATATCATAAGACTTAGCAAATTATAGGCAAAAGGGTCTTGTGTATGCCAACATATTTGAATATGGATACCTATAATTATATTCCATCACTTCAGTATTTCTGTGAAATACATTAATATTGTAAATGGGATAGGAAGAAAAGTCTGAGTTTAAAGATATCACTCAGATCCATTTCCAAATTACCTTTTGAAGCAACAAATCTTCTGGCTGTGTATGGGAAGATAACTGTCCTTACTTTGTATATGTGGTTGCATATGTCATGTGAGCTGAATATTTCATTGAATTGGAATGAAATCTTGAGGTTATAAAGGGTTGTTCTTTGAAGGTATCAGCTCAGTAATGAGAAGCAATGCAGGAAGGCAATATGGATATTGGGCACTGTTAGGAAAGGAATATATAGTGAGTGAGATGCTGGCACAGGATGCCCAGAGAAGTTGTGGAAGCCCCATCCCTGGCAGTGTTGGACAGGGCTTTGAGCAACCTGGTGCAGTGTAAGGTGTAAGTGTAAGGGGTTCAAACTAGATGGTCTTTAAGGTCCCTTTCAACCCAAACCATTCTATGATTATATGAAAAATAAAATATTCCTGTATTGTAACTTTGCATAAACATAATGGTCTGCCTGCACCTAGAATACTCATGTGGATGTTCTCATCTCAGAGGAGAAAACCTTATTAGCTCCCCATGTGAATTTCAAAGAGGAATGTCTTGTTCCAGGTTGAATTGGATTAAATTAATCTGGAAAGAGGTGGTTTTGTGCCAGAACAGCAGCAGCACACGGAGTAGTAATATCCACTTTTGTAGACAGGTTCTTGGGTCTCCTCACCTGTAGGCTTTAAGAGATACCTAGGAGCTCAGGATCGTCTATAAATGGAAGAAGCAAAGACTTGTGTTTTGGAAAAGCCTTCATCTTCTGTACAAATCTAGGAATGTGATAAATGGCTTCATGTATGCAGAGCCTTGCTGCAGCAGACAGATTTTTGAGGCAGAGGTTTGCCATGTCACCTAGCAAAACTCCAGTTCCTGCTCCACCAGGAACAAGCAGAGTGGCCGCAGGGTGGCCTGGTCAGTAGGGTTTGCAGAGACCTATTTGTGTCCAAGGCCATTTTTTGGACTTATGTCTTCCTTGCATTCTGGAATGATTGAATTTATGGCTGGAGGGGTGAGAAAGAAATCCAGCATCCAGAAATGCGAGCAAAGAATGGCAAAGGAGGGTGTGTCAGGTGCCTGAAAACCAATTTAACAGAGTTTCACTGAGATAAATATACCTACAAATCTGAAACTGAGAGAGGCAGCTTTCACTATCCAGATACTTTTTGACATCCCTAGGTATAATTCTAATTATAGAGCCTTGCAAACTTGTGCAGCAGAAGTGGATTAAGTTAAATAATCTGCTCAAACTGCCAGAGGCTTCACAGCTAAGCAATGAATTCCTCTAGTTCTGATTTTATTATTGGGGTATGATTTTTTTTCCCTGATCTTATTGGGAATGGCATTTTTTTATTACACACTACCTTCAAATATATGGAGAGAAGTACTTCCTGATGTGTGAGTTTTCCCCTACTGCACTGAGCAAAATGGTTATGGTCTTATCTCTTCAGAAATTAATAGCAGATGGGACAAACCATTGCTAAAAGCGACAGGCATTTATTAATACCAGAGTCTAGTTTCTAATGCCTGGTAGGTATTATAATGCCAATGAATTTCTTTCAGAGAAAACATCCTTCAGCATGTCAAGGTATTGAAACCTATTATTGAAGTGAGACAGCAGAATCAATTTACTGAAAGTTGCTTCTAAAGAAAATCTTGTGCAACTGTTAAAAAAAAAAAAAGAGCTTTATTTAAATGATGAAGCCCATTTACATTGCTGTGTATGTGCCCAGCTCATGATGAGAAATAAATCACATCTAAATATCTAATAAATTAAAAGCAGGCAATAACTGCTAATGACTCGCCAGATCTGGACGTGCTTCTCTACTGATGCCACAGTACTAAAAAGTTTATATTCTTGCACATGTCATAAGTAATTAAAGCAGTGAGATTTTTACAGTCAAAGACATCTAATTTCCCTCTGCCCTTTTTAGCCAACTAATTATTTTCCATTTTTTGCCAGTGGAATTAAGACCCATTAAAAACTAGGATAACTGATCAGCATTTCTTCTCCTGCCACTCAGTCCAGAGGAAGATGATAAAAGGAGCAGGTTTGTAGTATAAGCAGGGATAGTCTGAGTTAACTTTAACCTATAGCCCAACACCAGAGATGGGTTCCCCTAGAGGATAAATCTGAATTACTGGGGAGGCATGTTTCCATGAAAAAAAACCAGGGAGCCTAAGTAGATTAGGCTGCCTCTACTGCAGGGGCAGCATTTGGATAACTAAGGTGTGGTCTGCAGGTGCCTGAGGTGGGGAGGGTGTATTAGCACAAGCAGAAATGTCCTCTCTGATAGTGGAAAGGAGTTTATGAGAGCAAACATTTTGAAGTTCAGCTCTGTGGGTTTTTCCCGAGTAGTCAGGCTGTTATTATTGTTATTTATATTCATATAGCATCTAGTGGCCTGAGGTACTGCATTAAGTACTGCTCAGACTCAGTGTTGGCTCTGTTAATCCTCATGTGAAGCAGATTTGCCTTTGGGCCTGGTTCAATAGACACAAAGGTGTCTATCTGACTTAATCAACATGAAAAATTTTCTTTTAATTGCTGTGAGACTGCTCCTTGAGTGAGGCTACCTGCATGATTGTGTTTGTGATTAAGAATTCTGTTTCTGTTTGGCAGAGCAGAACCAAAAATAGCTTTTTTTTTCCCCCTCACTCCCTCTGTGGTACTTTGACAAATATGAGAGAGAAACTTACATCTCCAGTGGAGACTGTCTTGTTGTATAACAGAGAAAATGGAAATATCAATGGTATTTTTATCCTTAGCCCAGCTTCTTGGATTTTGAGCTGTTTGTTCATAATCCCTTTTTTCTACAGCCCCTGGCTGCAGGTGCAGGAGCACTGGGTTACACAGCACAAGTAAAGTGAGTAACACTTCTCTCTGCTGCAGTAGGTGATACTGTCAACTCTAACCTAAACAATTCTATGATTCTGTAGATCCCTCAAGCTCATGATGCAAAAGAATGAGAGATAAAACAACAAAAGCTGTGCACCTCGGAAAACCTGAAAGCACTAGCTTCTCCCTGTCTCTCTGCTTGGATTCCTTTTTGTCCTTCTGACTTCTAGACAGCAAGATTGATAGATGAACATCTGACCTTGGTAAGAGTAGAAAGGAAAGCACAGAAAGACTGTGTGGTTTTGTGGTTAAGTTATCATTTAGGTAATTTAATTTTTCTGAGCCTCCATCCTCATGAATAAAACAGACATAGAAGTCAGGGGAAGGGTGTTTCCTGTTTTCTGCAGCTTGTTCATGTGTGTTAATAATATAACCTTGTAAGAACTAAGTTATGTAATGCCTTTTAGGTATGTTATGGTGTGTTTTCAGGATGTGCAGTGCCATCTCAGTGCTAAAGGCACTAAATAGCAAGGATATTCCCACACTACCCTGGTAAAGGAGCCAGGGTCTGTTTTCTGTCCCTGAGGCCAGTGCAGGGCATGACTTGAACTAAAACAGCTGAAGTCTCTTGCACTCTTTAACTTCCACCCTCACCACTGTGGGAGTGCTGGATGTCCTATCCCTGGAAACCTTTGAGATCAGGTTGAACTGGGCTCTGAGCAATCTCAGATAGGTGAAGCTGGCCCTGCTCACTGCAGGGGGCTTGGACTAGAACGGTCCCTTCCAACCCAAACCATTTTATGATAAGGCTGTGCTAAGTTTAAACCTGGACCAGAGGACCCCGGCCTGTTCTTTGAAACCAAGACCTGAACATGCTATACCCTCCATCTTAGACATTCCCTTTACTTTTAATTTGAGTCCTTATTATTCAACTTCTTTTTTTTTTTAAGCTATTGTGTTTTTAATTAGCTGTTAATTCCGGGGACTAGTTAGCCTCTGGCTATTTGGGCAGTTGGGAAGGGGGGCAGGAAAGAATGAATGTCTTGCTTCAGGGTTTTTCTTGGTTGCATCTGTCTCCATTTATTCTTCAATTCTTTTAGGCTGACTGGAGGTAATGGTTCTTAGCATGCTTTATAAATCACTCTGCACAGGATCTTGAGTGAGCCTTTTATTTAATAAGTATAGAGAAGTAGGCTTTTATCCCTGCAAAAGAGGTGACAAATTCACTGTAATTTCTACTGGATTACTGTATTTGGGGTAGAAGAAGTAATAGAAGAGTCAAAAATATTGGTCTTACACCAAGTTCCAGTTGCTCTACCTTTTCTTTTGCTTGCCATGGAAGCATCAGAGTTATTTATGTTGAAAAACAGTGTTACAGCTTTTTTGGACACAAGACAAATAGGCAACTCAGGAGGTCAGCCGGACCAAGGCTAGGCAGAGAGCAAAAGAGACCCAGCCTCTCTTTATTCTTATATTTATACCTTTTTACAGACAGTTATGGATTGGATAAAGAGGCTGTCACCTCTCAAATTTTATAGGTGAGAAACACAGTCTATCACATTCTCCACTCCAGAAAGAAGAATGAAAAACAATATCCAAAGTACAAAACAGTCTTTGGCCGGTTATAGAAACATGGATTGTTTACACAAAATCTATGAGAACCTTTGCTACCAACTATAAACACAGCACTCTAAAAAATCAGGGCAACAAAACAGCACTTTGATTTAATAGCACACAGGTAGGGGTGCTTGGAAGGAATTTAGAAGCTCGCTTTGAAGAGCTGTGCCAGTCTGAAAACCTGAACATTAATGTTCTTGAGCTTTGGAAAAAGGTGTGTCTGCAGCCACATCAAATTGCTGCAGCTCACCTCCATTTCTAGACCCTGCTAGAGCAAGTGTCAGAGATGAGATTGCTTTCACAGGAGAGGAAACAGGACTCAGTTATAAGGATTTCAAAGAGAAATCCTTGTTTAGGCTGCTGGAAACTGGCACCCTGGCTCCTTGTCTCCCGTCTGCCTGGGATACCTGCCTCTCTTGCACAAGATCTGCATCTAGGCAGGGACCTCACTCTGGCTGCCAGGTCTGACTACAGTGGGCAGACTTGCCATCACCAAAGCTGTATTCCTCATAAAATGGTGAGGCCAGTGCAGAGAAAGCACAATGCTGACCTACAGCCATTCTAGATTGACTTGAAATGAATGCTCATCATGTGGATTTTGAATGACTATTCCGTGGGGATCACATTGAATATATTTAATCCCCAAAACAGCAGCAGGAAAAGTGCTGCACATCTCAAGAGACACTTTGCTAGCCCTGTTCACACCCAGATTAATGATGAGAAATAACCAGATCCGTAGGTCATAGGAAGTGGTTTCTTTCCAACCGCAGAAGCAGAGCAGAATGAACTGTGAAGACATTTTGGTTTTAACAATGTGTGGCCTGGCTCAGCAGCCCTGTGTGTGCTGAGCATCACTGGGCTTCACAGGAAAGCCTGTGAAGAAATGATGCCATGGATGCTCTGTCATAGTCAGCACACGTCTGTGGTGTGACAAATCTTCTGTGGGCAATCACAAACATTTGGTTTCCAGTTTTGGTGCCTCTCTGTGAGGCTTGTGTGGAGAGGTATTAAAGTCCTGTCAAGTACAGACCTGTGCCTTTTTTCTGGTGTGATAAAACGAGAGAGCAGGTGACCAAACAGGCAGTTGTAACAGTGGCTATCCCCTTGACTCCTCAATTTTCAATGGTGAAAGAATGGAGTCATTTTTTCCAGGAGCATCATACAGTGCTGTAAAAGTCAGGCTGTTCTGTGTGCTCCTCTGGAATCAGCATCCTGTCTCTAATAACTTACAGGGTTTGAATGAAGACAGAAATTCACTGATAATTTTTCCCCTTGAGCATCTATCTGCCATAGAGCATCTGAAGAAATGAAGTGCCCAAAGATGCCAGAAATGCTTCTGTGGTGCAGGGCGCTTCATCACATTTCGCCAATAATGGTATTCCCTCTTTTTGGTTTTTTGTTTGCTCGAAGGATGCGTGCTTGTGGTGTCTGTCATCGAACAGCTTGCACAGTGGCACAACAGTACAGTAAAGGCAGCCTTGGAGAGACTGTGTGACTACATACCTGGTAAGTACCAAATAATGCACCATATGTCGTGCTGGTGCTGATGTATTTCTCTGTTAATTAAAAACTCGCATGGGAAGTCTGAAAAAACTTCATCTACCTCTTGTGCAATATCTCAAATGTGTGTAGCTGGGAGATAGCAAGTTATTATTTACAGGAAAGTCAGTGGCATGGCTTCACTTAGATTCAGAGCTGGGATTTTGTCCCAAAGTCAGAGTGAATGGGGCTGTATTAAGCCCCACACACATGTGAGCACCAACACACACAGACCAGTTCCCTTCCTTTTTCTCCCCTTTGTCTCTTTGTTAGCAGCTTAAGAATAGATTCACTGTATGCCCCACTACTCCTCCTTCTTGTTGATATGGGTCTTTATAGCAACAGTGGAAATGAAAGTGTTTTCAGTGGGTATGGGAACTCCTATTGTAAAATTTTAAAAATGAGATGAGGCTGACAGGTGTAAGATGTGAGCATTTGGTGCGCACAAAAAAGCCACTGAAATGTAATTGCTGATAAAAATTTCAAAAGCGATAGCTGTTCCACATGAATGTATGTAAGACTCCCCTTTTTCTGCCCCTTATTTTATCTACCCAAAGGAGCTTGGACCTTCACATACACACCCCTAAATAGAGAACAGTTTGAATGCCAGAATAGTTTTGTGCTTCACAGACCAACCCTATAGCTATTTAAGCAACTAGATCTCACATTCATGATATCCTTTTAGTGTTATTAATGTAAAAAGATGGCTTAGGATTCTTCATTAAAATGTCATTTTTATATGATTTCACAAATTTTATCTCTGAGAAGCCATCTTGCTCTCTAGACCCTAGTTTCACAGAAGATATGTGTAGAATTTTAATTCCCTCCTTTCCAAGGGAGGATTTCCCAATGCAGAATGGGGCAGGGAGCTAATTGCTAGGATTTATTCATTGATAGAATGATGCTTATCTGATTTCTATTCCATAAGTCATATCCTCAGTGTTTTAAATTACAGGCACATAACCATGAGGTTGCAATTAGAAGCACTGATCCTGCTATTAAAATACAATTTTCTTCTTTAAAGTATGACATGCTAGCTCTGTGTTCATGATTCACTCAGTGGACCTTGTTCTTCTGACATGTCAAGATATTTCTTTTCAGCTGCCATTCTTTACACACATAAAATCCTATTATCCCTTTAGTTGAATCTGTATAATACAGTTACCTTTTGAGATGCATGGATATACTCAGTAGAAAAAAAACTGACCCTGAACTTGAAAGGAGTGAAAAATCCTATGGATTTTGTGGGAGCTACAGTGTAACCCTATTTATCCTCTCCTGGGAGGTGAACACTGCAGCCCAGCAGGAATCAACAGCTTCCTCTTGCTCCTTGAAACAGTAGAAAAACTTTGGATGCTCATGAGGAGCAATGCTACTAAAGCAGGTCATGCATTTCACATGGAGAAACAATTTCATTACTATGCACATGCCTACAAACGATAGCAAGAATAACAGCAACAAATTAGTGGCAGCAAGGCTTTTCCTAAGGCATAAAAAGGAGTAGGACTCCAAAAACCCCAGAAGGTGGGGTTTTTTGAGGGTCTCCTATCATTCTGATTACAATCAAGTCAGGTTTGGATCAAGCCTTCTGTAAAGTTATGTGATGTTCAAGAACAAGAAATGCTTAGAGAAAGAGAGAGAAAGTTTCAGTACCTGTCAGTCCCACTCAACCTCACAGTCTGTGTAGAAAACAGAACCACATCCTCATTTATATGGAAATACTTGCAACATGTGTGATTCAAGTGACTTGGCAAATAAACCTATGAGAATAAGAACAGTAATGTCAGGGGCAAAGAAGGCTCTTGAGTAGATAGAAAGGCCAGGTCTGGGGGGAGGGACAGTATTTACAGTGTAAGAGATGTTGTTAGAAAGAATCCATGTTTACCTGGATACTGACTGCCTGCTTGATGACACAGAGGTGTCTGATACCCAAAATGTGCTTTGAGACCCTCTGCCTCCAGCTTCACCTCTGAGTCATGCTCTGCTTCTGTGTTGACCACTGCTGTGTAAACACCTTAGAGCTCAAGTGCAAATGGCAGCATGCTAATAGCATCTTTTTTGCAAATATTTGTCCTCTGGGATTCAGTCAGCATTTGTGTTTCCAGGACTATGAATCTATATAGGAAAACCTTCTGGCTTGTTCTTTGGAAAGAACAAGTCAGCTTAGGGGATTTCTTTTACTTGAAGCAAGTATTGTCTACGTTTTCTCTACATTTTCCAGCATTTAGTTTTGTTTAAGCTCTTCTCTTGCCCCTGAACACGCACAGTTATTAATCATTTTTCTTTTTCTCTCCCACTCTTTTCTGACTTACACTGCTTCTTCCTAATAGAGATCTCTCTCTGCAATATCCTTTCCTTGTGTGTGTTAGCAGAGCTGGAGATTTGTGAACATATGAATGCAGGCTGGCTCCAATGACAAGTCCTGTGAATGCTGCCTGTGGCTCTGGTCTTGGTGTTTTGTTAAAAGCCAAAGCCTGAATGGCATCTGAATCTTCCAAGAGGACTTTTTGCGCTCAACGATAATTTAAAATTATTACTGTTCCTTTTACATCTCATCATTTTTTACACCATAGGGTAATTACACATTAAGCTTCCTATATGCATAAGGAAATCAGTGTGATCAGCAAAACACCTACATCAGCACCCCAGAGCTGATGGGCAGCCAAACTCTCCTCCCTTCTCAGACACCAGGAGAGGTTACAGCAGCCAGCTGGCTCCTCCAGAGCCACAAATGTTGTGGAAACCAGCTGGTTTGGGAAATTCGTAACAAGACCATTGCCTGTGATACACTGGGGAGGTGTTGGGGAAGCCAGCCACATTTGCCTGCAGGCTACTTTAGGGAGCCGGGTACCCCATGGGCAAGCCTCATCTGAGGGTGTTCTAATCAGCAGTGATGCCAAACACAGGGTTATTGAAGTCTGTGACATCTTTAATTTTAGGTGAACAAGAATAAAATCTAATTCTAGTCAGGAGACCAATTTTTACTTGCAGATTGATTCTAAAGAGCCAATAGTGAGGAGTTATGTGGCAAAGGAGGCAAAGAAATGAAGCTAATAACTTGGTTGAAATAAAACACCTGTCATGGGATAAGAAAATTCAGCTACTGTAGTTACAGAAGCTGCCTGTAACACCCTGAGTAGGAGGGTGTTGGGAAAATGATCTCTTCATTCCCTGATAAAGCTTCCCAGTGCCAGTCCTCCTTTGTCAGGTGCAGGTTGCCAGCCGGGGTGCCTGCAGTCCTGGCAGGAGAGCAGCTGTGGGAGCAGGAGCACACCCATGCCCACCAATGCAGTCACTGCAACAAGGGTTTGTACCCTCCACACAGCAAAACCACCCAGCCTATATGCAGCAGCCCCCTGGCCCTGGGCGTGTCCAGCCTGACACTCAAATGGAATATCCAGCCCAAAGCTGGAGGGAAACAACTGCTTGGATGTTTCTACAGCTTTTCTCTGGGAAAGATGAGAATACTCTGTGCTTTATTCCCTAAGCACAGATAGTTATCTGTGTGGGTAATGGAGGTGCAAGGGAAAATGACAACTCTAAGGACTTTGAGGAGCTGCAAGTTTGTAGTCATGGCACTTGTGTGAACCTGTCTCTTATGACATTTCACAGCACCACCTCTGCTGGAGCAAGGCCCAACACCTCCTTTGCAGGGTATGTGCATGGTTACCCAGCTCTAGTCTGTTCAGACCAAGAAACAGGCAGTTTTCCTTCATGGGAACTGTCAGATCAGTGCCCAGCTTGTATTCAAGCCTGCAGTCTCTCCCACAGTGTCTTTGCTCGGGTGCATGGGTCACCTGTTATTTTATAACAGCACCTTAAAGAAATCTCTGATGAACTATCCTATCGAGGACATGCTTCACACATATTAAGGAAACCACCTGAGCCAGCATCCCAAAAAGGCACACGGCTGTAGACTGTGAAAGGAAGCCAAATGAAAAGTGTCAAGTATTTCTTTGAATGCAATTACTCCTGCACAAGTCCTGCTCTACACAAAACATATTCTCTTAACTCCACAAGCCCCTAGGAGCTCCAAGACAGTTCTAGGAGCAGCATCAAGCCCAGCATCACTTTCAGTGCCTTGATTTATGTGTTTGTTTTCTTTCTTCTTTCAAACCTACTGAGATGTTTGTTTAAACTGCTTGGAAGATGCTGTGGCATGCACAATTTCTTTTGACTTTTCCATTATACTATACTCAGAAAAATTAACAAAAGCTAGTTATCATTTTTAGTCTTTATCATATGACTTACCTAAAGCCAGAAGGGTTTTAGGCAAGATTAGAAATTCAGGTTTTCCCATTCTCTGGTGCTACACCGAGGTCAGAGATTCACATGCCTTCCCCTAGGGTGTAAATAAGCATTCACCTTAATGAACCAACTTCTGCTGTATTTTTACTGCTATAAAACCAGTTTCACCATGCTCAATTACTTAAAAAGAAATAAAAAATTATGTTTTCTAGAAAAACTGCAAGGTTTCTGTTATGTGCTTGCTGAACTTTACGGCCCACACATAGCTGAACTGTAAGTATTGCTGTGTCCTCTCAGATTTTTGCTTAGTTTGTTCTTGACATGTGCAGATGTGCTGTCAGGTGGAACTGGAAGGACTTCACCCCTAAAATCACATTATTTTTAAAGCAGAAATGCTTCAGAGGAATTTCTGTTTGGCATTTGACATAGCTATTCCTGAGTGAATAAACACAGGCTGCCACTGGTAACCATTTTGATATTCCATTTAAATCTCAGATCAGGCCCACCTGATGTAATTACCTTTTGAAATTCAGCTCATTTGGCTGAGGGAGGAATTTGAATAACCTGTGCGAGACAGGTTCTATAAAATCACACTGTTGTTGCTTGGCTCTTGCTTTCCATTCTACCTTTAATCAGGCTTTCTAAGTATCAGCCCTACATGCTCTCAGCCCTGACCTTGATATGCGCTCTTGGGAAAGCCTACTGTTTAATCTAAGTGATTTAAAAAATAAAATGTAGGTCATTTTATTCCTCTTTGAAAGTTCTTAGTTTAATTAATGGAGCTTTTACTAGACCTTCTTCTTCCCTAGGGCTTTTATTTTTGTTTTTAAAACTAGCCAAGGGACTGCAAAGTGCTTACAGGACTAAAAAGTGCTATAATCAAACATTTTAATTTAATTCCTGATTAGCCCAGAGGTGTGTCCCAAAAAGGAAGAAACAATCCTAACACTCATGCTTTGTGATTAAAGGTTAAGGATCTTTGAAGGATTTCTGGTTATTTTGTTGAGTTAATGACTGAACATTCATATGTGCCAAATTGCGTATGCATTAACTTTAACCTTTAAATCTTTGTCAGACTTATGATTGATTAAAAAACTAGAATAGTTATAATGCATTTGTTTCAGGTGCTGCATGTAGAGCACAGTCCTTTTTCATCATCCTGGGTTCCAATTTTAAATGCTGAGTAGGATGTCGTGGCAGAAAATTGTTAGAACCCAACGCTGTGCTGAGCAGCAGTTATGAGCCACGGTCAAGTGAGCTGAGATTATTGTGTGGTGTTGGGAAGATTTAGCTTCCCATGGAAATAGCTTCTATTTTCAAGAGCCCAGAAAAACATAATGGTCTTTGTTTATGCACCGTTTCATTCAGCATAGACAAGGAAATGAATGCCGATGTGGTTTGCCATTCCTTGAGGCTGTGTAAACAGGATCCAGGACAACCACATTGTCATCTCTACTCTCCTCCAAAGGTGAGTTGGTTTCCCACTTTTCTTAAAACTACTGATTGTGGAATGTCTTCTAAGCTGGAACTGAGCAGTTTCAACGCTTCCACTGCACATGCTTTGTCTAGGAAATAAACATTTAGAGCATGGACATTCCTAAAAAGTGTCTGTTTGAACAAAAGGTGCACAACACACATTAGCTGTGTGGACCATCATCAGCTGGGTTGAGGGAGTGTGGGAGTCACAGGGCCAAATTCTCCTGTACCAGTCTGGACCAGAGAGGAAGAGTAGGGACTTTACTGTTAAGCAGTACAATAACCTCAAAGCAGATATGCTCAGCTGAGGTTCATCTATGCCACTTTGTTACCATGGCATGACAAGTGATCCCCACATTGTCTGATCTGCCATGTGTGGGCACAGGTTACCTGCTGCAAATGCAGGGCTATTTGACTTGGATTAGTCTGCAGTGCAAGATGTTTAAGCTAATGTGCATTATCTTTTGCCAAAGGCTGAAACCATATTTAATTACCACTGCTTCTGTGATGTACAGTTAATTGCTACAACACTTGCACATCCTTGATTGCATGTCCTAGACCTTTGCTGTACTCTTACACGTACATATCTGCATAGGTGTCTAAACATGTGCTGTTTGTTTAGGGATTCTTGTGGTTGTGAGTAATTTTTTCCATCCCAGTCATCGTGCATCTCCAGTCACACTAAAACCTGTGAGTGATGGGGATTGTTTGGCAATGTTGAAAAGCAAGCCATTCACTTCAGCACCTATTTTTGGAAATCTTTTTCCCTGCATCTGGATGGAGAAAGGCATGTTTGATTTCTAATGATCTGCCTGAGATGTTTCACGCAGGGTCTAGTCTGGCAGTCATTGAAATCAGGCAATCTTTTTATGGGCTTCAATGAGCTGCAGTTCATCTCCAAGATGGATTTAGTTCTGCCAGTATTAAGGTCTGGAAAAACACTTGTCTTCCTAGAATGGCAGTAACATTTGGTTTATAGCAGGTGTGAGTCTGCGCTTCATGATAAGGCACCCATAGAGATCTGCGGGTGTGCAACCACACAAAGGTGAAAGAAGAGGAGTGCAAGCAGCAGAGAGGACCCACACTACCTCAACTCAACCAGAATATTGCCCAAACTTCATCAAATAGGTGCCATCAGAAATCCCCCATCTTGAACTGACAGTCAGAAGTGCAAGGTGCCTCATGAAGTGAAAGAGGCTGCAGGCAATGAACTGCACTTCAAGAGAGGGATGGACTCTCCGTGGCTGCACAGTGAGCAAGGCTTAGGAGTCTGGAGAGAGGGATTGCTCAAATCAAGGTGGCTCCTGTGAAGAAATTAGACCACCTCTGTTGAAATGCTCAGCTGATCAGACAGAGGGGAAAGGATGCCACTTGTGGGGTTGCTGTCACATCTTTGTGAGCTCCTACCCATCTCCCAGAGCAGGTGTAGGACCAAGGTGTTGATTCCTTCCAACTCCAGCAACCACTTCAGTGAGTGTACTGTCTGCAAGGAAAACAGCTGAACGTGGTGGAGTTTTGGGCTGGGATTTTTAACAAAATTTGGACTCTTTTTTGCATGGCCCAGAGATTATCCCTCTGAGTGAGTGGCTCAAGCAAGCCCTCTTCCCTTCCAAGCGACAGTTAAGTCCCTTTCTGTCAAGGTATTTGTTTCTCAACGGGAATAAAGGAACTCTACCAACCAAACAATTTTTTTACACTGACTGTGCCCTTCTTTTTGGCTCTCCTCATGCCCCGAGAGAGCATGAGGAGATGGAAGGAGAAGAGCAGTGCTTGGAATTCATGCTCAAGTGGTTGATAAATTGCCCCCAGTAACTCTGTGACAAGTCAGGCTGAGTAAAGATGAATTATGGATGAAAAAAATTAATATACAATCAGAGACACAAGTGCATAAAATGCAGTTTACCTCACATTTGCTTCTTTAGTTTGTAATTTGATTGATCACTTCAGTTTTATGAGTCTGCAAATGTTGGCGCAGTCCCCTGCTGAGTGTTTGAACAAGATTTTAATACTAATGACTGTTCTGTTCAACTCTATTGATTTTCAGGTACTTCATTTATTCATTTAGACTTTTGGATGCCCATTTTCCCAAAATTAGTATCATATTTGTACTGGCAAAGGGAGTGAAAGAAATAGCGTTACCTGTCCTTGGAAGGCAGTATAATGCTCAGGTTTTAATTGCCTTTGAGATGGAACATATCAAAGTGTATCTGCTTTTTTCTTCGTTAGTTTATTTTTTTCTGTTTGTGCACTGTTGCTTTTGTGAGATTGTGTGTTTTCAGGAAGGAAGAGCCCCTGTTTCAGAGGCCTTTCAAACTGTCTACTTAATGGAGACACTGCAGTCTGTGTAAATGATACGTGCATCATTTTACATACTTCCCTGGTCTCTGACAAATTAGCCCAAATTATTTTTTTTTTTTTTGCCAAGCTGCCTGGAGCTATTAGCACTCTGTGATTATTCTGGAAGACTTTGCTCTAATTATGAATAAAAAATATTACTTCGTTCGTATGGAGCTCAGTGCTCTCAGCACGGAACTGGAGGAGAGGGGCATCCAGCCTGGGCAAGGGCAGCCCCCTGTTGCTGGGGCTTGGGCAAGGTGGGCTGCTCTGCTGAGAAGCAGTTCCAGGAGCAGACCTCTGATGTTGGTGGGGAAGATTGGAAGGGGCCCTTGCAGCTCCTGAATCACCGGCATGACCGTGCGATCAGATTTCACTTGTAATGGGTCCTTCTTGCCACCAGTGGCTTGGAGAGCAGAGCAGACGTTCTCCTCTGCCCTTTAGTATGAGGGTGGCAACACTGGGGTCTCCTTCAAGTGAAGAGACAAATAATAGGGCACATCAGAAGCGTAGGCTTACTAAAGATGGCTGAAAACTGGACAGTATCTGAAGCTGCTGTAATAATGTGCTTTGTGGTTTAAGCCACACCAACAGCAGATATTCTGGTATGGGCTGCAGCATCACTCCAAAACACTGGCAGTAGTAGAGGCATCCAAGACAGCTGGTTTAGGATGACTGGATAATGTTTTATCCAAAAATGTTTATCAGCTCATATGCTGGAGGACTTTCTGCACTAGGTCGTGTTGTACAGGGTTGTTCCTCTAGTGAGTGAAAAGGACTGAAATAGGGAGAAGGGTTTTAGGCACTGCCTACCAAGTTTTCTTTCTGGCCCTGGGAACAAATAAGTTTGCAGGAGATTATTCTCAGCTTGTCTCTAGATTGTTTTAAGCCAGCTGGCCTGTTTGGTTAAATGGAAATACTTTAATTGATTTTGTTGGGGCCAGAATAATGGCTTGACTTCAGCACTGTAGTCGTGCTCTAGCAATCACTTAGCCTGTGTTGGTAGCAGTTTGTACTCCATCTTTCTGCCTTTCAGGGTGCCTCTTCTGCTTTCCATCACTTTTCTGCTCCAGATTATCAGAGACCTTTTGGCTGCATATTTTGCCTTAATCTCCACCAATAGTGTTTTGGTGGAAGTCATTTTACATGAGCAAAAAGATACATATTTACATTCTTACCATTTTATCTTGCCAAAATAAGCATCATTGCCACAAGCATTCATGCTGGTTCATGTACCCTCTATCAGGTCTTTCACTGATTTTGTAGAAAGCAAAAGCCACATCCCTCATGGACATTACTGTGGCCAGCATGTTTTTTGACAAAGTAGGATCCAACCAAATCTGGGTGGAAAAAAGAAACCCTTTGGCTTTTAGTAAAATAAAAATACTCCTGCTGTTTTCTCTCATTAGTCTTTCTCAGTAAAAATGCGAACTTCTTCCTGGGAGGTGAGACAGAACCAAACTCCAGGGTGCAACTGATTCTGCATTCCTGATTTAGAGCAGACTGCCAGTCAAAAGTAGAACTTGTGACTGGGGCCTGCTTCCTTCTTTTGAGACCACAAGCAATAAAACAAGCATCTGGGAGGTAGGCTAGGTCCTGTGGAACAAGATGACCTCCGTTTAGCCTTTACTTTTGGAAACAGGAAAAAAACTACTGAAATGTGAGTTTATGCTGCAGCCAGATCTGGGGTCTGAAGAAACTACATATAGACGAGCAATAGCAGAAGGCACAGTTTGAGAGCTACTTCCTCCTCTTTTACTTGTTTCTCTGCATTTCCTCTACTCCTCTTCACTGGCAGAAAATAAAATAAAATAAACCCTGCCCCAAATGAAAACCCAAACAACCCCAAAAAGCCAAATCATACAACCCCAACATTCCACCAAATAAATCCAAGTGAAATAGGGTGGCATGAGGTTTGCAGGGTGGTGCATGCAGCTGTGCCATGCCAATGTCAGAGCTGTCTCAGGCAGGACCTTTGAAAACAAGTCTTGGATGACACACAGGCACAGAGATATTTGGGGTGGGAGGGTGGCAGACAAAAGGCAAGGAAGGGGAAGCGTTGCTCGTGGATGAATCCCACTTTTATCTGTGCTATTTGACAAGCTTTGCAGAATTTTCCTATCTTGGTACTCTTGGTTAAAGGATGATGAAAATGAGTTAGAAGGGAAACTTGGAGTGTTTTGTAAATATCTGGTCTCCTGGGAAAAAGCTGGCTAATAAGGATGATAAATGAGAGGGAATTAGAGCTGGTTCGTGCATTTGTTTACAGTGAGAAATACATCTGTTTGCCAAAAAAGAAATCATTACTGGGAACGCGTGGTCACGTTCTATGGAGAACACTGGAAGAAGGCAGTGAATGAAATCCCAGTGACTCCCTGCCCGTGAAACCAGGAGGGTTTTCTTCCCGGTGGGCATTTCAGCTGCCAATCCTCTGTGGCCCAACCTGGAGTCTTGGCTGAAGTAACTTGTGAAGTGAGAGAAGGTGTCAACTTTAGTGCTTCAGAAGGAGCATTTTCTGCATGCAAGGTCAATCCAGCCTTTTGCTCCCTTGTTTTCTGCTTTCCAAGTGCAATATTCCTGTAGCCTTCTGAAGCATATATTTCTCATGTGCTGCTGCTGTGAGCAAGAAAGGTCTATCCTACCCTGCCCAGCAGAAAAGGATTGATAAATCCTACCTCTCTGGGAATTTTCCTTCTATTATACTCAATTTCAAGCCATTTTTCACATCTTTCTCTCAAGTAATTTTATTGCAGAAATGACAGCAGCTGGTATTGTACAACATAACTGTGGCAAACGTAAGATGCATGATTGGTTTTGGGGACAGCAGTTGCCCAGGGGAAAGAAACTAGAAAACAATGTCTTGGCTCATTGCTAGCTTCCCTCATCTATTTGTGACATACCCTGATTTTTAGAAGACTATAGACATGTGAATTAAACATATATTAACTACATATATTAATGTGACACATATATTAAATCCCAGCAACTTAGAAGTCTGTGTTCCTTGCTGCTCGTGCTTATTCGTCCGTATCCCTTTGTGTTGTTCACCATAAATCTTTTGACCCTTGAATATCACACTTAATTAATTTGCTTTGATCACTGCCTAAATCAATTATAATGACATGCTAAATTTTATCCCCAGAATAAAAATGCTGGCAACGATTACTTTAAAAAGAAATTAAGCCTGTTTTAATATTCTAATCTGGCATGCTGCTGTTAAGTAAGGTGCCATCACATGAGGGACATTTTATTTTTTTTCCAAATGCTGTAATACTAGCATTTGCTGAAATATACCTATTTTCCCCCTTGCTGAGTTCCTGTATATCTATCCAGATAAATATAAATTTGTGCTGACTTTACCTCAGACCCGGTTGATGTTAGGCTGGCAGTAATGTCCTTAGGGGCCGTAGGAGGGACTGATAGCAGGTCATTTTTAGACAGAACAGTTTGTCCCCACTAATAATTTTGAGCAGAAACCAGGTGCTGACATATTTGTAATACTCTGGATTTATTTTTCCCATTTGAAACATTGTCAAAAATAATTGATTTTTATCTCCTTTTTAAGGTTAGGATTTTTTGCCAATTCAAAGCCTATGGAAAATAAATAGTTTTTCCTGCCAAAAGAGTGCAAACAGGCCATGGTTTCAGCCTTCCTCATGCTGAATGCTGAGGGGAAGGACAGAGGCCATCACTTAGTTACTGCCTCACAGATATGGCTATTTTCAAAGATGGCCTAATATATGCAGCACAACATATGGGAATTGTCATCACTGAGATATAAGAATATTGTCCTGAACTGAAAACAGAGCAGCAGGGCGGAGCACACTGGTGTTACCCTGNTTTTTTTTTTTTTTCCCTAAATTGAAGCTATGAGAACTTCCTTTCTTATGGAAAGATATAGCTGAATTTAGAAAGTGCTGCTCATCAGAGGTGTTAAATAGTTGTTAAACATTTTGGATGGCATGAGCGTATCTGGGACATCTCCTCACCTCCCTGACTGGGAAGAGGCCTTGTGGCAGGAGAAGCAGTGTGATCTTTCTGTGCTGTGCATCAAGACAAATTTCTTAAGGCCAGGTCAACAGCACAGTGCAGAAACAGACCCTGCTTATTGCCCGTGCCTCAACATTTATCCAGGCAGCACCCAGGGCTGTGGATCACATAGGCTGCAATGATGTATTTGTTGAGATTTTTGCAATGACAGAGCCTTGAGAAGGGCTTGGACACCAGGACCATGGCAGTGTTTGGCAGTTCCTGGCCATGGCAAGCAGCCACCAGGGCCTTGCTGCACCACATGTGGCATATCTGTCCTCCTGCTGCCAGCAGAGCTGGTCCTTGGCTGTCACTCACACTCATGGATGGTGCTCCTTGCACAAAATGTCCTCTCCTCCTTTAAAGAGCTTGTGTGCAAAACAATTATTTGTGTATCACTAGTAGCTGATTTATTTGTAAGCCACAGCCTTATGATGGCCAACCTGATGCCTCTCCAAGACCTCTTCTTGGAATGGTTCTCCTACTCTTTCTTTCTATGTAGGTATAAGTATCCTCATTGTGGAAGTACCCCAAAATGCCTCTTCAGCAGAATTTGGCATGGACCCAACAGAAAAACTATGTTTCCACTGTCAGCAAGAACCTGCCCTTCAGGGCAGGTATTTTCAGATTAAAATGCTAAACTTCCTGGATCCTAAGCAGGAGATTTTCCTTCCAAACTCCATTCCCTGCTTTGTACCTTCCTGCATGCCTGGTTCCCCTGCTGGGGTGAGCCTCAGCTGAGGATAACCTTTATCCATGCAAGAGCAAATGTTTCCTCTACCCTTCCACAGCAAGTCAGACTGACATTACACGAGTAATGCTCTTTTAGCCTTCTAATGGATGAGTTTCCCTTCAGGAGGAGTCACTAGAGAAGTATGTCCTCTGCAGCTCATGCAGTGCAGTCAGGATATGAATTTCAGCTCTTCAGCTGATCTGGACTTTTCCTTGGGAAATAAATGATGCCCTGGAGCAAAATAAATGAACTCTTGCAACTGGAGTTTCATAGAAGGTGACTGGATAATTGATTGTTAGTCCAATAAAAAGTAACTGATGAGGAGTTTGTGGACTCATACATCATTTCTGTGCTGTGACTGATATTAAAATAGAAAAAAATGGTAGGAAATGGGGAGAAAAGTTGGTAGGATACTGTGAGGCTGATCTGGTTGTTTTTCATTTTGTTCTTGTTCTCCTAGGTGGGACTGAGTGCTGCAATAAGAAAAGCAAAAAGAATTATGAAGACTTCCAAGGACCTGGTAAGAAATCTATGGCATTAGGGTGTTTTACGCTGTACTGGCATTTTATCAGGAGTGAGTCCTTGTTTGTTTTGTCTGACTGTGAATCCTCCTGATTAGCATTGAATTGAATGCTGACTCACTCCTGCTTGATACAGGATCTGCTCTATTGGGTGACACTGGAAGAAAGAGAGGGAGAAATAAAAAAAAAAAAAAATGAAAGTATGGGGAGAACATAAAAAAAAATTATGAAAAATGCGGCTACCTTGTAGCTGTATGTAAGTGGGTGTCTCATGAACCGACCCACTGCCTCCGAGCAGAGCAACTGTGCTTTGGGGCTGCCTGAAACTCAAGCAATGGCCTGAATGAAAATTTTGTGTATTTTTCCTCTATTTGTCAGATGCTGCCTTTGCCTCTAAAATTTGTAAACTGGGATTTGAAATCTTTCTGCCTCCAACAGTTTTCAGATTTGTAGAGCATCTCTAAAGGTAGCAGAGAAGGGTAGCAGCTTTTATTCTGCTGGGTTCACTTAGGCAAGTCAGTTCAGACTAGAGTTTGCTTCCAGTTGTTCTCAGGCACTTCATGCAGAGGAAATGCTTTAACTGTTTGTGAAGAAATTATTGATATTGCTTATTCCTGAATCCTTACTGTGATGCTACTCACAAAAGGGAAAATTGAGGTGCCTAATTAGCCTTTGGGCAATTGCCAAATTGCCAAGACAGGGAAATAAACAAAGCTCTGGAGAGACAGGCCTCAGCTCCCACAGAACAGCAACCAGCAGGATCTCTTATTCATTTTCCTTCTTTTCAGTGCTGTGTTACTGATGGCCAGAAATTTCTGCTCAAATTACATGAAATTTTTATTCCTCTTTCCCTGGAACAAGTCCCCACATTAACACCTGTAACAAGCTACTCTGAGTAAAGCAGGTCCTCTCTGTGAGCCGGAGATCAGGCACAGGCATGGGGCTGGAGAGGCACCAGCGCGGGGCTGCTGCCCCTTGGGACACAATTCCTTTGCTTCCTTGCACGTGCAATATGCCCCTTGGCATATTGGGCTGAGTCCCTCACATGGCCAGTCACATCCCACTTTCTTGGGCTGGGCATGCCACATCCTTTCCAGCTCTCCTGGATAGGGTGGCATGGTTGGCATCAATCTTTGGGGCTCTCCTATTTTCCCTCTACTCTCCCATATCCTCAAAGCCGCTCAATCCCCCAATACCTCTCTCAATCTCCATTGGCCCTTGACCCCTTCTTGCTCCTAGCCGCCAATTTATTAACATGAAGGACAAACAGATTGGAAGCAGAAAGGTCACAGTTGGGTTTCAATGCATTTCCAAACCTCCTGCACAATGGAAGGTCAGCTTAAATTAAAACATGTATCATACTCTTGCTCAGGCCTCTCCTGCAGTCATTCCTAGTGTGCTTCCTGTAATGACCCTGGCTGAAACTTATTTTCAACCTTGAAAATAGAAAATAGCGTTTCTAGAGGCATTACTTCAGCTTGCAGTTTCCCATTCTCCCAGACTGAAGTTATTTTCAGATCCAGAAAAACAATGCAGTAAGAAACACAGAGGAGAATCTCTAGGAGGGAGCACATTGTGAATCATGCTTGCATAAGCTGTGTATCCCAGAGCAGCAGTGTGTGATGAAAGAGTAAGGAAATCACCTGCCCAGTCTCAAGGCTGCCAAATCATGATCTGCTACCTGCACAAGCACAAACATGTCAGTGAGAGATGAGGCGCTCTCACTGCCTAAGGAGAAGATTACCTGGCTGAGTGTGTGGGTGAAGATCCAGAAACATCCCAGCTGTGGTAGGACATCCCCACATCTACATCAGTGAGGAAAGAAAAGCATTCATGTGGCCTCTTTCATGCTCTGGCTCTTGCTAGACCAAAACATCAAATTAGACCTGTTAATTCTTCCCATATCTGCTATTTTCGTTGCTTTTGCTCCATTGCATGTTTGGGGAAAGCCTTCTGAAGAAGTCCTTGCAAGTTAACTGTCCCCATCTTGGCTTGGCAGCTGTGTGTGACTGTGCATAAAAAAGAAATGTGATGATGGCTGTTGTAATGAGAATGGGAGATCCATCTGGATCCCAGGGTTTCACATCTACTTGGAATTTCTTAGGATCATTATGAGTTTGGGAAAAAGAAAAGGTACTCACCAGATGTACAGATGCAGTGAAAGTGGCTACAACTCCAAAAATTTCTAATAAACATCTCCACTCTTTAAAAAGAGAGAGACATCTGTAAGTCACCGGCTTAAACCAAACACCCACAAGCATTAGGGGCTCATTGTTATTCTTTTTAGTAAAACCAATTAAAATAATTACAGAAATGTCATTAGGGAATGTTAACAGGCAATGAATAGGATATTAGTGTTATCAATCACTGTGAGCACCTCTGGCATTAACTTTTCTTGTGGGTGGAGAAGATACTAAGGGGCATCTTTGAGCAATAGCAATGAAAGAATGGTGATTAGAGTTCTGGCTGTAACATTTAGTGAGAGTAGGCATCATTTGTACAATCCTGTCGTGTCTATGAGGTCCCTCCAAGTCACAGCCTGACTGTGGGACAAGTGGGAAGCCATGGAGGGAGCCCAAAGGGAGCTGACAGGCAGAGGAGAGCATAAGCTGATCTCCTGCCCCTCTCTCATGTTACACAGGGGCAAGCAGTCCATCTTCTCTCAACAACTCATGCTGCAATTGAAGCCTGTCTCTGCTGGGAAGGACCCAACAGTGCCTGCTCACACAAAGATTCCCTCCTTTTTTTATACCTGTATTCCTTACCTTTTGAGAGTAACCCAAGACACCCTCAAAACTTCGGAATGCTGCTGCAGCTGGTTCTCAGCAGCACCCAAACCATTGCCAGGTCACCATCATGCAACCACACCCACCAAAGTTTGGCAGTCTTTGGGATTGCAGAATAACCTTCTTTTGAAACCAATGGAGGTCCAGTCAGCAAGAATTTTCAAATGACTAGCAGAGAAAACGGCAGGAAAGATTTTATTTTGTTTACAGGAAAGGGTAAACTTTTAGTGCAGTCTGTGAGCAGAATAAAAGGAGGTTTTATTTATGTATTTATTTTTTGCAAGCCCTGTAGTTTGTCTTTCTGGTGCGGTTTTGGCTCCAGGTGCCTAAACTTCAAAAGCTTTGCATATTGTGACTTAGGCTGAAGTGAAAAGCTGACAGCTCAGATGAAGACCCTGCAAATCTTAGCCTGATGGAAGGCTTAAAGAGCCTCTGCTGCTTCTGTTGGCAGGATTAGTCCTACATGAAGGAGTGGGGTGAAGTGATTTCTTTCCTCTTTCCAGGAAGGTGTACATAGGTTTGCAAAAATCTTTGAGAAAAGCTGGCATCCTGTCTGCACACCTCTCACACTCTCTGCCCACCTGACCATAGACACAGAGCCATGCCGCAGGACACAGCCCCAAGGCAGCCAATAGCTTGAATACAGAGGTGCAGAGGGATGGGGAAGAGCAGAGGGCAACTGGAGGTGCAGCAGTGGGACCAGTCTGGCCTTTCAGCTCGAGGAAAGGCTCCACTCCCTGACTGCTTTTTGTTATTTCTCTCCACTTCTTCTGTGCCTGTGTTCTGGTTTCTCCTCTCACTCCACCAGTAACTCCTCCCCTTCCAAGCCAGTGTGGCTAAAGCTTTGTCATTTGAGTCTGTTGAAGAGAGCTGAAGAAAGTTAATTGGTGGCTTTTTTGGGGGGTTTCTTGTCTCCCTGACCTTCCTTTTTCTTTTCTCCTTGATTTCACTTCTGTGTCCTTCAGAAAGGGCACTATTACAGCTCCACCTCCACTGCTGATCTCTCCTCCTCTGGTTCAGTGGTACCTGAAAAAGGTACCACTCTTTTTCATCTTCACCTTGCTGCATGGTCTCTTCAGCCACCAGCACAAATGTTGGCTACAATCTTTGTTCCATGGACTCTGTCCCCTCTCCACTACCCCAGCCCTTCTCTCCACACTGAGATCTTGGCTGTGGCATATTGCTGTGCCTGACCTCCTGCTCTGGCCAGTGTGGGACCCTTATCTCCATCACCTCTTGTTACCTGTCCAAGCAAACACCTTCCCTGGAGCTTCAAGGCAATTCCCTACACTCCTTGCCTTGCTGTGCTGCCTCAAAGTTCTCCTTTGTCACTCAGAGCTTTATACACTGGGGTTATGAACCCACATGGTGTGTAACAACCTTCCATTGGCCTCTCCTGAGCTGTATCCAACCTTCACCTTCTGTTTCACATTGGGCATGGGTTGTAATATCATTAGCTTGAGGACTGCCTTACTCTTTTATTTCTGTGTATATAAAGTATGCAACACAAGGCAGTTGGTCCAAGGACAGAGCTCCTAAGTGCTGTATCTGTATAAACAATTACTCTTTGCATAAAGTTATGAGTATGCCCATCTGCTCATCTGCTCCATTTTTACATGGTAAATGTAGCCTCAGTGAGTACAGATGATTAGGCTGTGCACCAATTAGCCCTCTGCATTCAGAGACCATTTGAGCACCCTCAGTGTTTCAAGACCAGCTGAACTTACAGTGAAGCCACATGAGCAGCGGGTTTGTGGGATTAATTGCCAATGCAACACAATTCATTAGGAAGGTCTCTTTCAGCTTCTGAAGCTTCCTGGCTTCCTGGACCATCAACTGGATTGGCCCAAGGCTATGGGCTACTTATGTTGAAGGAGTTTTTCTAGCAGCAGCTGTCTTTCATATTACAGGTTTGGCCAAGATAAAATCTAGATTTCCAGGTAAAAAATCTCATTTAAAAAAATCAAGGTTATTCTATGCACAGTCTGGGTCTTCTCATTTCTTGTCTTTTTAGAGTTGTTCCTGACCTTTGGCATGTAGAAACCAGACTCACAACTCACAGTGTGTGGCTTTCACTAGTTTTGCACAATGTCAGGCACCACCATGTTTATCAAACATGAGAACAGTAATTTTTTACAAAGAATGCAAAAAAATTTAGTTACATGAGAGAAGACAGTTTCACAGGAACTTTTCCTTTCCTTTTTGAGTTTTACAGGTCTTTGAAAGCAAGAATAGTTGGTTTTTAAAATTGTGAGGCTTAATTCTTGACTGCTGTGTCAAGCCTAAATCTTCTGGCATGTAGCAACCTTATTGGCATCATTGGAGTTTTTGGATGTTTCTAGGCAGAAAATACATGGTTTAGCTCTGTAATTTACTGATACTGAATATCCCAAGCTACACCACCTCTGTGAACTAATTTTATTTTTCTTCCTCTCCAGAAAAGTTTCATGGGGTTCTCAAGTGTATGTGCATTTCCTCTTCTGGCTAACCTGTGTGAGAAGATGAAATAGTATGTATAAATATTCAGTCCTTAACCAGAAACAGAACATGGTACATTTGCTTCTTTCAGAAGTCACCCTTAACTAACAGAGCTTCCCATACTTTACTTATGTTGGTGTCCTTTATAAAGCCACTGTCTAGGTAGTACAGAAGGGGCTTGCACAGAGTTCAGGTAAGTAATATTCCTCACAGGGATCCTTATGGGTTTTTTCAGTGCTTAAACCATTTGCTTTATTTTAGCAAGTCCCTGAGCTCAAATATGTGACACAGTCACAGATGTGACATCTCCAAGAGGAAGCCACCTTTCTCCTGAGATTTTCTGAGCCCAAGTAACTTCTTGATTTCATTTGTTCACCCAGTTGTGGTGTCCATGTCTCAGCACAGGAAGGCTACCAGCAGTTGCATAACTTTGTGAGGAACCTGAATTTAATGTCACTTATGAAGCACAGAACAATCCCAAGGTGTTTAAGAAAGTCAAGTGGATAGCACCCAGGAAAAACAACTCATGACAGTGCTGACTTTGAGTCAGTCTCTGAGAAAGGCCAAGGACATGAGCTGGGTGATTACTCGTAAAGCATATTTGTCAATGTACTCCAATGACTTGGAGGAATACTCAAGCAGGTCTAAGAATAAATCAGGATTATCAGCTGTATATTTGACTGATTCAACTGCCAAGACTAACTCACCTATTTCTGCTTATTTAATTGAAACTGCAAATATCAGGAGTTTATTGGGAATGGGTTGATTGATATGAAACATCTTGCAAATGTACTTTGAAATGTTAGTCAGGACACATAGGCTGAGTTTGAGCCCTGCAAGTTCAGACAGGGGAAGTGGAAATTAAATTGTATATCATATGTTGGATTGCATGTGTTCAACTCAGCTCTTCTGATCTCTCCCTCATGCATTCTCTCTCTCACCATCTTTGGTTTTTTACTTTCTTCTTGCTGTAGCTACCAAAAAAATAAAAGAAAGAGAGGGAAACCAACAAAACAAAACCAACCAAAAAAAATTAGAAAAAACCAACCAACCAAACAAAAAGTTTTACTGCAGATTTGTTGTCCTAGTTTGTTTTAGAGACTGCAGATTTGACATTGAAGCCATACAAGAGTCCATCAGCCTCACCTCCAGAGCTCAGTCAGTGCATATTGAAATGCAGAATTTGCTCTTTTGGGCAGGATCACTTTGCTGAAGTACAAGCACGGGGCCACAACTGAATATGGAGCAGTGAATATCATGCCAGTTATTATCTATTCTGTACACTTCACTGTGTTTTTTACTTTCTGAATAGATTCCCTTCCATATATTAACACTATGGTTTTTGGTTTTGCTTTTTTTACAGTGTTCTAAGAAATAAACTGCCTTTTGAAGATTTTGATGGAGATAAATTTAGTACTTTCCCAGTAAGCAAAGCCTTTCCTTTGGTACAGTAATCCTTTAATAATGAGGGTGCCTCTGGGATTCCTCCTACTTTCTGCAAAGCCTTATCCATTCATGTGAAAATAGGTATAGGAATAAACTGAATGGAAGGTTTTTTTGTCATAAAATGTTGAGTTTTTTCCTGGATGAAAAAGCAATCATTCATGTGTGCCACCTGGGGAAATGCACACATAAAGCTGTGCTCCCTGCAGAAGCAAATTGCTCTGCTGCTGAGTGGTTTGTTTACTGAATTTAATAAGAGGTGAAGTAAAGTCATATTATAAAAAAAAAATAAATTGCCAACTTGTCTTATTTCTGCACCAAAGCATGCTAGGTGTCACTTATTAAAGCTTAGCAAAGGGACTCTGGAATACAATCTGTTTACTGGGTTTTATTCCTACACTTCGAGTTAGATTCTCATTTTAGATATTTTAAATTAGAAGTGCAAGAGTAATAATGACTGTCCTATCTGTGTTTCTCCTGGCCTTTAGACATTGAGGGGCTATCACTGGCGAGGCAGAGACTGCAATGACAAAAACACCACCGTGTACCCTGGCAGGCGGTAAAGATTTTAATTATTTTAAAGGCTTCTTAATAATTGTGGCTTTGAGAAGGATGAACTCCAGACTTTGTTTTGACCATACTCTTAGACAGCATATCACTGCTTGTTGCTTTATTTCACTGTGAGAAAGACAAGAGGGATGATCAAGACCAGGAATGGGACTCATTTGCAGGGGTAGTGCACACATTTCTTTCCTTTCTCTGTAGCATCTGCGGCTAAAATTGGTCAGACAGACCAGAGGTGGAAATGACAGACGGACCAGAGATGGAAATTAGTCAGACAGACCAGTGGCATGGAAACCATGCCACTGACTAAAAGGATAAGTTTCATTCAGCAACTTCCTATATTAACTTTAAATTAATATTGCATTTTGTGTTCGCATTTTGCTAGGAAAAATTGCCTCTCCTAGATCCAAAGGGGGAAAAATCCCACCCTTCCATGCAGAAAGGAATTTTGAATTGCTTTTTATCCTTGGTGAAAAATGGCACTGGAGATCTGAGTTCCTGATTTTTTTTGTGACATTGTTTTTCCTTTTATGTCTCCGTTTTAGTCCTGATGATTGGGATGCAAAAAGTGACTCCAACTGCAATGGCATATGGGTAAATAAATGAAGTTGCATCTTCCTGATTGCTGCTTCTCTTTTGTCCTCTTTAATCTTTGATTTAGTCTGCAAATGTTTCTTTTTTATTTATTCTGGTTTTATTAGCTGATATTAAGTTTGTTTATTGATGCTTATGACTGTTTAAATTATAGCTTATGTGATTAATTTAAATGTACATGTACTTATTAAAATAATGTAATGAAAAACATCATTATTATGATGCAGTGCCTCCTGCAGGAAAACATTCAAGAATAACTAAATTCTCAGCCTCTGTTTTGCACTGCCATTCTTCAGGTGCTAGATAGATACTATTATCTGCCCCTTGTCTTCTCCAACAGGGTGTAGATCCGAAAGATGGTATTCCCTACGAGGAGAAATTCTGCAAAGGTAAATCATTGGAGTCAATACAAGAAACCATGTGTCTTATGTATTAATTTTATAAATATTTCAATATTTGCATACTCATTCACAAGGCAAGGGAAAGACAATAGGCTTTACATCATGAGAAAAGCAAAATTATTGAGTTTTTTTACTCTTGAGGATGGGTAAAGATGAAACTTGAAAAACACAGGCTGCTGATAATTTCCTGTTAAAAGTCAGCTCAGTAATGAATACATAGATCAGGGGCAGCAGCAAATAGAGATGTCAGCTCTGCATCTTCTCTGGTGCCCGAAGACTAACCCAGAGTAACAGACTTGGGATTTAGGGAAGCAGCTTAACATTTGCATTTGTCCAGTTTTACCTCTCGCCATAAATACATACATTTTTTTCCAGAGAAGGCCTTAAAGGGGTGAAGTGTGGCACCAGCTCATCTCCCTGACCACGATGTGGGTGGGTGCCTGTGTGTTCACATGGCACAAATCAAAACCTCACAAACCAGCCATGACTGCAGGTGCCACTCACCTCACCTTACACTGTAATCAGTATCCTGGGGATGAACCATTGCCTGGCAAGACTCCTCAACATTTTTAGATGAAAGGCAATCTACAAATGTTAAGCGACATTAATTATAAACCAGACAGATTGCTCTAGCAGAAATACTCATATGAGTAGCACATCCACCACCCAGTTCTGTTATAAGGAGCTTTGAGCAATTTTCTGAGTAATCCTATTTCCCTAAATGTTTAAGTACTTTTTAATGCATAATCTATGGATAGTAAAAATAAACACTGTCAGCACAGCAGAACCTCTGCTGAAATAACACACAATTTCAATACAACCAGGATTATGTTCCGATTAGCAAGACCTCCCCCTGTTTTTCATGCCCAGTCCCCAGTTGCTTCTCTAGGGTTGTTGGCAAATGCCTGTTAGAAGGTTTCTGCTGCAGATGGAGTGAAAATCCTATTGCGGTGTCTGAACATTTAAGCCACGTGAAGAGTGGTGTAGTCAGTCACCCTGTGACTCCATCAGCTGCCACTGCTGTTCCTCTTTAAGCTCTCTCCAAGCTCAGTTTCAGTGTTCTCTTCCTGCCCATGTGACTAACAAAGTGCATCCATCAGGTGCAGACTCAAAAGGGGTCGTGCTCTTGGGGGACTCGGCTGGCGCTCACTTCCACATCCCTCCCGAGTGGATGACCGTCACGCAGATGTCAGCGGTGAGGAATCACGTTCAGGTTGCCAAAACCACCGATTGCCATTTGCTCTCCCCGCTGTGCTGCAGGTTGCCAAGGGGAAACAAGTGCAAAATGCTTCATTGCGCTGGAATTTGTAGTTATGGTCTCACATGTATCAGTCCCCTCCCGCATCTGCTGCTATGAAGATAAAATGCACGGCCCTGTGCTGCTGCTGCTCCTCCGACATCTGTGCAATTGGGTCAGGGAAGAGTTTGGCTGCAGTGTCCCGGTGCTGTGCCAGAGACACAAACCAGGACATCTGCCTTTCCACACACGTGCCTGCGGCTCAAGGAGACCCGTGCTGTCTGTGGGATCAGACCTGCCATTAGGAGGCTGGTGGGGATGGCTCCTTGCTGTGAGAGTGTTTGCAGAAGTGACCCTGCTGGCAGTTGGGGAATTTCTGCTTCGGGAATCTGGCTTTGAAATGACATGCCCTGGATTCTTTTCCCTCATCCTGTGGCATATGTGAAATAGGTCTCCTAACTCCAGTGTTCAGGTTTTGAGGATTATTGAACAAATGCATTCGCAGGTGTTTGAGGGTCAGCCAAGTATTTATAAGAGATTTGTCCTTAAGGGAAGAGTTCCTGTGACCGTAAAATATCACTGCCACACTGATATCTATCTTTGGGTGGTATCCCAGTATTTCCTATTTTCAAACAACAACAAAATGCACCTGCCTGTGAACTATACTGAGCCTGTTGCAGTTCACTGGCTTGTAATGAAATAATTGAGAGGAAAAGATCATTCCAGCAAACTGCAATTGTAGGGTGGAGATAAATGTGCAGGCATGCTCCTGACCTTCACTGTTGTTTCCTATCCTGAAATGCTGTCACTCCCTACCAGGGAGGACGGTACCTTGTCTTTCTCTGCACAAGGGTCTGTTGCACGGGGCTGAGCAGATAGATCATCATTGCCCACCTTTCCTGCTGGAAACCTGCTACTCATCCACTCATGTCTGTAGAATAAGGTTACAGACATGTTCTGGGGAGCAATTCTTTTTCCAGACTGTTAGTAGTTGCAGTGCTGTGGGAGGTCTGAGAGTTTCATGGGTTTTTTTCCACTTCTGCTCCCAGAGCTGATTTAAATGATGCACATTAGCTGTTGTTTTTCTTTGTTCAATGCTTATGAGCAACAATTAGACGAGTGACATTGATGACAGAGCTGATGAGGAACATAATAAATTAGCACTAATGATAATTGAGATTATCTCATCTAATAAAGATGATCATAATACTGATGGCAATGATTCTGACAGTAACACTGGTAGTAAAGCCATGTAGGCAAGACCAGTTTTAGATGATGTCAGCATTTTATTATCACTGTAATGACGATTTAGAAAGAATTTCTCTTGCTTGAAGCTTGCTGGTCCACCAGCTGGATGGGTCAAGGTCTGATAATAGCATGCCAAGGCACAAACTTCAAGGTTGGGAGTTGGAGTGCAGATTACAAAGGGAGTTTTGTAGGCTCTTTGTTACTGTCTGATTACTGTAGAGCAGCTTGCAGGGGGAGGGAACTGGTGGACTCTGTATAAGGCCCCAAAAATACATGTGAGGTTTGGGATAGGAAACAACATGTTTTTTCTAGGACAATTTGCAAGCTTTCCTGCCAACCTGGCAAAAATACATCAGTTAAATATTACTGCAGACATACAGAGATCTCAGTTGTATAAAAACTATTAACTGTGATTAAATTCTAGAAAAAGTAAAATGTTACTTAATTTGGAGCTCACCATGAGTGCAAAAGTTGTCACCTGAGCACAAAAGTGCCAGCAAAACCATTTCTGGACTAATTCAAACTTTATCACTGCCTCTTCCTTTTCCTTGCCCTCTGTGTCTTGCTTTCTCTGTGGAGAATGTCAACAGCAGCAATTTAACTGCCTTGGGGTTGTGAAGGTGCAATACTGTTGTCTCTTGTGTTGTATTAAATGTCACTGGCAAATATCCTTCATCTCTAGGCTTAATTAACAAATTAACTGGCTTCAATCATTTTTTGGTGCAAGGCTTCCCTCAAGAGAATTTTTAAGCACATCCAGGGATGGTTTTGTGACCAGAGAGAGTACAGTGAGTCCTGATCTTGTCCTAATCTTACAGAAAATGTCTTTAATCTGGGACCACAGCAGGAATTTTAAGTTAAGTCCTTGGAAAGGATAAGGCACCAGCTTTGTGTACCTGCTGGTCCCTTGTGCTGTCTAACTCAAGACACTTTGCTTTGATTCTGTCAGAATTTCTTTGATAAGACACATAAAAATATTAGTTTGTCAAATGGTTTTATCCACAGTCAATACTAGAGTATGTTCAAAGATTTAATTTCCATTTCAATAGAATCTCAAACCTCTACATGGAATTTTAAATAGCACTTCCTCACCCCTGCCCTGTCCAGATTTTTTATCATGTGTACAGGAAAAAAGGTGTGTGCCTGCTAATTCAGATTTATTCAGTGTATTATTTTATTACTTTAATGTTTTTCTATATTTTTACATATTCATTTTATATGCTTTCTGCATTTCACATATTTCTTATTTATATTTATCCTTTTACATGTTGACATGTCCAAGTGTTTACACATACAACTGTAAAGTAAAATTTACACTTGGCAACAATGCTGTGGGCCCATCTGCTAATCAGCACCACATCAGTGGCAGCTGTTAATTCCAGTTTTAAAGCTAATTAGGTGCGGAAATAATTTTTCAGGAGAGATGCTGAGTATTTTGTTAAGAGGCTCTGCAGAATGGTTGTTTTCCCTGATTTTGCTGGATGTAGTCTACCTTGCAAAGGAGAGGCTATGATGAGTAAGGAAAGAAAGAGAATGTGAATGAGAAATTCACTCAGGATGTGGTTTGTGTAGCTGGATATTCAACACGGGGGTGACAAGATGGATATTGGGGCTGAATAGCTTTGGAATTCGTATGTCCATGCCATTGACTTGAAGAGCATTGTTGGGAAGATGTTATACATCGGATTTTGGGTTTCCTGGTCTAATTAGGAACACTCTTAGCTGTGCCCTGTAAGGGTCATAACCCGCAATGTAATCTGGTGCAGGGGGACACGCTTCTGTTATAGGCCTCATGTTGTATGGGATGCATTGAGTTGCATCATTCACTTTTCCCATGTCAAGTCTTCTGGCATGCTCTGTATCAGAGGGGGCACTCTTGTTTTCCAGTGCTATTTCCAAAGCCTTTACCTAGGAGCCAGTCACATATACAGTTAGCATCCCTCTCAGAGTATGTTCTTCCCACAAAGAGCAGATGGAGACATTACTGGGTGTGGGAAATACCCATTATGAGGTGGACACATCTTTGAAAACTGCAGCTTAGGCATGCTATTTCTCCAGTTGAAACAAATCAAACAAACAAAACAACAAAAAAACCACCAGTCTTTCCTGTGTAGGGGAAGTCACAGGTACCTTACACAAAGAGAACTATATATATCTAAGAAGAGGTCAAGTCAACTTTATTTTGGCTTTCTGATTATCAAGAGTTCTCGGATTTGCCAAACTTTTAAAAGTTTCAGCAAGAATTGAGCTGAATGTTCATCTCTTTAACCTGAAAATTTGGATGCTAAAAATGAAGTGTAATGCAGTAGACATGCACTTTAAAAGGTTTAGCAAAGCAGAAGGGTTTTTTGAGGTAGATGTTTTTTGCAGAAAGCTAATGCTGAAAACACTCGTATGTCTAGCAATGGATATTGTGCTCCTGCTGCTCTGTCCATCTGCTTACAATTGACTTCCAAATAGCTACTAATTACAGCATTTTTCTGTTGTATGTCTGGAATAGATGCAACTTTCATATCTCATTTTAGAGACATTTTTATTTTGAGGTAAAAGCACTATATTTTTAAATGTGATGGAAAAAATACCCTTTCTAAAAAGATGCATTTTAAAACTGTTGGATCTCTAATTTGTTGCTGATTAAAGAGAAAAATAGATCCTACATTTATCCATAGTCCAGTAAATACCTAATTGCCCACAAACTCAAAGGGTTCTCAGGTTCCAATAAAGTAACACTTTCATATTATTTATTTCCTATTAATAGAAATCATAATTTCTTTAAATGTGGATTCAGGATGTCCCAAACACTTATCCCATTGACCTCTTTTTTTTGCACCACTACAAAAAACAGGAGTTTGATGTGTGAAATTCTTTTAAAATCATTATCTAGCATTCCTCTAGATCCAGTGAAATGCAGGCAGGTTTCTCCAAGCTAGTATTGTGATGACTAAGATATTGCATTTTGTGGGAAATAAGGTAACAGTTTTGCTAATTTCAAACTTTGTCCCTTGCAGCTTTATGGAGCAGAAAGGCAATTTGTGCTTTTCAAAAAGATAGGCTGTGCTTTTCTCAAAAGTTTGAAGTTTGATTATTCATATACTTCGAATAATAAAGTTGGCTGTGGTACTTAATACTCTCACCAGGATTTGAATGGCATTAGAGCCATTATAAAAATAAATACCCAATTTCCCTTCAAATTAAGGTATACCTCAATGATTTCAGGATTTCCAGGACTGACATTTCTAAAGGCCTGTATGAGTGTTAGGTTTCCAGTGCCCTTTTGTGTTCCGATTTTGAAAATCTCTTGCCACAGCAGCCCTGAACCTTCTTCCATTTAAGCACAGCTTGGCATGTGTGCATTTAGCATCAACCATGGCTTTGGCTGCCTCCTGCTTCAAGGCAGGACACATCTAGGAGGGGAGGACGAAATGAGACCCATCTAAAGCATTTGAGGCTAAAATATGGCATTTGAAGCTAGGCTGGAATGATTTTCTACTGATTCTCTGTTAAAATCTGGCACGTGGGCTGAAGTAGGTTTCTCAGCCAGAATAGTCTAGAGAATGGTATTTAAACAAGGCTGTGCTCAAGAGAGTTTTATGCTAAAAGTCAACACAGTTGCACCTTTAGAATGGGACACATTTGCATCTGAGACTAAGCAACACACAGTCTGTTAGGCTGTACTTTCCAAACTACATCAATGCAGAGTTTAAGGTTCAGCATTCTTCTGAATTTTCCATTAACTACTCATCTTCACCCTTTGGACCTGAAATATCTTCAAAAGCCTGGCCCTTGAGTACTTTGTTGGAACAGTGTCAATGCCAAATGTATATACAGTTTTCAAATGCAACTATTATTTTGGGCTCAAATGTTCCTCTTCAAATCAATTTGCAACTCAATTAGGTTCTGGCTAATTCATATTTAAGCCAAGTTTGCAGGGGAAAAAAACCCAAACCGTTAGAAATTATTGGGACTTGTCCAATGAAGATATTGGTTTGGAGTGCCAGTGAGAATTAATGAAAGAATTGTTCATAAAACTATTTGTTTAAAAAGTATTAAATAATTTCTTATGTCTTTTTATACTCTTATAAATGTGTCACTCATAAGAGATCATATCTGCAGGGCTTTTTTCTGTGCTGTTTCTGTCATCTTTAATGCTAATCTGCGAGGAGAGAAATGCTGCAAATGGCCAAGACATGCTGTATCCCTCCACTTCTGCTCGTAGCTGTGCCCTTGGATTAAGAGCTTGTTTGTACACAAAACTAACAGATTTGAAGAAGGCAAATTGGAAGTTTCCCAGCAGCCCTAAAAGCAAACATTTTTTGTATGTGTATGTATGTACACATACACATGAGGACACATATATGTATGTGAGGGAGAAAGAGGGAACAAACTGAAAGGTAAGTAAGACAGGCCCCTTTTCACCTTGGTAACTAATGCAGATGTACTCTAAGTGGGTCAAATGTGCTGTTACATGCTTTAAACTGGCATGTGCTGTGCATTAAACTGCTCAGAGCACGACTTCAGGATTTCCTGCCCCCCACAACCCCTCCTTTACTTGCCTTTCCTCCCCTTTCCCTGCATCTCCCTCCATCTTCTTACAGTCAAAACCCTTACACATATACTCCACCCACATCCTCAAGTATAGTTCCCATTCACCTAAACAATAATTTTCTTGGAATTAGAACTTGGCGGGGAGCACAAGATTTAGCTCTACTCTAGCTCCTCAGTTACTCTGACCCTCCTGGATAAATAATTACCCACCTGCTTGTTGTTTATAGCAGTGAGGTCTTAAGGAAACCCCACAATTGCTTGAAGAGAAAATGAAGCTAATAAATTATATGGATTAAACTAGCCTGTAGGTTCTCTGATTTTATGTTTTGACCTTCTTTTGGTTATTACCTTTTTCATCAGCAGTTTTTCCTCTTTATGAGCACACTGGATTTATACATTTGTCTTTGCAAGCATACCACAGACCAGGAGAAGCTGGAAATTTACTCCACGTTCTTGTCCTTCTGAGGTGGCACAATTTATCAAGGCTATTTTCCTAACCTTTAATGATTTTTGGGACATTCAGAAAACAAAGTGGAAAAGAACAGGGTGCTGTGTTTTGAATGTGCAACATGGCTTGCATCTGTAGAGAGGCTTTCACAGGGGCAGTCCCTGTAAAAAAGCATTAGGGACTAATATCAGCAAAACAGAGAAGGGGAAAGGATATGTGTATTTGCATAGGAAGATTATGTCAGATGATGTGTTTTTCTCCCTTTTGTCCCTGCCATGCTAAGAGGCCTTTCTGACTGTGGCTTTAGTGCAAATTTAGTGGGGACCAGGCAGAGGTTTTCAGGGGATTGGACGTCCTGAGCTCATCCTGCTAAAGAGGGCAGGGGAGCCTTGAGAGAATTTGACATTATGCTCTTGCCATATTCTCTGGGGGCATCAGGCTGTCATCTCTTCCTGTGCCCAAGGATGACCCACCTCTGGGCAAGATGGATGCAGGAGCAATCAGCTGTTGCCTTGGTGGTCTGCACCTGCAGTACAGGCTCACATCAGGAGGGGTTTTGGACTCTTTCAGGAAAAAAGGATGCCAGGAGCTGTAATTCAGATATCTCCTCTGCTCTTCCTTTCTCCATCTCTTCATATGCCTGTCTTACAAGAGTCAACTTTTTAAGTATATGCATACATAATTACCAATACTAGCTGTAGTCACAATTGCTGCTGTCTGGCTAATGCTCTGGCTAAGAAGTGTTCAAATTTGCTAAGAGGATTTTATGTCTGTGAGGGTGAAACGGTGTTGATCTAAAAATTTCTCTTTCAGAAATCATTTGCTAATCTCCCCATGGCTTTCAGTGATGAGCTTGACTGGCCCCAGTTCTCAGAGTTCACTGGATTTCTGAATTCCACCATTGGGTAAGCCAGCAGACAGGGTGGCCAGGTCATAGCAAGTCTCTAGGTCTCTCAGAGCACAGCAAGGGAAAAACAAAAAAAGTGCTTGAAAGGAAAGAGAAAAATACTATTCAGCTCTACATCTGCTCTTTCTGAAACCAAGATAAACACTAGATCTAGGGTTTAAAAATATATTTTAAAAATATAAGCAAGTCTTCCTGAAATTCAGGATAGGTTTTAGAACTGGTCAAACCGTAATTTAGAAGGAAAAAAAAAAAACCTCAAAGAAATAAAAAATAAACTATTTTTTTTACAAAATTCAGGGGAAGGAGAGCATTTCTGAAATGAACAAAAATCAGCCTTTCTCTTATGGGTTTTTTTTTTAATCTTCCTTTCTTCCTCATGTTTCCTTTTTGCTACTGAAACAGCAGAATAAAGGGTATCCCCATGGTTATTTCATACTGTTCCCTACTGGGGGAAATCTTTCTTCTCCCCCTCCCACACCTTTTTCTTAACACATTTAGAGGGAAATAGCAAAAGGAGAATTTGAAAGAGTGAAAGAGTCTGTGACCTAATTTGCTGTGTTAGTTTGGCTCATGTGGATGGGGAAGGTTGCAGGAATAGATGGAAAAAAAGTAACTCTCTGCCAGAAGGGAAGGAAAATAAAGTCCAAACACAAAATACCTTGAAATGCTTGCAGTTGTAACTGTGAAGTTAAAAAAATATATGTCTTTTTATTAATCATCGCTCTGGCTAGCATTAAGAGGCCTTTGAATCCTGCAAAACTGTAGGATACCATCATCAACCAGTTCCTGGTCTGGCCTAAATTTCAGATAATTTTTATTTTTTTAATGTCTAAGATAGATCAGGAATACAGCCAAATGCCAAACCAAGCATGGGTCAAGCCTGAAGAGGCTTTCTACCAGCAGAATTTAAAAGTTGGCAGAGTAACATTTTTTTCCAGGAAAAATATCTGATGAATTATATACTTGGACTTTTTGTTTCCTTTTTTCTCCCTGTGCAAAATCCAGGCTCAGTTACATTCACACCGTATCTGTTTTAAGGCAATTTACTACTTGACAAGCCAACAGGAAATATCTATGCAGGCTTCTCTATCGGACCCATAGCAAAACTGACCTTTAAAAAATCTATTACAATGCCCAGCCTCTCAGTACACAGTATTTGTCTGGGCTCCAAAGAATCTGAAGCTCACAAGTGATCAGATTTTAGAACTGCCCCTGAAGTTGTCAGAGATAAGCCTTGGTCCAGTGTTCAGTTTTTAATCTCTTCCACACCTGAATGAAAAAACAAACAACTGCAGCCTAGATAGAAATGACCTCGTGTACTCGTGGCTGGGAGCTTGGTCTTCTCATCACCCTCCGGGCTGTTATCCTTTTCATTTGTTTTATTCATTTTTCTCAACAGTGGAAAATAAAGGAGAGAACTAATAACAGTCAAGCATAACCTGTTTTCAGATTAATCTGTCCAAGATTTATGATGCTGGGAAACGATTGCCCTACCAATGTTTCTTCTCTTTTACTTACTGTTCCATAACAACCAATTGAAAAGTCAATTTGTGAACAACCAACAGAATTGTTTTGATAAATGATGTATAACAAAAAGGTTTTTAAACACCTTATCTGAAGGACCAGGATAAAAGCATTGTTCCTGGATGGAACAATGTCAAAGAAACACTTCATCAATTTATAGTTTCTGAGAAGATATCTTGCTTTATTCTAGGCCACCCTGTTCAAGATCAAAAAGATTTATGGTCACAAAAAAATAGAGATGGTGAAATAGAAGCATATACATAACTGGGGTACTGAGTTTTTCAGAGATAAGAACATACTTCACTTTTAATATCAGCTGTATTTTTATCATTTTCTTATGACTTTAACAGTTTGCATTTTCTCAATTTATTTCAGAGGCTGGACAGACTCTCTGTATCTACGTTTGCGCAAGAGAAATCGCTGTAATCACAGAGACTTGCAGAACATTTCCCAAAATGGTATGTTAACCTTTTTAAACTTTCTTTTATTATTATTGTTATTATTATTATTATTATCGGCATTACTAGTGCTGATAATTAGTGCTGCATTAATGAACATCTGTCAGGAACAAAGAGAAACCCCTTCTTAGCTGCATTCATTTCTTATGGAAAAATAGAGAACAGCACTCGCTTAACTGAGCACTCTGAGAACAGATTTTTAATAAGTAATCAAAGACATAAACAAAACTTAACACTGAGGGGACAAAGACAGGACAAAACACTATTGGGTTTTGATTAATTTATTATGGGGGCTGTCACACATCACCTTTCTATTAAAAATATTTATTTTTTTTTAATCCGCATATAAATATGCAGTAGACAGGATCTACCTAGAATTAAGGAAATTGTCTTGCATGGTACCCCAGTGTGCAGTGAAGAAGAGGAAGATTAATACAAGAAATAAGAAGTGGGTAGAGAAGTAGCTAAGCAGGGAAGAGCAGTGGGTTTGAGAGCGAAGCCGTGGCTCCCCTGAATCTCTCCTGAGGCTAATGCTGCTTAACATTTGGAGTGGTGACCTTAGAGCAAAGACTATGCTTGATGACTTCTGTGAATGATGCAAAATTGTGAAGTATAATCATCCTGGAGTGGGACACATCCTTACACAGGAATAATTTAGATGAGCTTGGGAACAGCAGTGGCAGGAATTGCAGCAAATGGCATTGTACAAAACATGCATGACAGAAGTAATGATGAGTCTTCTCTGCAAACTAGTGGCCCATCAGCCAGAGGTGGTGGAGGGGCAGGGGCATTGGGGTGCAAAGAGAAATTCCAATCAACCATCAAGAGTGCAGGGCAGAAGAGAAAAGAGAGCAAGGAGGTTGCAGATGCATCATGCATGGCATTTTCTCGAGAGACAGGGACACATCCTTCCTTATGTAAGTACTGATAAGACCTCAGATTTTGGTCCCATTTGTCTAGGGAGGATTGACCTTGATGGGGATATGGGGTAAGGTTTTGGGGAGGATTAGGGCAATGGAGACTTCTGAAGGGATGATAAGACATGCTGACATTAGAGCAGAGCAAAAATTAAAAGGTATCACCATTTTGAATTCCTTTGAGGCATAAACACCACAAAGGGGGAAGGGTGATTGAAACGGAAGGATGGTTCTGGTACAAGAATATGGATTTTCATTAATCATACCGCTGTTTGGAGGGAAAATTAAAAAAAAAAAAAAGGTACTATCAAGGATTAAAAACCTAGAATAATCCTTAAACCAAAGGAATGAAGGCAAACAAGAAATCCTGAGCTGTCAGAGGGGTTGTGTGAAGGGGTGACAGTAGTCTTCCTTGTAAATTGAGGTTTATCATGTTAGCTTTTGTGTCTTTTGTGGATTAGTTGATGTCCCCAACAGCAGGTTTTAAAGACACTTGATTATGCTGTGATTATGTCTTTTTGTTTCTATTGTATTTAATTAATTTTCATGCTTCAGAAAACTGGCTGCAGAAGCTTGGGAAAATTTATTTTCCTCGGGTAGATAATTTGGCTTTACAGGATGTTCTTCCTTTCCAGCAGATGATTCATGCTGGCTACAAGTGAGGAGCCCTGCTGCCTCTAGAACTACTTAGAAACTTATTAAATGCTTGGAATTTTCTGAAAAAAATTGGGATCAGAAAGGATCTGCCCCAGCCCTCCACCCCTGACAAACAGATTCATATAAATATCTCTATGGCAGGTGCCAAGAGGACAGTGCCCGAGTGTTTTGGTGCTGCCCAGTGACAGGATGAGGAGCAATGGCCATAAGATAAAATTCAAGAAGTTTCATCCCAACGTGAGGAAGAACTTCTTTACACTGAGGGTGGCAGAGCACTGAACAGGCTGCCCAGGAAGGGTGTGGAGTCTCCCTCTCTGAAGACATTCCAAACCCTCCTGGATGCATTCCTGTGTCACCTGCTCAGGGTGACCCTGCCTTGGCAGGGGGACTGGACCAAATGATCTCCAGAAATACCTTCCAAACCTAACAACTCTGTGATTCTGTGAGTCTCTCATCTTACAGGCAGAAGAGGTTGCCCAGATAGGTATCATGATGCAGGAATCACTTCCAGGCTCAGGTGGGCATTTTTCACCCTAAAAATTGCATGCTGGTGCCAGCACTAATGCCACTGGCAATGCCTCTCACATGCCTTCCTCCTTCCTGTGGCACACATGGTGCTCCTGAGGCTTTGAGACTTCTGTGAAAGTGTTTTACAACATCTTTGGTGTCACCAGTCAGGTGCTTCTGACTTTCTTGCCTATAAGTTGCAGGGCACTACAAGTGGTGGCTCCCATCATTGCATTCCCCCAGGTGGGTTTTCGGGTGAAAGAGAATCAAAAAAAGGGCCAAACTATCTGGTCAAGGATGACTAGGTGTCAATGATTCTTCTCAATTATATCCAGTTTGTCTCAGTCCCTGATACCTTAATTATCTTGTTCTGCTCTTTTTACTTTAATGGAAGTGGTACTTCACATTTCCCAATTCCATTATAAATTTTTTTATAATCTCCCCCTGTGTGCATCATTCATTTTTCTCTCCACGTATTCCCTTTCCACTTACACTACAGACATCTGCAGGTTATAAAAAGAGGTGAGCCTGTGTCAGGGCAAAAGACTGCAGAAAATTAAGAAGTGAATGTAAAAAGGGAAAAATTACCAGTAAGAGAAGAATCTCAGGATATCTTCTCTAAATCATTGCACTGACCCTACATTGTAAAGGTTCACTTTTATTGCCTCATTAGTGTAATAGTTTCCCAGAATGGGAGGATTTAAAAAGCCACCCTCAGTGCCAATAAAGCAAACAGCTGGCCACCAGTCTGACCTAACCCCACCAGGGACAACAAAACCTTCCTCTGAAAATGGTGCTTCACAGCCCCACATGCATGCAAGGAAAGGATTCTGATCTGCTGGGAGAGATGTGCAGCCAAGAGCTAGAGCCCAGGGATGGCAAGCCAAGCCAGGCACCAAGAACAATGTTCCTGTCCTGCTCCCCTACAAAAGCACCAGCACTATGTCAAATTCAGCATGAAGGGACATTGCCCCACTGCCCTTCTCAGGACATGCATCTTCACCATGGAGAAAGGCTTCCCCAGCCTCCATGCTAGCAGGACTTCTGCATTCCCTTTCTTAAGAAAACCCATTATCCTCTGGAAGTGGTGGACCCTTCCCTCACAACTGGACACAGTTTGATTCTCAACCAAAACTAAAAAAACCCCACTGGTCTGAGAATGTTTGGAAAGCAACAGAGAGAGAGGGGCAGGAAATATCCAGGGGTAGGTTCCAGGACATTCAACAGTTTGAGGTTAACAGTTCTGCTTTGTCTCCTTTTCTCTCTTGAATGTTTTCACCACAGATTGCATCCTGTATCACAAAAGCTTCCTTGAAGACTCAATTTACCCATAAAAACTGTTTTCTAAAAAACTCCTTCATTTTCTTGATGTTTTGATTTGTAGCTGTGCTAATGCTTTCCACAGAGCTGCTTATAACTACCTATGCTTGTGGAGGTAATACATACCCAAGAACAGCTTATTGCTTTTTTTTTTGAAAATACATTTTAATTTCTAGAGGTCCCACTACTTTATTTATGCTGAAACTGCAGCCGCAGTCCAGGGAGCCTTGTGACAGAATGGCTTAAACAGAGGGTGTTCAGCTCTAGCTGAAAGAAGGGCTATTAAACAGAAAAAAACAAACTGTTGGTAGTTATGTTCCAAGCCATATTTTCTAAGGTTTTTGTGGGGCTCTGAGCCTGCTGAAAAGAGCTTCTCAATAAAAGGGCTGGATTTTTGAATGGATCAGCAACCTGCAGGAGAGAAGCAGCAGACAGATACATTCATTTTTAGCTTGGAAGAACTGGATTATTTAAAACATAAAGGATTCCTTGATATATGTGGTTGGCATCACTGTGAGTTATAATAACAAAGGCATCACTATTGAAATGCGAAGGGTATTATTGCTACCTTAGGGATTTATCTCTTAGATCTCTTCCCCCATACCAATCCAGCAGGGATTTAATGATGAACTGTCCACAAGTTTCCCCCCAAGAGCTGCAGGGAAGACAGGATTTACTCCTCAAAGCAAGCTTCAGAAGCACAATGCAGAAAACAGAAAAGAGAGACCAGGGAAGAATTGAGCTGAGAATAGGAAGAAGGAATGAAAAAAGAGGAGAGAGTGAAAATACTGCAAAATAAGAGCAAGTACTACCTGTAGAATCTGCTTCTCTGAAGTTGATGTTTTTCTACATTGCTAAGGCAATCAAAGCCTTAGTCTCATCTTGAGCAAAGCATAAAATCTTTTTTGGCTCCTTGTTTGCTACCCCTCTTGTACTGCAGGTGATGGAGTTTGATTTGTGTGCTGGGGATGGTTGGGATGAATATGCACAGCCTTTAAATATCTGATAGTAACTTTAATGCATAAAAGCTTTACTAAATAGGAATGCTTTTCTCATTCAAAACATAAATGAAATATTACAGATGCTTACAGATGTTTAGGTGTAACCAGCTCCTTTCGTCGAGGCAGGAAGATTTTCATCCAATCCTTTGGGTGAATTGCTATTGAAATGCAGAGCTTCCTGGGAGGAGTGCAGCTGTCCTAATACTACTTTTTCTAAGTCTGGCACTTGTGGGGAGAGCAGTGCAGGAACCCAAACACTGGTGTCTACAGCTATTTAAGGTGCTTTATGGTATCTTTCCCACCTCCAGCTGCCTCTCCAGAAGTGCACAATCTCTCACGCATCTTGTGATGTATCTGCCAGTCCTGCTGCAGGTGTCTTGGATACTCTGGGATGTCAAAAATGGCACTTGGTGCCTATGTTTAGGACCTGAATCAGTCCCAATGTGGTATAGCTGTGAGACACTTACTCTCTCAGAAGAGTGAGAACAGTTCCCTTTGCAATTTACAGGGAAAGTTAAAATAGATCGACTGTTGACAAGTCAGGTTGGCTGGTTTACAGGAGACTACTATGTTCAACAGATGGGAAGAGGCTGCCAGATCTGGATTAAAAGCCAGATCCAAACAACCCTGCTCTTAAAAGTATTTGATTTTCTACAGGCTGAAGAGTGCGACTCAGATAAGAAAGCAGTAGGTCCCTGGATATAGCTTTACTTCTCAGTGCCAGCACCTAAAAAGGTTACAGAGATGAACTGTTGCTCCATTTTCACTTTTAGTGCTTCTGTATTCTTGGAAATACACAATGAAGTTTGGTTTTGCATTCAGGGTTTTTTTGTCACTATAACAATGTTGTACTATTTCTCTGTTCCCCCTACGTGTGATCAGGTGGTTCTTCAGGAAATCTCCTCTCCTTAATAAAAAGGTGAGTGTTTAATAAGATTTAAGAGCTAACTCGAGGTACAGAAGCACTGATGAAGTTATACTTTGACAGAAACAAGCAAAGCATTGTGAGGATTATATTGTCCATGAGTGTTCTAAAAAGCACAGCTTCCCTTGACCAGCATGCCCTGAAGTGCTGGCTGTTTTTTCTCTGGTATAAACATTAATAAACAGAAAAAAAAACTGGGTGTAAGTGTGGATATCACCATTTCTGGGGACTTGAACTTGGCTCAGTTAAGCCAGTGGAGCATTTCCAGTGATTTTAGGGAAGAGACTAAGCCTTTCCATAAATCTGTGCCTTGTGTCCCCTTAATTGCATGTAGCTATGTAGATTGACATGGGCAGGCC
Source organism: Drymodes brunneopygia (assembly GCA_013400955.1). Lineage (NCBI taxonomy): Eukaryota > Metazoa > Chordata > Aves > Passeriformes > Petroicidae > Drymodes > Drymodes brunneopygia. The sequence continues at coordinate 187,991 of VZTZ01003000.1, read as the reverse complement.
CACTGTTATTTCACCTGGATATAATTGAGTAGCTACTGGTAGTGAGAAGCAGAAACTCTCCTTTTCAGATGAATTTGGGTGGGTTGTGGGTCAGCTGGGTTTGATTTTGCTTGCTTGACACTGCTGTAGTTCATGTCCTAAAGGATTTATCTCTCCTCCAGAAAAAGTAGTAATGAATCCTTGCTCTCTAGCAAGAGATTCAAAAAGATTCAAACCACATCCTGATTTGATCTTGATTCCACACATAGACTTACTTAGTCACGAGCCAAACCTAGTCTCCCTCTCCCATCTCTGATTAACAAATTCCCATCTTGATTCATGTCTTTGCCCCAAAGTGAAACTATTTGATTTGGCTTCTGAATAACACAAAGAAAACAGAAAGCCAGCAGGAAAAACAGTGAAAAAGACAAGTCCATGAGCAGCGAAATGGAGAAGTGCAAAAAAAACTTCATTTAAGATGCTTTACTAAAATATGAAACTACAGTGAGAAAAACCTAACCATCCAACAACAAAAGAAAAAAAAAAAAAAAAAAAAAACGCTCTCTCAAACGTAGGAGCATAGTCATTTGGGCATTGGCCATATCCAACCAGGATATTTCCAAATGTGATCTCACACAAGCATGGTGTGTGATTCAGACACTGAGAGTGTATTTCCCTGTTAATATAACTCCATATTTATCTTTTAGTTTGGCCAGAAACCAGCTGTTGGACAATCCAGCCATAGTTATCTATGCTACAATTGGGAATGATGTCTGCAATGGGTAAGGTGTAAACTAAATGAACATTTACAGTAGCACAAATTTGACTTCTTTAGAGTACTGCTGATTGCCTGGACATTTGTGTCTCATCGCTTTGTGCTTCTCCATGATGTCATTTTTCTTTGCTACTGGTTCTTCTTTCTTAATTTTCTGCTGAAAATACTTGTTGTTTCCTTACCTGTATTCACATCATAAGCTGTGCAGGACAATGAACTGAAGCTTTTCTGGTATTACCCATTAGCAATGCTCACATGGACATCAAGAGGTCACTAGCTGGATGCTTCCCTCCCTCCAGGTAGCAGGAAGGCAGAAAACACCTTGCAACCAGGCCAGTGCACAGCACATCCATACTGCAGATTTGGGTTTGCAGAAGGTCTGAGTGCTATTGCTAGTGCAACATTGTTTTCACCATGGTCCCTCTTCACCTTTTGTTGTATGTGGAAGAAATCAATCTGACTTACACAGAGACTTTCAAAACACTCCCTTTAATAAATGCTGCACACTCAGCTAAGTTTCCTTCCAAAGGTTTTGAAAAGTCTCACCTGCAGGTGAGAATAGTTGGAGCTATTATGCAGGCTGTCAGATGTGGCCATGAAAATGGCCAAGGTTTGTTGTCCTAAAACTATTTAAGAGGCAGTTCATGGGTTGAAACTTTGTTTTCCAGGTGTTGTGCTCCAGATGAGGATATCCAAAGGCCAGGCAGGGCTTTCCTCGACACTGCAGAACCCGGTAGCTCTCAGCTGTGGCAGAAGTGGGGCCACAGGGGCACCTTTTAGGTTCTTTCCTGATATGACCATTTGCCCTAGCCACATGCAGGCAGCACACAGAAATCACCTCCCATGAAACCTTCACCCTCTGGTGCTCGTGCTCTCTCTGCACCCCTGTCAAATCTGCCCTCAGCACCCTGCTCCTGTTAGGGGAAAGATGCACAAATCCCCAAAAGCAATACTACCACTGTGACTGAGGGGGAAAAGCAGACACAGGCTTCCTGGTGCTTGCTGACAAGACTGTTCTGGGGATCTGTTTACTGGGAAACTTATGGAGATGTCATTGCATCCATTGCCAGGATCATAAAGCCTCTACTTCCCTCCCCACAAAAAATAAAAAAATCCGCATTTGCTGAAGTCCATGGCTCCTGCCATGGAGACTTTTAAGGTGTCTTGTCACAGGCTTGGCCCAGGCTCTGTTGTGCACATATTTCAATTCTGCTGTGTCACTGCCTTTGCTAAGAGCACCTTTTTCCTTTGCTTTATTCCTCATTCTGCAGGCTATTCCTTTTGCTTACCCTGTCTCTAACACTGCTTTCTACTCATCTGAAGTTAAAAGAAATTTTCCAGAAATTTAAACCGATTTGACCTTGCCTCACCTATTTGTATATTCCAAAACCTTCCAGAACAGTATTTAATGCTTTCTTGAAACTCTGGTGTCTTTTTATCCCAGCCTCCACTATCTGGCAGAGACACTTTTGTCTGCTCAAATTCTCACCACTGTTTTCTGTCTGTTTTCTTCCAAAACATTCACAGCATCAAAAGAGGCTATCAGGCTGTAGTGACCCCTGTGACTCCTGCAAGGAAAGATGCTGCAGCTTCTGTAGCATCGTGCTGTTTCCATTCAGGGGGACGGACAGGGAGAGAGATTTTTTTTCAGTGTCCAGTTACTGTGTAGCTGCCCTGGCTCTGATGTAGCTACAGAGGTTACAGAGGATGCCGAGCATCCAACGGGCTTGACTTCAAACCTGGGGCTGGGCAAATAAAAACCTCTTTAAGGACAGCTTTAAACTGCAGTAACACAGCCTTCCTGGCCTTGTCCTGTATTTTGGTTTCAATGGTAGGGTGGTGTGCTGAGCATACTGGAGACACAGCTCTTCCCAAAGCATTCTTAAAATGCAGGTATTTTGTCCCATGCAAAGAGCGGGGCAATGAGTAATGTGGATGATTGTAGAGGGAAAAGATAATGAAATTGGCAGCCTGTGTTACACATTCCCAGTAGTCTCCATACCGTGGTGTCCAAACAGGGGGGTTAGAAAAATAAAGACAGATGGCAATGGTATCTCTCAGCCCACTGAGATGTAAATATGGGATACAGAGACCTAGAAAGCAAAAAAAAATCAGACAAGAAGATAATGAGCACCAGAAGTCTCGAATGCTCTACAATTATGGCAAAATATAATTGCATTTGGGGTATGGCACCATTTCTCCAGCCTCTCCCTCACAGATCTGCACTTATGGCATCTGCAACAAACAGCAAGGTGGCAGCAACAAAGCAGGGTGAGCAGGAGCCCACGGTGAAAGAACCTTGTACAAAGTGGTACCAGTGCCAGCAAGAGCATAATGCTCCTTTATTGTAAGATATCAGCACCAAAGTGCTGCTGCACCCCTCTGGCCCTGAAAATAATGTGTGAGCAGGCAACACCTCTAGCCCTCATGGCCTGGGCATACCAACCCTGTGCAGCGAGCCCAGGGGAATGAGGTGAGGGTACCACAACGAGCCCTGGTGCTCACCCAGGCACCTTGGAGTCCTTATGGCAGAGCCAAAATCAAACATGCCTACAAGGTTGCTTTCTTCTCATTCAGATTTAATTTCATAGCCTGGCACAGAAAGGGAATGTGAAGAAATGCACTGACACATCTGCATGACTTCAACACCATATGACAAGTGAAAGTGGAATTATGAATGTCATATTAATTTTGGCTTATACTGACATGTTTTCTTGTAGTAGAGGCCTTACATCAGAGCAGTATTTTGAAATCAAGTGCTACAACACCTGTAGGCGAAATGAAGTCATTTCAGAGCAAATCCACAGCCTTATCTCAAAAGTAGCTTGATTGGGTGGCTGTCACAAGGATAAACCTGAATCCTAATGCTGTTTTTTAGTTCTCCCTACTAGAAAGTCTGAAACGTGTCAGCAGCACATCCTGCATTAAGATATATTTCTGGGCCCAGGAAGCTCACCCAATTATTATTTTGTGTGCTAAATGCAGCTCTGAAGAATCCCAAATCCTTCAAAGGGAAAATGCTTCTCCCACGCAGGACTCAGCACCCACTCCCCCCACTCTGAATCCAAACATTTCTAATACCTCGAGACAGAACAACAATGCCTTGTAAAGGTCCTGCCTCTGGTGTTCACTGACAAGGAATCTGACCCAATTCACCTGCAGCTTGCTCAGCACTCCAAGCATCAAGTTTGCCCTTCTGTTATTCCTGGGAAGCCAAGAAAGAGATGAAAGGACTTTCCTAAGGAAAGGACCTGGGTGGAGCCTTCTGGCTGCTAGGGAGATTAGTTTTCTACAAGCAAAGAGCATGAGTTAAAGGACAAAATGTGGGAGCCACTAAAGCAATGAGGGTGATCATTAGTGCAACCTTCCTGCTTGGAAGGACATCCCCTGTCTTTCTTCTTGACGTTTCTCTCTGAATGCCTTGGTCAGCTGAGCCACACCACCAAGATGGTGAAATGAAAACTGTCACAAGACCCTGCTTCCCAAGGTGGATGGAACCTCTGGGATGGGACAGCCTTCTGAGGGCTATGTTCCCCCCTTGCTGTCAGCCTCTGTTACAGACACGTGCACCACGAGAGCACAGCAATAGCTCTCAGGCGGGAGAGCGCGTGAATGCTTTTTCTGTAATAAAGTGGTTGTTATAATAACATAACTGGAGCAGTGTTCTCCAGGCAGCCTGGGGTGGTTTTGCTTGTTTGTTTTTCTTATATAAATTGAAATGTATTTCAACTTTAGGATTTAATTTCCCCCCACACTCCTGCAGTATTTACAGCTAAATACAAGAGGGGAAGGATAAACCTGAGCTGGGGAATCTGGCTTGAAGAGGTTCACGCCTGACAGTGAGTCACAAAATGTGGGCATTCAGTCCATGTGGAACATTGACACAGCTCCTGTACCCCAATGGACTATTTTAATCTTAGGTATCACCTCTCTCCAGGCTCACACGTTTGTCCAGACCCCTCTCCTGCCCTCCTGCAGAGCTGTCGTAAGAGGTGTAGGACATGTGAGAGACAAAGCTACCTTAGCTATTACTACCTTGCATAATCAATGTTGAATGTAAGTGATGCACAGGAACCTATGAGGAAAGAGGTCCTACTTTCACCCAGTTATGATGAGGGATTGGCCTTGCATCACTTCCTTGCTTGATTTCTCTCTTCTTCTATTTCTTCTTCACCTATTGAACAATAACTGGCTTGTTTTGATTTTTCACCTTGACTCCCAAGTTTTCTTGCTTTTACTCTCTCTCACTGTCTCACTGGGGAGGAAGGAAAGCAGGTGAGCAGCTGTGTGATGCTTAGCTCCCCATTGAGGTTAACCCACAACAGGAGTCCACTCTATAAAAAAGGGACGCATTTGTCTGTTTTTAGCAGAGAGATGGGACACACTGAGGGAGGGAGGTTTTTATATCACGCCTGACTTTGGCAATGACAAGTGAGAGACATCACAACATTTTTCTAACATTTTATTCTGCTGACTTAATGTGGAAGAACAACAAACAGAGAAAATGACACGGTTTCAGGTGGCCTTTTGGGGACACAGTGTTCCTGACACAATGTCTTATTGGCATTCTCTTCCTTAGGGAACGTGACACGCTGGCCCACATGACCACACCCAAAGAAATGCTCTCCAATGTGGTGCAAGCTCTGCGGTACCTGGACTCGCATCTTCCAAACAGCAGCCATGTGATTTTAACAGGCTTGGTGGATGGTCGCTTCCTTTGGGATAACCTGCATGACAGATACCATCCTCTAGGTAAATATGGGGTGTTGTGGGGCTCCTCCCAGTTATCTGCCCCTTCATGTTGCCTTTTTTAAAGAAAAAAAAATCTACGAATCTGTTGATGATTTCAAGCAAAACTGACAGAGTGGAGGAGATCTGAGAAATATGAGGCAGATATTGGCTGTGCTGCAGAAGTAGGAATGACAGGTCAGACCCTTATTCTGCCCAGCTCTCTCGCCAGTCATACCCACCTAGCTTCAAACCAGGCTCAACACGTGTTGTGGTGGTGTAAACAAGCTGCTTGACCTCAGTCTTGGCCCAAAATTGTGGCCGGCCTGCCTGCACTTCATCCTGATTGTTGTTACAGGTGGAAATGGATATTTAGTTGACATTTAATGGATGTTGACACTCACTAGTGGATGTTGTTGTAAAACCAAAGCAAAAGATAACATCAGGGGGTTGCAAAAGACTGTTTTTATATTAGAGAAATAAACTTCCTGCCAGTGCTGGGTGCCTGGCACCTCCTACACTACCTATGTGTGATGATTGAAACAGCACACCATTTGCAGGCACATTTTGGGGCATTCCCTCAGAGTGTAGTTGCTGTAAAGTGCTTTGGGGCACTTTTTTCAGAGATTTGGAGGCTGCCTTTGGGAGCCTGTCATATCAGGGTGTGAATGACATAGTATCTCTGACCATTAACAGGCCACTCTCTCCTTGGCTTTCTAGACCAAAAGCATATACTTAATTGTATTTGAGTGAAGGAGTCTTTTTTTTTTTGCATCTGACCAGCAGGAAGTTGCTGTCATAATAGTTCTCACCAGCAAAGAGAGAGAGAAGCTAAATCACATCATTAAAATGGAAGATTACAACTTCAGATGATTTTGGCAACCGCTGGGTAACACAGCTTGCAGCTGTGCTGTGGTTTCCCCAAGGTTCCCTAGTGATTACCAAAGGGCCCACATCATTCCTATTTCTATTCCTATATTTTTCTCTCATAACCACTATACTAGTACCAATGAAAAAAAAAAAAAGAAGAAAAAAAGAGGAAAATCTTGCCCCTTTCAGGGCAAGGGAAACCTGTGATAATTAATTTTTAGTCACATAAACCCATTTCTTCCCTTGAGTGCATGTTTATCACAGCAACTGGGTATCTAATTATCACAGACAACACATAGCCAAATCAGGAGTGATTAACTATAGGATCAGTTGGAAAATTTTCAGAGGGGCTGATTTGCCTTGGAGGGACCCAATTAATCCTAAGCAACACATTTTGCAGCAAGGTATCCCTCCAGCAGGTTCTGAGCAGGTTTCCCCATTTGGCTGCCAGTCAGCCATGACCAGACATCAGCCTGTCTTTCTGCCAAATCCCTGATCCCCAAAACAGCCCATCCCAGGGCTGATGCTTCAGGCTACAGGAATCTGGAACATCCAAATATCCAGGAGTGATCCTAGATCTGTGAACTCCCCACCTTTTGATCCCTCAGCAGCTGAAACTGTTGCTGGGTGATGGGCAGCTGTGTGACAGGCAGGAAACCCATCTGTATCAGGGAGCCACTGAAAGCAACCTGAGAAGCCCATTTCACTTGAGAGAGATTATACTTTGCAGTTCCTGAAAACAACAATTAGAAATTCCTATTTCAGGACTGCCAAAATATCAAAGCCTGATGGGATAATCTGTGTACTACAAACAATAATACAACTAATACAAAAAATGTGGCTATTTAATTCCCATCTTAGTTGCAGTTACCAAAGAAGCAAAAAGATCAAGAAAATGGATAATCTTCTCAGCAAGCCATGCTATTGCATAGCACAGTGAATTTTAGGGAATGTTAGCTGGGTGTTTGACTTGGTGCTTGAATTTCCTCACCCACACAAGCATATCCACTTCCCTCCATGACAGTAAATTGTTTCTTTCTTTTAAGGCCGGCCTCTGTGAGGTTAATGCAAGACTCAGAGTGTTTACAGGCACCCTTCAACTTTGCAAAACCCTGCATTTCTTTGGCAGATGAGAGACAGGTTAATGGGAAAATATCAGTCATGCACTTCGGAGGTTTGCATAGGCTGTGATGACTAACCCCACACGTGAGACAAATCACCCATGAAAGGCAGGAGAGGGATGTGGCAGAAGCAGGTGTGGGGTTCTGCACTCTGTGGGGACATGGGCACCTTAGCAGGAAGGGGGTCTTGGTGCTGCCACCTCTATTGCACCCCAGCTAGTCGTAGGGTAGGGTAGGGTAGGGTAAGGTAGGTGGGAGGGTAACCAGGGGGTGGGGGTGTGGTGGGGCTCCTGGGTGCCTCCTCCCACCCAGGGATGTAAGGCATGGGAATGCACAGAGCTGCAGAATGAAGTCACATTTGGCCATCAGGCACATGATATTTCTCTCTCTGTGCTTTGCAGGACAACTGAACAAGGATGTCACATACAGTCAACTCTACTCTTTCCTCGACTGCCTCCAGGTAAGCTCTGCAGCTGTACCTTAGGAGCCCCCCTTTCATCCTGGTCTGCTGCTAAAGCCCATCTCCTCATGCCTGCCCAGGTGAGCCCCTGCAGCGGCTGGCTGACCCCCAACGAGACCCTCAGGAACCTGACCTCAGAGGTGAGTCTGAACGGGGCTGCAATGGGACCACCCCAGTGCTCAGATGCCCTGCATCTGAGGAGAAGCCCAATTGCCTCAAAGGCAAAACGTCAGAACATTTTTTTTCTTCCAAAAGCAAGGAGATGTGGAAACATCTACACTTATCCTTTCAAATGACTCTCAGGCTCTGGGAGGCAGCATACTCAAGTAAAGGGATTTGTAAAGGTATTTCTGTTACAACCTCTCAGCTACCCAAATTTGTGCTCAAGGAATGTGTTCTCCCCGAGACAAAACTGTTCAGGTTCATGTTCTTTAAGAAGAAAATGTACCTGATAAGAAAGGAAAGGCTTTTGAATCAAGCGAGCTGTTGGTATGACAAGCCAGCTGCATAGATTTTCCTGGCTGCGGGAGCAGTCCTGTGAGAGCAAGAGCCTTACCCTGTTTTCATTTGGGATTTGTGTTAATCTTCCTCAGATACATTTCTGTGGACTTAATCACCAGATGGTGTGACCAGGGAGCGTGCAGGCTCAGTGCAGGAATGGGAACAGAACAGAGATGTCTTAAAACTCACCCTAAAAATCTGGCTGCAGAAGTGAATGACACATAATACCAGCCACTTATTTTCTTATGGTACAAGCTGGTTTTTAATCCCAGCAATCCCCTGCAGCCATGTAAAAAGAGCCAGTAACCAAATATTATCAAAGGTGTTGTCTCTGTGTATGGCTGTATTAATGTTTGCATTCACTAAACAACAAAATATGGCCTTAATTTCATCAAAGCTTACATATGTATTTCGTTTTATGCCCTGTCCCTCTTGACTTTGGAGAAGGCCATTAAGCACTTTCCTAAACCTTTGCAGGATTGCAGCTTATATATTCATACCAACAATACAGAACATAGAGTACATGTAACTTCTGTCCATGAACAATGCATATGTCTGCAGGGTATGAATTAATCATTCTGAGCCCCTGTCTGAAACTAATTGTCTATGTTATTATCCAAACTGCACAATTTAAATATTTAGGAGATCCTGATCTCTGTTATGGCTGCAGAAATTACACTGGATGTATCAGTTAGGCAGAAGCTCAATGGTAGTAATTTATTCTTCTGAAAGTAAGGGTGGAACTTGGTCTGCATAGATTAGCATTATCACCCACAACTTAGTAGTGGGAAGGATAATAGGAAAAGAGAACATTTCTCTTGCAGAAAAGTTTTGAGTTTCTTTAAGAGGAATGAAAATTACTGAGCTCCAAAAGCGAGAAACTTAGACTATTTATGTAAGTGTAGGGACACTACAAAAAGAGGTCTCCAGTGAAATAAGCATATGCTGTAATAAACTTACAAAATCAGCTGAGGCCTCAGTGCAACTTGTGAGGATGAGCTGGATAATTCAAAGGCTGGTGGTGCTCATGCAAGTCCATGTTCTGATGAAGAGCCACATTTCACCTCTGGTTCCCCAGCTGAAAGGGCAACATGAGCTTTCAAATTCCTGCCTCCACATCAGTGACAAAAGCTGAATCCATGCCAAGCAACATGAATAGCAATGAACAGTCATTAAATTGCTTGAATTTTGCAGAGAGCATTACAACTTTCCAATGTCCTGAAAGAAATAGCAAGATCTGAGAAATTTGCCAACTTTGATATTTTCTACATGGATTTCCCACTGAGACAAAGTAAGTTGTTTTTAACCCTGTCTTTCTCACAAAGTATTTACTCGAGTTCTGGACTGCTGATATGCACCTGGTATTTTGGCTCTGTACCAGGAGAAGGGCAGTAGAGTCAGCCAGCCTAGGTGACCCTGCTGTCAGGGCTGCAGCCAAGGAGGGATCCTTAATGCCAGCTTCTTCTGGCTTCCATGGCTGGGGTAACCAGGCACCTTTCCTGAGACAAGGTCCCACCACCACCTTGGGAATCACAACCTCCCCACTGGTCCCAGCTGCCAAAATCCACAACCCCAGTGATGAACAGTTTCCACTGGCCACTTTCTCTTGGGTAGCAAGGTGACAGGGACAACAGATGTGCCTCTGCTAAGAAGGCTTCCTGCTTGTCCACTGCAGCTTCTCAGGTTGATGGAGAATAAAAAGAACTCTCAAATCCATATTACCAAGTCTGTAAGACTTGGTTCTATTTTTGAACACTGCTTTTATAGTGGGTTATCTGTGCTGGAGATGCATACCTTGCAGTGGTCAAAGTGGTCTCCATGAGATGCAGTTTACTTCATCACTGACTGGGCTTTATGCTGCCTCCTCTGGGCTGAGCAGTGCCTTGGGAAAGAGATCTTTCATCAGCCATTTTCCTGCCTCAATAACACAGCCAAGTAATTAGATAGTGACGAGAAAGTAGGAAAACAGCTTTTTATTTCTATATCCAGCTTGATCTGCATTTCCTTGTTTTTATATTCACATAGAGAGGTAGTTCCATGTGGTCCTTATTGAAAAATTTTGTCTGGGGACTATATTTTAAATCCCAGCATGCAGACATCTGAATCCAAAGCCACAAAGGGACAGAAGGACCCTGTCAATACTTTAAAGTGTACTTCTCTAACACTTCTCCCCATTGGTACTTGGCTGCCCTTGAAAGCATGAAGCTGCCATGGCATCTAAGATTATTAAAAAAAAAATCTCATTTTGCAGCCAAATCCTATCAAAATTCACAAACTTATTTTATCCTGCATGACCCAAATCAGAAAGCTGGTTCTGGGTCTCATGAAGGCCATATGGAGGAGGTAAAGAAGTGAGGATGGGAGAGGCAGTATTTCTGTCCAAAAGTTTCTGTCAGAGAGGTGGGCTCCACTGTCAAGTTCATTCTCATAGCACAGTTTCAAGGGTGTCCAAGTCTCCTGGCTGCTTTTGCCTCAGCTACTTAATATTTAACAAGTCATTAGGATTTGGAATGAACTACCTGCTGGGTAGGCAAATTACTTTAATAAGTTAAATTACTAACTTTAGTTAATTTATTTGCTTTCACAAAAGGAAACATCTTAATATAATTTGCTGTTCTTGATTACATCGTGTTAAATAAATGAAGTAAACAAAATCACACATGCATATACAAACATCAACTTTGAAAGACACTTTGCAAAATTTCCTGCAGCCCTGGAGCCAAGGATTCGAGCTTGCCGTCAGGAAAGCTGTCAGATCACGAGTGTGCTCCAAAGCCAGCTAAGGCTCCTGACCTACTTTTCTGGTCTCCTTCTGAAGCAAGCAGCAAATCCTCCCCGAAACTCTCCAAACATCAAATATTTAGCAGTGGTTACACACCATGATGGGTACATTGATTTCAGCCTGGTCTGGGCATGTATACGGACATAGCAGCTCGCAGCGTTCTCTGAGTAAAAGTTGAGAACATTAGCATTTATTCTAGATTTAGGTGGACACTCAAGCTTGCACGTTGACCTTGACTGAAGAAATCAGTGGTTCCTTTGTGAAGCAGTGCAATAAAGAGGGGGATAAGGGTTGCTTGTTTTGACTTTTCCTTGGTGTGGATGGGAGCAAGCTCTAGTCTAGTCCAGCCAAGGCAACAGCCATTTCTAAGACAAACTCTGGACATACTCAACTAGTGGGTATTGGCTCAACTGCTCTAGGACTTTTGGAGGACAGGTATAAGAGTGCAAATTGACCTATCTTGATACAAATTTTACTTAACTTACTTCTCTGCTGTTTCTGGCACTGGAATAGTAGTGTGTCTACAAAGTGAAGCACAGTACACAGCCTTGTACTCCATGTAGCATATTGTATATAAGGAGTTAGGTAAGTTCACTGTGCATCTGTATGTGCACTGGATGGTGTAATCTAAGGTAAATATGTGTTGTGCCCAACACACTGTAAATTTGAAACAAACCTACAAGCCCCATGTCTTGAAACAGGTTATTTTTTAGTGCTGCCTGAAACATCACAAGTGGGTTTCTATAGTCAAAGCAGGAAAATCACTTTTCTGTGAATTGGAGTTAGCATGGGGACCTAGACATCACTTTTAGCCAGGGTCCAAAAAACAGCGGTGAACCCAGATCAAACTGTGATGCTTGAATGGAGAACATTTTCCTCCTGACAGGATGCTTGCATAATACTATTAAGAATTCTTAATCTGTCATTATAAAAGGAATTATTGAATTTACAGTCTGTTAATGCCATATCCACTAGTCCCATGTTTGATCACTCTGCAGCCCTTTTGAAGAGAGAAAGCTTTTTACTTCTCTAATGGCTCCAGGGCTTACAGCACAGCATCATTTGCATTGAATGTCACGCTTATGTAATTCAAAAGGTTATTTTGTTGGAGTTGAAAAAGACCACTCAGAAGATACGTAACCAAAAATAACAGTCTGTTCATGCAGACTTCAGCCCATGTGAATATTCTGTTGCCATCTCTTTCTCTAAAAATGCTGTTTTCTTTATCTCTATTTTTTTTCTTTTGCACTGCTGAAGATGCAACTAACATGGGAAATGCAAAAGTATTAAATCAGTATTAAATAATTTACAGCTTTACTTGCTACAGCATCCATCTTAGTTGGGAGGGAAAGTGAATAATTGTTTTACGATCATTTACATTCAAAGCTCTTCCTTGCATAAATATAGCAGAGGAAAAAAAAATAACAATAGAGGCTTAAATACTGCCCCAAGGAGAGGGGATTGCACACACTATTGGCTCTGACAACTTTATGTGAATTATCATAATCTTCACGCAGAGCTGTCGTGTGCTTAGAAATACCAGCGGTGCTGCGAGGAGGAGGGGGGTACATCTCTGGGTGTGCGGGCGGCTCCGTGCTCGCTGGTGATAACCTCTCTGCTTGTGCTCTTTGCAGCAGCCGAGGAGTGGCGCAAGATGGGAGGTGAGCCCTGGCAGCTGATCGAACCAGTCGATGGCTTCCATCCCAGCCAGGTAAAGCCCAACCCCAGGAGATGGGTGGGAGCAGCTGGGATGTGGGAGCATGTGGGATGCCAGTGCCCATTGCTGCCCCAGGCACCCAGCTTGTGTGCCACAGGCATGCAGGTTTGGGGAATCTGTCTGTTTTAAAAGAGAGGGAGTCACAGAATCATTTAGGTTGGAAAGACTTGTAAGATGGTGGAGGCCAACCATTAACCTAATACTGCCAGATCCACCAGTAAACCCTGTCCCTAAGCAGCACATGTATAAATATTTTATATACCTCCAGGGATAGTGATGCACCCACTTCCCTTGGCAGCCTGTTCCAATGCTTGGCAACCCTTTCCCTGAAATAATTTTTCCTAATATCCAATCTAAACTCTCTCCAGTGCAGTTTGAGGCCATTTCCTCATGTCCTATTAATTGTCCCATGGGAGAAGAAATCAACCCCCATCTCATCACGACCTCTTCTTAGGAGAGCACTAAGATCTCCCCTCAGGCTGCTTTTCTTCAGGCTAAAAAGCTTCTGTTCCCTCAGCTGCTCCTCAATAAGTCTTGTGCTCCAGACCCTTCCCCAGCTCTGTTACTCTTCTCTGGACAAGCTCTAGCACCTCCATATCTTTTTTGTTGAGAAGGGCCCAAAACTAAACCCAGGATTCGAGGTGCAGCCTCACGAGTGCCGAGTACAGGAGGGCAATCACTGCCCTGTCCTTGCTGGCCACACCATTGCTGACACAGACCAGGGTGCCTTCTTTGGCCAATGTAAATGATGGCTGTAGCCCCAGAGCCGATACTTCCATTTCTGATGGCTTCACTCTGCTCTGACTTCTGCAAGGTCTTCTGCCTCCTTCCCTCACTGACCAGTATTAAGACCTGCCAAACAGGTCTTAATGAACAAAAACTGATCCTTGCCATTTAGGCTGGCCAGCTGCCTGCCCAAATACCCATGGGAGTTTTGCAGGATCAGGACAGTAAGGCAGCACTGCAGAAACCAGACAGGCCCCCCTCCAGCCCTGCCCCTGCCCTGCAGCCTCAGAGGCTGTAAGTTTCCCTGTCACAGGCTGAAACAAAGATTCCTTTTTGAAGTTATACATTTAAATTGCTTATGCTCAGAAGCTACATATAATTACGTTTTCACTTGCTTGCTTGGCCTCCTAGGACAGGTGGCAGGAGAAGGTTTACAGTCTGTTTATTACAGAAATAAACAAAAGGGAAGGAGAAGCAGCTGCTGCACTGTGAGTCCTCGCTTCAAGAACCTAGTGTGAGGTTGCCTGGTTCCCACCATGCTCACTTCAAATTAGTTTTTTTTCTAACCCTGTAGAAACCATGGAGAGGACCATGTTCTGCAGCCAGCTGCAAACAAAGCCAGTTGGTTTTCTATACACTACCTGGAGGTTTTAAACACATGTGCAGAGCAAAGCAGCAGTCAGTCTCCTTAGCAAGCAAACCCCACCACACTGCCCAGCCACTGGCAGTGCCACTTGGTAGCTCCATCTGCTCAAAATCATGGGGGGATTTAATGGACCAGTTTTATGTTGTGAGAGTATGCCCTGCATGTGTTGGCTCCCACAACCACATCTCCATATGACCCAATGCAATGCTGCTTTCCACGCTGGGAAAGAGCAGTCAGTGGAGAAGCACTTCAATGGCAGTGAGTTGCAAGCACCGATGGATTCCAGCATTTCAGCATCTTCTCCATTGACTGTGCTGTCAGTTCAGCTAGGGGAAACATGCAGGGGGAAGTCCAAAGGCAAAATAGATGTTTTAGGTGCTATCTTTTACACCCATGTTAGTCACTCAGGGCAATATAGTGCCTTGCTTAGCCTTGCCAAATTAAAAGATCCTCCTGTTCGAAAAGTAACTCCTTCATAGCAGAAATTCCTGCCTACCACACAAGTACCAGGAGACAAGTGCATGAAAGTATGAACTCACAGCCTGGGGATGTGGAGAAAGCGTGCCTTGATTTTTTGCTGCAGGCCTTTTGCAAGGAAGCAGTTAGAGAAAACTTGGCAAATGAAATGAGAGCAAAAAAATGAGAGTGATTAAACAAACCCCATTCCCAATCCTGCCATCTAGGGAAATTGCAATACAAAATCTGGAGTTCAATGGAAAAGGTCTTTGCATGATTTTCCTATCTTTCCTTGAGGCTGGCCTGAGGTTTCTTATAATTCCCAGCACCAGGCCACAGTGGGATGCAGGCTTGCCATATCACAGCTTTTCATCCCTCCTCCTGCCCACATCCTGTATCCCACCAGCAGCTGCAAGGTAGCACAGAGTTGAAGGCAGCAAATATTTATCTTAACAGGATCCTTCCTAAGCCAAAAGAAAATTACAAAAGGACATTGAAGGGCAGCTGCAAACTTACTTGCAGCCCCTGGAGTGCTGAGCTACAGGATGCAGTAAAGCACTGCCATATTTCACTCCCTCTGGACCTGGCATCCTGCAGTGGTTATGATCTCTCCCTCCTGCTGTTAGGATGACGTTAATGCTTTTACAGGTACATTTTCCCTCACAGTCAAGGTGCCAGCTGTAGATATGCCTCACTTCAAGTGAGTTATTGTCCTCCTAGGATTTATTAATTAGCCTTATCCAAACATCCACCATTGTAAATCCATTTTTCTTTTCCTGCTGGTGTAGAGAAGTCTGTTATCAACATACCACTATTTGGACTGAGACGTAGCACTCTGCCCCAAAAGAGTGACTCTTTTAATAAATAGAAGGGGAAGTGTGAGCAGAGACTGCTATTTTAGAGTATGCTTAAGGAAGATGTAAACAATTCACTCACTCCTCATACAAGTTGTATTTAAAATTTTACTTTCTCCTGACATGAGTGCCTCTGGCCAGGTATGGGTTTTGTAGCATATAGAGCTGCCTAGCAGGAGAGGATTGATTTCATGCAGCTTGTCAAGAGAACAGAGGCTCTTACTTCCAACCCTGCAGTTATTCCCCACTCCTCACAGGCAGATTGATAAATACAACGGATAGGATACCTCACCAGGGCATGTCTGCTGAATTTTCCCCCTGTAGATCTCAAAGCACCTGACAAATATTCCCAAATTTTTGGATTGAGAGGCACTCCAAGGAAAGCATAGACACCTTAGCTCTTGCCTTCTATGCAGAGAAATTTTGAAGGTTGGGATGAAGGAACCACTCTCTGTGCCCCTCTCTTGCAAGGATGAGCTGACAAGTGTGATCACTAGGTGACCCCTAATCATTGTGGTACAGCAATGGGCAGGATAAGCAGGTGTCTGTAGTCAGACCCTGAATTTCACCTGCTGTTTACCCACTGTCTCTTCAATTTTAAAAAAAATTATCTGCTGGTATTAAGATGGCAGAAGCAGGTGTCAGCATGTATATACAGAAGTCCAGAGGTCCAGACATTCTGGAGGGATTTGAACATTTCTATCTGAAGCTTGCATACCTTGCAAGGAGAAGGAAAAGAAAATAAGAAAAGAAGGCCCCATTTGCCCTGTCCCATCAGAGCTAGAGCAGTTTTTCATGCATTGGAGAAAGTTTAGGCACTCAGGCAGGAAAAACTAGCCCCCATAGTCCCCACTCCAGGCAATATTTTATCTTGAAAATCTTGAAAGATGGGATAAAACCAAGTACTGATTTGTTGAGGTGGGTCCAGAAGCACATTCCCTTCCTGTAAATTTCTTGTGGGAAAAGGATTTTCCTGCATGTTTTTTTTTTAAGTTGCAAAGCAGAAGGGAGCAAACAAAACACTCATAATTGGCATAACTGCATTCCATTTCAAGTTTCAAAGCCAAAATTTGCCTCCATAAAGTTTTTTCCAAAACATGCAGCTCAGGCTGGAGCTGGAGGAAATTCACGATTTACTTTTAACATGTAAAAGCAAAGTGATTCACTGAGTTCTCCTAAGTTCCCTCTAGAGCTGTTTTTGAGACACAGTTCCCCAAAGTCTGGCTTGGTTGTCCTTGGAAAAAAATCTGACTTTCTCTTCCCAATGACAATAGAGGGAGCCCAGGGGTTTTCTTCAGCATCTCCTCCTTACTACAAAATTTCACTGCTAATCTGCGTTGAATGCCAGATGGCTTCAAGGACACCACCCTCTAGAACAGTCGATTGCTTTGTTTGGATGACAGGGCCATGCATTTCAACGGATCCTGCATAAACTGCTTCATTTCTTGCTTTTATGAAGTTTCCAAGGAGAATGCAAAAGCTCTAAGCACCACAAACTGGAACCTGAGATGCTTGGAAGATTCTTAATGTTTATGTACAGCAGGCAGGAAGGCACAGCTTGAGTGTGATTAGCTTCTCCTTTTTCTTCCTTAAGTCATAGCAAAGCACGTTCCAGCCAGAAATAAAGAGGAAAAGCTGAAATGATGCGTATCAGATGAGTTGGTTATTTACACTTTGCCTATCACCTGTTTGGTGCAGAAGGGGAAAACAGATAGCCAGAAGCTGCTGAAAAACCACAGCTGCTTCCCAGTTGCAGTCACCAAGAGCTCTGTGAGGAATGGATAATATTTCTTTTTAAAAACTTGCTTAGGGGTTGTCATCTTCACAACAACAACAAAAAAATAATTGCAAAGCTCATAAAAATTATAGCACGTCTCAAAGTACAAGAACTTTGGAATTTATAAAAGACCTGCAAGAAAGCAATTTCCAGAGTCACAAACCCTTCTCTGTACTAAGCTACTCATCCAGAATAAATTATTGAAATCATTGGGACGTCAAGAAATGATGTGTGCACAGAACTTAATTCAATTTAGGGCAGTCTAAGCACATATACCTTAAATTACAGTCAGCATTAGTCTGAGCACTGTAGAGCATACCTCCAGTGATAACTTTGCACCATGCAAGGACAGTAGGGTTTTTTAAACCAACCAATTAACCAGCACCCACCCATCCTGCTTAGAAAGACGTGGAAGGCTTAGGGAGGTTTGTGAAGAAGTTTGGAGAGTACGATGCCAGAATGGACCACTCTGACAGGGATGGGTCTCAGCCCATCTCAGTGTCACAGAATAACGTGTTTGGTCACAATAGAAACTGCAACCAGGAGAAAACCCTTTATTGCACAAATCTCCACTATCCCTCTCCCCTGCCCCAATTTCTCCATTAGCTTAACAAGACTTTGAGTGACCACAGTCTAAGAGCCTTCACGCCAGCAAAAGCTTCTCAGTGTACATGAGCTCTTAAATGAAAGATTTTTTTCTTCCATCCCATCAGTACAGCTTCTTTTAAAGCACAGGATTTAAAAAGTAGCACATAAAAATTCCCCAAAGGTTGCAGTATCTTCCCAAACTCTGAATTAACAGTATTCAAATAGTTTGATTCCATAACCACCTCCCCCTTGGCCCTTAAAAAAAAAAGGCTTTGTTAGCCATATTTAAACCTTGTAATCGCAATCAGTATCAGTGTGTTGAAAAGTTTGAGTGGAAAATAGAGTTCCCATATAGGCCAAATATAACTGCAGGTCAGGAGTATAACAAAAATGCCTTAGGAGGGTGTAAAAACTTAGATAAGGGAGACTCAGGTTTTTCTCTCTGTCTCTTTCTGCTACCACCGATGTTTTTCACCCTGGCAATACAGCAGATACAATTTCTCTTTCTACATATCTTCTAGGGCAAAAACCTCTATGAAAGCTGGAGTGAGACTGATATTGAGGAGAAAAGCTCTTCTACCATTTCTGTGGGTCTCATGGGGGAAAAACTCCGAAGAGAACCCAGTAGCAGGTGCAAACTTAGAGCATCAGACACAGTTAGTTATGAAACTAGAAATAATTGGGCCTCTTTTTCCTCAGCACCTGTGGTTTCCTCCCAGGACAGCACAGAGAACATTTATTAGATGAACCAAAGGCATTTGGGAGCATGAATTCCTTTGGACTCACAAGAGTTTTATGCATTATACCCAAGCGGTGCTTTTGACATACTTTTCAAATATTTCACAGGAGAAAAAAAGTAAAAATCAGACTTCAGGACTTTTGAATAGCAGTTATGAACTAGACACCATAGGCATCTGGAAGTGGTTGGAGACAGACTATCATTATTAGACAAATGATGGGTCGGGGAGGTACAGATATATGGCCCTCACCCTATTTTTACTGTTCAGAAGGATTTTGCCCTGCTCAAGCAGCTGGAAGGGGGTATTTCCTTCGGTTAGAGGTTACGGTCCATCACATGGTTACACTGAGCAGTCCTTATGGTGGGGCCTTCTAACTCTAGCATGAAATGACTGCATTATAGAGGCACAAGAGACTGACAGCATTTGTGGTTTGCAGATTGCTGCAGCCCTTGGAACAGGCATTACCTGGC
This sequence comes from Drymodes brunneopygia, assembly GCA_013400955.1. Lineage (NCBI taxonomy): Eukaryota > Metazoa > Chordata > Aves > Passeriformes > Petroicidae > Drymodes > Drymodes brunneopygia. Next base: position 168,801 of record VZTZ01003000.1, on the reverse strand, counting down.
AGAAGGCGCTACACGAGTGGCCTCAAGTGCTTGGCAAGGAGAATCCATTCAACGACCAGATTGAAGCCATATTCAAAGATCAAGGTGGACACTGACTTCCAAAATGCCGCAGCACTCACGTGGTTTATGGTGGCACTTCCACGAGTCACGATGATTAAAGACACACACAAAATAAAAGGGGGAGGGGAAGTTATCAGAGCCAGTAGCAGTGGACATAACACAAGAGCATTCTTTTCAGTTTGTAACTCACCTGCACAAGTAGGCTATGCTTTTTCTGTGGAGCTATAAAAATAAAAATCAAAGGATAGCTGCCAGCTAGACCATTTATTGTACCGGTTTGAAAATCCATGTTTCTTTTTTTCCATATATAGCAAACTCCTTTTTCCTTCTGCAGAACATTTCTAGGCTTTCTATCTGTACTGTTTCAACAGTAAATCTGATCCCAAGAGGGGAGGGACCCCAAACTGATTATGTTGCTATAAATTGTGTGTATGTAATTGCCTTGACTGTCAATACATTATTTAGCTGCTATTTGCTTATTAAAGTGTGCCAGGAATAACAAGGCACTACAATTTTGATGTGCCTGGCAGCATCAGCACAGGCTGACTGAGCACAGGTTCTCTTCCTCCATTAATAAGATATCAAGTTGACAACACTTCATGTATTTAAAGCAGGTTGCTTTTTCAACCTGTAGTGTATCTTTGCTTTTTTTTGCTTCCTAAAAATATAATATGCCCAGTCCTATGTCTTTTACAGGCATGGCCGAGGGAATCACTGAAAATACTGGGCAAAAGAAAAAAATATTTAAAAATTAGAGACAACTCCACTCTACTCACAGTCTTACTGGTGATGGAGGGATCAGAGAGCATAAAATGGCATTACTTACAGGCAGAAAAGATATGGTAAATAGCAAACATTACCATGACATGACTAAAGCCCGCTCCAACAGCCCAAAGCTCAGTAGAGTAGCTCTGCTTCTTGTTCTGAGCACAGTCCGTGCATAAGGCTGTGGTCCAAACCCAAGGATAAGGGCCTGGCTGTAGGATATGCATCCACTCAGCATTTTGAACAGGAAGGCGATAACTTGGCTAATACTATTTTGATTGAAGCATGTACTATTGCTTTCCTAGATCCTGTTCCTTTATGTGGAGTACAGTCAATGCTGCGTCTTTTATTAAGATATTAAGATAGAAATTAAGATAGAAATTCCTTTGGGATGACTGCTAACACTTAAGTAAATATTCAAGTCACCTACTTTAGGAAACCAGAAGGGAATACATTCCTTAATTAAATGATACTTGTTAATAAGGCCCAAATTCATTCAAGGCATTTAGATATTACCAAAATATTGAGTCTCCCAAGGAATAGTTCCAGTCCAGAGAGGCAGGCCTGGGGAAGACTGTTTAGCATTAGAAGGAAAAGGATATCTCCCTGCTTCATTCTCTTCAAACAACGTAACATTCCATGTACAGTGGCCAGGTAAAGCACCTCCTATTTTTTTTATTACCTATTCAGGACCCTTATCTTTATTTAAATACAACACAAGGACAGAAACAAGCGCATCAACATATTTTTACTACAGCCCAAGTACAGCACAGGCAATAATTACAGAATATCAGATTATTTTCTCTACATCAACATACAGAAGTGTAGCAATTAAAAGGAGGAAGGGAGTCGTGTTTAGAAGCCTAATTTTCAAGGCAATTTCTTTGCAAATTATTGTATCTCATTTGAGGTTGGGATTTAATAACACCAATTAGGAGTTTTACAAAGTAGTAAAACTGAAATTTCCTCAGCTAAAATAAGCTTCATTGCCCAGAGCAAAATGTTTCTCTCTTGCAGACTTTCTTACTTGTGAATTTTTTGAATTTCTGAACAATGGGGGGGAAAAAAGGTTTCTTATAAAATAAAAACATCTTTTCAAAGACAATCTGAAACCTCCACAGCCAGATCCCAAAGCAAAGTCCTCAGGTTTGCCCAGTACAATTGCTCTGTGCTGGATCCAGGGTCTCTGAGGGACACAAGGAATGGGCATGTCCGTGGCTGAAGGCACACTATCCGCAGTGCTCACCACCTCCAGGTGAGCTCTGCACCTCCAAACCAGGCTGCATGCCGAAACCTGATATGTAACTAATGCAGTCACTATCTATCTGCAAAGAAAGATGAATTTTGGGACTATTAAGCCATCAGCTTGTACAACCACTATGTCTCTTCATTATTTCAAATGCAAAAACCAGCTGAAGATCTGCACCCCCAACCATCAATCACTTACCCATACCACTCTAAAAATACATGTCCTATATTTAAAAAATGCTGCTGAAAAAGCTTACTTATGCTAAAGCAGTGACAAACTGAATTCTAGTCTATTCCATTAGGCTAACTCTATCCCAGTGCTTAGATTGGTTGAAGATGAAAAATATGCAGGAAAAAGAGAAACAGGAAAAAAAAGTTTCTCTTGGAAAGCTAATTCTAATTCCATGCAATTCAAAGTTTTTTAGCAGTATGTATTTCTAGAAGGAATGATCTGGGGATCATTGGGGAGAGTCAGAGCATATGAAGACAGGAGGGATTATGTCACTGGCTGAGTCCAGCAGAAAGCACATGGGAAGGTTCTCTTGATGTTACTCGGCAAATGGTTTTTACAAAACTTAAAGCTTTGCTTGAAATCAGACAGTAGGAACTCTTTTTGAGGTATAGAACAGCTAAAGCTACCTGAAGCTTTTTGAATTCATGCAGTCTGGCCTCTTCACAAAGGATCTGCTCCAAACATGGAAAAACCATGTCACCATAGTTGCAATCTCTTTCACCACAAAGCCTTAAAAGGGCTGAGGAACATGGGAGGGGAGGAGGTGACACCCAGCAGTGCCAGCCAGGAAAGCCATACAGGCTTCCCGCTAAGCTTGCATCCCATGGCTCAGCTGGCTGCAGGAGCCCATGTCCTCACCACTCACAGCTTGTGCTCAGAACTCACCACAAAGCTTTTCTGAACTTAACACCACCTGTTGCACTTGAGACCTTTCCTTTATGAGACCTTTTTCTTGGGCAATGAATAAATACAGATTGGTTTCTACAAGGGATAATAGCCCAATTAGCCTAAATAAAAATGTTCAATTGAATATCATCCAGTTCTGTTCTTAACATCTTTCTGTGGACTCATTTCATAATGTGAAATTTAATGACTTTTAACATCCACTTGGAAGTTTAAGAAGACAGCCTACCACATATCCACTGATGAAATTTGCTCCTGCACTGTCCATA
>VZTZ01003000.1:79920-165490 GCA_013400955.1 Drymodes brunneopygia | reverse complement strand
AAAAAAAAAAAAAAAGGAACCACCTCTCTTCTTTATATTTGATGAGCTGCTGCACATGGAGAATCTGGCCTCCCACTACAAAATTCAGTGCTAGCTACATCCAAGGTTTCACATTATCAAGTGGAATTCGGTGATACACGTAAAGAATAGAATCATTCCTTAAACACTGTGTGGAGTCCAGCTTTTCTTCAGCCTACAAATTAGTATCTCAAATGCATAGATGACATTATGAAAAAAGCAGGAAGGGTTTTATTTTTTTATTTTAAATGAATGAAATAAATCTCAACATAGTTTAAATATTTCCAAAGACATCAGAAAAGAAAACAAAATTTAAAAGCAAGTACAAAAGGGGCAGGATGAAAATAGTATAAGCTAACAGAATTTAGTGTTTTGAGTGTGAATATATAACAGCAATAGCAATCTTAAGTTTTCCACTACTGCATTCCTAGTGAAGTAATGGGCTGGTATTTCAATACGCTCAGTGAAAAGCTGTGAAGACTGCAAGTTTTAACTGAGAGATGTTGCCATTTTCATGATGGGTCTGAAGTCCACTGATTTGTGGACATGTCTATCAAGAGAAGGAAGACCCATTCTTTCAGCCAGCAGAGTATTAGTTGGTACATAGCAGCTTTGTAAAGTCTTATTATTAAACAAAACAAGGGCACTTTTACAACCTATTCCTGGTTCTCAAATGGAGAATTCCAGCTTGTAAAAACCACAAATCCCAGGAAATACTGATGTAACACAACCCTAAACCCAAATTTTTCTGTTTGATTATTTTTTATATAACAATCCTAACAAAAATATTCAAGACCTTCCATTTCTATCAAAGTGCAATATACTGCATACATAATTCCACACCTGCAAATCACATAGTGTACATGCCATGCACTTATCCATACTAAATTGTATGAGAAATTGCAAAAGTGGTATGAATATGTTGTGCATATCTTTTGTTCTGACTACAAGGATGCTGTACGAGCAGAAATATCTATACTGCATGTTGTAGAATAAAATTGTCTAGTTACTTCTATGCCTGATCATTCCAAAACAACCCAACAAATGCTACAACATTAACTCTTGTGCTTCAGCAGCATCCTTGTTAGGAGTATTTTGAACTATTGTTTCTTTCAGGGAGCTGAGTTACCTAGAAACCTTGTCTTTCACTAGCTAGTGCCTCCCTTCCTGCCCTGAAGTGTGATTTCCTGCAATAACTTAGTTGTTTAAAGAAGAGAATGCATCTAGCTAGAAGACTTCAAAAAATGAGTTATATAAATATTTAGCACATTTAGAAACAGCTAATTGCTTCCTACCATACGCAAAAAGTAGGAAGTAAAAAGGTTCTGAAATTTTTTAAAGTGAAATTGAAATACTGCATTAACATAGTCATATATAATGTTAAATACTCTCTCAAACTTAAAGCATAAGTGACCCAGAGGACTTCCCACATTTTCATTTAAACTCTTTTCCTGTGTAGTTCCCTTCCAGATTTTAAAGCTTGCCAGTAGGTTTGTAGCAGGCATCAGGCTGCCACATACGGAGGTCAATGAGGACTTGGTTGAGCTTTTGCATCCAGAGGTTACGCTCTTCTTTAGTATCAGCAGAGAGCCAGTTCCTAGAAGGCAAGGAACCCCATGGATTATTCTCCATCTCCAATTAGTTATTGTGACAAATGTCAAGCTGATCAACCATAGAAGCCCAAATAGCAGGGTTAAAAGTTAAGCCAAACATTCCACAATCCTGCTACCAAGCCACCTGGCATTTCTACTTCTAGAAAGCAGTTAGGACTAAAAGTGAGAAAAACAGTTCAAGTGCCACCCAAAATCTTAGCATTTAAATGACATTTGCATCATTATGACAAAGTTGTAAAGCTCCTATGTTACTAAAACTATCACATGAGGTAAAATACCCTCCCACAAACTCCATGATTTTATGCACTCACTTTGTAACACAGAGTGTATCTCTGCATTGGCTGACAAGAGTCTCTCGGTCATCTTCTCTCTGAGGTCTGACAGTTATTAGTTCAAAAGTGTTGGGACGGGCACAGAATTCCCTGTTGGCAGGTTCAATCTGATGATTAGTGCAGTTAGCCAAGTTTATCCGGCCCAAAGGATGCTAAAAGTGAAATAGTTCATCAGTCAAGAACATTTCAGTCAAGAGTAATTCTGAACAATATATGCTTTGACAACTTTGACGATATTAAGTGAACACACTTTCCCTCAGTTACTCCACACAAAAGGGTGATATAGATGCAACTGTAAGAAATTTATTTAAAAAAATATTCCATGATTTAAGCTACATCTATCTCTGTACAATGGAACAGATACAGTAGGGGCAAGGGGATGCATTTATTAAGTTTTATATTTCTGTAAATCACCAAAATACAGTTGACTGTCTCAGAAAAATAGTGAAACAAGTCCAGAAGATTCTCCAGAACCGAGTCTGAAGAACAAATCAAAGCTTCTTCCTTGCAAAGGCAGAATAGGAACCTTCTCTTGCTTAACTTAATTTTTTTTTTTTTTACTATCTTGTCTTACAGTAGGCAGAGATTTTTCCCTCTCTCCTGGCAAGGAAAGAAAGTACATTGATATATTTTGGCAATGTCAACTATCAGCATATGGTCTTCCTCTGTTAGCAGGGAAGAAACTAAACTCAGGCATCTGGATTAGCATAGAAGTCCCAAAAGGACCAGAGTTTGCCACAGAGTTTGGGAAAGAAAGTGTTCCGCCAATAAACAAGAAAATGTTTAATGGTAAATAACTTCAGTGAGTCAGAAAAACCCTCTTGAAAGCAGTCTTTAGAAGAACCTGGAAACATTTCAGTACACTGCAGGAACACACTAAGGAGACAAGAAGATTGATCTCAGTGACAGATGAACCTCTGATTTGTCTCATTAGCCCAACAAGAACTTAGGTTTCTGTGAGAACCACTTAAGAAGCACCAGTTCCAGCTACAATGTGGAGCTGCAAGAAGACAATGCCTTCAAATAAGTCCATAATTAGTTATGCTCCTGCAATATACAAGGATTGCCCACTCTCATTTTTTACTATATTGTTAGTCATCATTTTGTCTAAAACTTAAGGCAACTAGATACAGTCTGCTTATTAAGCTGTACAAGTCCAATCAATTTCAATTAAATAATTAGTGATTTGATGAGCACAATGGAAGGCCTTAAGACTAAAGGGGAAATTAAATATGGATCTTCCATCACTTTTCCCACTTTCCCACTAGACAGGGAAGTCAGTTTCTAAGTTTGCCCTGATTTAGGTCAGCTTTATGAAGACAAGCCCCCTCCATTCCCCAAGGAAGCTTTATGAGCTTGAATCTCATGCTTTAGCAGTCTTAAGCCTAAACATTATTGTCCTTAAAAATGAACAGATGTTTGTGTAGAGTACTGCAGAACTTTTGACTTAATCTATATAAAACAGCATTACCTTTCGTTTCTCATCATCTGGGTATGTCCAATAGGAGATACAATTTCCAGACAGCACACACCAGCGCCTATGCCACGCTCCAAATCCACTGACATCTTCAAACATAGTCTTAAAAAAAAAATTAAATGGGGTAACATTGTACCTTGAGCTTGGTCTGTATTTGACTACTTTTCTACCAGAATGGTTCTGTAAGTGCAACCCTTCACAGGGCTAAATGAAAGAGAAGGAAAAAAATTATTCTGAGAGAGGCTTCTACTAGGGCAGTATATTTATTTCCCAGATAGCATTGAAAATGAGCTCACACAATCATTCTCAGGTTTGCAGCCTTTTGCTAAAAAGGTACCTATCATTGGTGTTTAAAATTACCAGATTTTCACATTGATGGTGGCAAGCATTCCCATTATTTTAAGGCAAAGAAGGGTTATTTATAGTATATACACTATGAATGGCTCACAAAACATGTTCAAATAACATTTTTTTATTATTAGATATTTGAGTAATTTTTGACTTAGAAATCAGGATTAAAAAACTTGCAGCTATTCAAGAGGCCACACTCAAGAGAGTCCAGTCAGTTCAAAGGAAATTAGAAATTGATTTTTAAATGTTTGTGTTGGCAGTTCTTTTATTGGATGCTGGACTATGTCAATTTCAAGCCCCATTTCCTTAGTACTGTAATGGGGAATTTAGCATCTGACTTCTATTCCTGATACCTCTTGAACTTGTACAGAACTTTTTTTCCACTTAATGCACGTATTGTGATTCACATTCTTCACAATTCAGATTTTAATTTTTAATGGTGCAGGGAGTTTCCAAAGTCTTACTCTGAACAAATTTAGTATGCATGTACACCATTCTGCAGGTTTTACATATCATATACTAGAAGCAAATATGGACTTTCTCAAATTAGTACACAGAAACATGGGACAGCGAACACCATAAGCATGTGAAATGTTTGCAGCTAATGAAATCTGTTCGACTTCAATTAAGTAAAGGGAAAGGAGACAGAAATCAGTGTTTGAAAAGAGCCTAAAGAAATCGTGATTTCTGGAAGCACCAAAATAACAGCAAATGTTTATGTTCCTTTTTCCTAGCACATTTACTGCCATCTTGTGGACATTTCAACAGTTCCAGCTCTTAGGCCCAAGTATCAGCTGCATTTTCTAGGTCCAGTTTTAGAGCTGCACAAAATGTTTCTCAAAAAGAAAATACTGTTGCCTCTGTCCTTTTGAAAGGCTGTGAACACAGTGGAAAAATCCCAATCTTTTGTTTCTATTAGAGACATAAAAAAAGAGTCCTGTAAAATTTTCAGCCATAGAAATTAAAATCTCATCTAACATCACAGATTTTAGCAAGAGAAGGTTAACTTAAGTTCAAAATAACAAATAAACAGATGTTTAGAAGAGAAAGACACAAATTCTTAAAAGATAGCTTTAACTTAGACATGTTCAGAAGATAAACTAAGAAACATTTGTGGTAGGACCTGTAATTTCCAAGGCAGGGGTTTGAAGTGAATACCTTACCAAGAACCCTTTCTCCTCCACCATGGAGTCCACTTGGCATTTCAATCTCAGATATATATGACCTTCCAAAGGAGACAAAAAGGGAACCTGAAAAATGTAAAACGATCATTTAATTTCGACACCTCTCAACAAAGTCTTAACAGTTCAAGCAAGCCACCTGCACCAAAATGTTAGCACTGCCTTGCTCTTGGGATCTTCAGCCAGAAAGAAGCAGTCAGTCAACTCAAGCAAGACAGTAATAATCACTTTTGGTTTCAAGTTCATTTAGAAGCTTTCCAAGAATTATTTATTAGTTTGCTCAGGACATAGATATAAACATGCACTCTAGCTATAAAAACAGACACTCCAAGCATGGTTAGAAACAACAGAAGGCACCAGTCCACACCTTTCAAGCTTCTGCCTCAGTTTGACACCAAGTTGTTTGGAAACTATCAAAGTGAGCTTAAACAGGAATGGTACTTGGATACCATAAGCATTTTTGGCAGATACTGATGCAGTAGTGCCTACTCAGATAAATTTTTGTATAAAAGAAAACCTAGAAAGGGGAAGAGTAATGAAAACAGTTCTCTACTGGCACTCAAGGTGTTAAAGACATGTGTTAAGTAATTTCTAACAGAAAAGGTTCCAAGTCCTATCTTCTGCCACTGGGAAAAAAATAGTAGCTTAACTACTGTACCAAGGTCAGTTAAAAAGTTACTTGATAGTCAAGAGTATTGAGGAAGAGCATGCAACAAGGTTGTGCTTCTGAGCTTCCCCCAATCCCTCCACACATAATGCCTCATTACCTTGACCACTCCCATGAAAGCACATTCCTTCATTTCTCCCTGCTCCTCACAAGGAAACTGAGGCAAACCACTAATTCAACAAGCAAATGACGACCAGCATTCTACACACAGGGTTTTTTTGCTAATTTGAATAGGCAATACTATTAAGAATCTCGAAAGGAAATTAACAAAAAATCAGAAATACTGGTCTTTTGTACTACTAGAAAAACCAGGAAGCTTGATGCTGCTACTCAAATACAAATAAAGAACTGTTTGCCAGGGAATAGGCACAGGCATGTGTGCACAGTAACAAAATAGCTTTCGGAACCATGGAATCAATGCCAATCACACAGAACTAAATTTTGCTAGTAGTTAAGATGAACAAGAGTAACCCTCAGTAGTTAAAAGTGCTCATTTGTGGGTCTCAATGAGTCCTGCAGAACACCAAAATAGGTGTTGTGGCAAGAAATCGATCACCTTTGAATTGCAGACATCCTGCAGCTTACTCCCCGACATAAGAAACACATGCACAAGCAGGTGATTGAATCATTTTTACATGTTAGATGTACTCAACTAACACAGCATGCATGGCTTGCTTCTGTACTCAACAGGAATAGTACAGCACAGAAAAATCCTAAGCATTGGGTAGGAGTCTGCATGACCACTTGAGAAGCAAAAAGTCGTAAAACACTTTCATGTCACAAAAATTCAAAATCCAGGACCAATGCAGCTTATCAGCAAAGACAACTATAGCCCCATATGCTATACCAGGGAATAATGGCATATAATCCTAACAAAGCACAGTAAAACCCATTTCTGAATGAGGGCCTCAAGGACGTTTGGCCATTCCCCACTTCAAGTTTATGGGTTATGCATCCCCTTTAAAATTTACATCAGAAGAGAAGAATCCAGTTTATGAATTATGAAGTTTACTAGTGAAGAACTGTGTGACAGGCAAAGCAAAGAGGTTGGACGACAAATACGACACAGTTTTGCAGAGGCTACAATACCATTACTACTTACTAAAGCAGGTCTCAACACACCCTCCTGTATGCATAATGAAAAAATATTGTGTTCTAGCTAACAATATATCCCTTTCAAAGGGGTAAAGGTGATGGAAAGAAAGTAGTTTGACAAATATCCAGCTAGACGAAAAGAAAACGAAAGCCCATTACTAGGCTATCTTGCATTCTGGTGTGCTCATTCAGGTATTTGCCATGGGAAGACAGCTTACTGGCATAGAAGATTATCTATAAAGGGTCTCAAGATAACTCAAGAATTTGAAAAAACGGTTTCTTAGGAGATTTTTGATTAAAAATAGGATGTGATAGATACTAAAATTATCACTTGCTTAATTTTGAGAGAAAACATGAAAATTCATTTAAAAAGCTTTCTTCTGCAGGACTCAAGTGAACTATTAACTAGATAGAACTATATTCAGATGTTAAAGACAAATTATTTCTGTTAAGGATATCAATTCACATAACTTCTAAAGCCAAAAACATATACCCAAGTAAAATATTTTAAGTGCACATTTATGTACAAATAAGGGCCTCAGATTTTGACATGTTTAGCATTTTCAAAAATTTTTGCTTAAGAAAACAAATGTCTTGATATGTCTTGTCAGAACAAGGTTAGAATAAGAAGCAAGATTTTTTAGGTCCTGAGAGATTTTAATTTTCTTCAGCAGCAACAAGTCGAGTTAAACCAACATTTAGGCTGCCAGACGTTTTTCTCTGGTTCTCTATTCTATGGTTTGTGCAGTTCATCAAGAAGCTGGCTCAGGTTTCCTGACTAGAAATCTTTAAGAGACACATCGATTTGTTCTGAAGCAAGAAACACCCTCCTCTAAATGATCTAGGAAGACAAGAGACCCACACTAGCTAAGAAAAAAACCCTAGGCAACCTAAATATCTGAATTCTAGCAGCATGCCTATTATTGTGAAAGACAGAGTAGAATTCTGCAAATCTTGAAGGCTTCTAACAGCTTGTGTTTAGTTAGAAAATGCTTACAAAGATTTACTTAGAAGAATAAAAAAAGAAAAAACTTGCAAAAAAGGCCAGATAGAAATGAGCAACATGCACTAGGAAGCAGTTTCCTGATTTAAGTTATAAACTAAGGGATCATAGCAACCTTGTCCTGGAACATATAGCTCAAGAATTCTTTTTCCTCCCCTTCAAAATTTATCTAGGGAAAAAAGAAACATGCTCAATGCAATTAGTGTAAAGTTATGGTCTAGAAGAAAAAAGGACAAAGTTATACATGAGTATATTTTGGTCCTTTATACCCTGAATTTTAACAGTATAAAAGAGAGGAATGACACTCAGAAAAAAAACCACTGTGGCATCAGTTTGTTCCATATTAGAAATGCATGAAGCAAGTTAAAAAGCAGCTGTTTGGTATAGCCATAGGCCAAGTCAAAACTGAAATTTTACTGAGGTCATGATTTAACAAAAAAACCTGAACAAGTAATGAATAAGAATTCCCCTTTCTCCCAGATAACTGTAAGACTGCATCTGCAAAAAATTAACTAAGTGATAGTGTCCCTGGAATTCTTTTTGAATGTTGTGCTTTTGCTATGTTTCACTAGTCCAGTCCAGTGTCCTGCCACAATGCAAACAAATGAAGTCCAAACCGAAACTGCTGAATTTAATGCAAAAGCTCATTCCATTAACTCCAAGAATAAGGGATTTCCAATAAGGAAGCTATATACAAGGATTTCTACATACAGTTCTGGTTAAGAGGAACATTTATGCTGAAGAACCAAAGCTACTACTTCTGAAATTCACGTAGTCAGTAACAACAGCACAATTTAACAGTTAAGTTCTGCCAGCTGTTTCAGTAAAGGAACCTGCTTCTATCTTCAAAAAGTAAAACTTCTAAAATGCAACTTGGCATAATTAGGATATTTTGTTTTAAGGTTTATACACAAACACAACTAGTTCTTGTTTTCTCATCTCTCATCAGAAGCTGTAATTGCAATAATACTAATCATCATAATAAGATTTTATTAGACAAGAAAAGGAAAATTATTCTTATGCTGCTGTTTGGGTAGCTAAAGCTGTGATTTAATACTACGATAAACCGTAGTAACATTTGAATTAATTTAAATTAACTTAGGATAGCTGCTGACATAAACACCTATTAAAATAGGTTTTAGTTATTAGATATTACAAGGTTAGAGATTACAATAAATGTAAGAATATATTTTTTAAACTTCTCATAGCAAAAGCCAATAAACATTCTTTTTAGACAAGGAACTAATGGTATAAAACTCAATAACAGCTCTCCAAAAAAAAATTAAGATAATTTGCTTCTACAAATTTAATTGGTCTCTGAAAGGAAAAACTCATATGTCATATTCAAATGGAAATTTTTAGATCAATTAAGTGCAGAAAAATTCAAATACTTCATTATCATTAAAACACATTTAATGCCTTCTTTAGTGATAACTGCAACACTAGGAGCAACAATATGAAGAGCACGTATAAAGATGCCAACTGCATGCATCAATTTTTTGTCAGTGAAAGAAAATCAGTAATCAAATTCCTTCATTATCTTTGCATAACCATACCTTATACTGAGCTACAGAAATGAAAGAGTATCTGGCATAGTAATGTAAGTCTCCCTATTTATCTCAAAATTACATTTAATTAATATGAAATTATATGTAAATAATCATTACACAAAATTTTTTAATTTTTGTAAACCCATAAATGTTTCTAGGATGGTACTTTCACCTGAAAGGTAAACCCAGACTCATTCATATTTCTAGATGTCTGCAATTACCTTTGGATTAATAAGCAATAATTTCCATTACCTTGTCCAGTGCAAATTTGGTATTTCCTACAGAAGACAGCGATAACTTGTGGGATCCAACAAGGATGAAATTCGTACTGCGTATGGCATTTGGGCCACCGGGACTGGCCATGGCTGTGGAGAAAAGTTAAAGTGAAGTCATAACAAAAAACGCATTGAGGACACTGCAAGGCTTAAAAAGGGTATTTTATTTACCCTACTGTAGGTATGCCCTACTCAGCACTCCAGAAGAAGCACTCTTTGCAGTGCAGCCCAGCAGCACATTCAGAGAGAATCCTGAATCACACGATTCCTCCTCAGTAGAGCTTTTCTTTCAGAAACAAGCTTTGAAAACATCCACGAAGGAGAAAACAAAGCATCTTAAATCTCAGGGGGATGAAGCATGCTGGGGTCCACAACAAAGCACACATGCCCTGCAGTAGGAATGTGACTTTTCAATCTCTTAACCTCTTCTCAAGTGACACCCTGCAATCTTCCAGAATCTGTATGCCTTTTCTTTGCACTTACATCAAGAGAAACACACACTGTAGCTCAGGTTCAGGAATCTTACTAGTTGCAGTAGTGTGGTACACATTCCAGATTTAGTTCATGAGCTCCTTATTGCTGCAATTTCTGCTAAAGCTAGCTCAAGTACCTCATATTTTAGTCAGAGAAGTGTATAATATTTTTATATGCTTAGAAAAACACTCAGAGATGCTGCTCTTCCCTATCAAGAGTCAGAAATACATAAACATGTCTATTTTTTTATATATATAAATATATATAGAAAACACCACACACAAGCAATATTTCAGGATCTGTTCATATTTTCTAATTATTCTGTATTACTTTGTTGACAGTAGACTAGTTCACTAATTTAAAAACCACTAAATTAATTTGAATCCATACTTTCAGGGGAAAAAAAGTCAACCATGGGTATCTGATACCAGATTTTAGTTTTGATTTTGTAAAGATATCTTCCATTAAACATAAGGGTAACCCAGATAAAAACACAGGGCCAGTTTCTGGGCTGGAAAATTTAGTGTTTATTACTCACAAATTGTCATCTATTACCAGTATTATTTATTGATATACTAGGTTTAACAGCAAGTGTAGATTATTCATCTTGGCATAAGATATTTAGACTTTACTTACCTGGAGTAAGAAGGTTGCTTTTCTAGAAAGAGAGAGAAATAAAAGCTTAGTGAAAAAGTACATCTGACGTCTTTGTCAAAAGACAAAGCTAAGGTAGAAAGAAACTAGATTTGAAGTACTTTTAACAACCCAATCAAACAGAAAAAGAATGGAAAATAAAGTCTAAATAAATGTGTAGTAACTGCATATTTCCAGTATTACATATGTAACAGAGCTGTTTCTTGAGCTGATGACTGAAAAATTTGGCAGAAAACTGGACAATTTATAGAGCCTTACGTAAGGGACAGAAAGAACTATTGTGGGCACAGTCAATCTCTGTGAGAACATGGCCTTTGGAAGGGGTTGCAGGCAGATCTTGTTACAATATTATATTCATACTTACTGAGGTAATAGATGTTAATAATCTCTTTGGAGTAATAACCTGCAAAAGAAGACAAGAAGACAAATGCATTTCCTACTGAATTTCTCCACCACATTAGCGTGAAAACTAGACAGTGAAACTACTGAAGGCTTATCTCAAATTTTGAATGGGTACTCATTGTATTGAGTAAGTCTTGGGTTTTGACTGGATGTAATATCTCAGTGGAAGAAATGCTACTTTCAAAGAAATAATTACAGAAGAAAAGTTAAAGCATGCATTAACATGGAATGAGCATTTGAAAAAACCCATCTTAGTAGGTCTTTTTACCTATGTAACGGGATTTCAAAGTTACATTTGTTTACTAACGGTAAGAGGTAAAAATAAAATTATGGAGATGTTCAATATACTGTTGTTATAAGTTATTATTTTCAAATTAAAATCTCAACATTTAAGTGAGACTGTCGATTAAACATGAACTGGAATTACGTACTTATCTGTTCTTGATGCTTTAAAAATAAGCATCTAGTGCTTTTAGTTAATAGTGGGGAGAAAGAGGAGTTTTAAGTTGATCAATAAAACCTTTAAGACACATCAAACTCCAGGGCAGGGCATATTGACTGGCACAGTTTAACGGAAGGGGAGAAAAAGTGCAATAAATCACTATCAGTGGCCCCACACCTGATAAATAAAGGTCTGCAAAGCACAGCATTTTGCAGAACTAGTAATACTTCTCCTTCCCCACCAATATATTTCAGACTCAGCCAAGTGCTGCAGGTCCAATCTACTAATTGCTGTAGGTCTCCATAACCCATCTGTCATTGCAGATGTTCCAAGAAGGGAGTAAAAGCAAGCAACAGATTGCCTAAGACTATTAGTCAGTTTTCCTAGTGCACCTTCTGTTGAAACATAACATACTGATTTTCAGGTTTCATTTACCTTAGATTTATTTGCCTTTTTCCTTTTGTCAGTGCTTGTAACTTCTTTTCTCTGCACCTGTAAGGCAAGAAGGTATTAAGAAAGCACAACACATTATTCTCCCTTAGACCTCCTCCAGACAGGAGCTGATACATACCCAACTGTAAACTTCTATATTTATTTCAAAGTCATTTGACACATCATGCCTAAAAGGAAAGAAGAAAAAACAACTGAAAAAAACAAACTGAAGCAAAAAGGCTTTTGTTTTGGTTTGTGGCAAAGTTTTGGGGAGGGGTCTTTTTGTTTTGGTTGGTTTTGTTGGCTTTTAAGTTACTCTTCACTTCTTCCCTCCTTTTGCTCCTTATAACTGTCCAAGGAGCAAGAAGATTTTAGTGTATTACTATTTAGACATACTTTCCAGGATTCAGAGAAGAAAAGCTGAGGGGAAGACAATGGCTGATAACATGCATCTACCATTTCTCAGACTGCACCTTTCAGCACAATGCTGGTACACGCTTCTAGAAACAGATTGGGGTTTTTGAGTGAAAATTCCAGTTCGACTGAACTTTAAAAAGGGAGGTTTTTTATTTATTTTGAAGAGTTACTAACAAACAGCCATTTGAACTCACAATGCCTTTTCAGCTGACATATGAAAGTTGAAGTCATAGTTGTAAGAACACTATTTTTCCAGATACCAAAACCAGATAGCTATATAAAATGTTAGTTGCTGCAAAAGAGAAAAACAGAGCTCAGGCACAGCAATCCATCTGTCATTGCAGGTGTTCCAGGAAAGAACAAAAGGTAGAAAAAGCAAGAGATAAAATAGCTGATGGATGGTAGAATAAGTATAGGTTGTTCTTCTGAGAGAAGTGCCTTCCAGCTATTTTTTGAAGAAGGAAATAGCTATACTACAAAATCTCTCCATACTTTTTTTGTGGAATATGACATTCTTATAACTAAGACTTTCAACATTTTTATATATGCTCCACCATCAGAGTCAAAACTGGTTCAAAAAGGAGTTTCTTTATACTTACATAGTAAATGTTGTAGTAAAAGTAAGAGCATCTCCATTCAGGGAACTGGCAGTACTTGCTAATGGAGTTGCAACCATGTTTTCTGCTCCAGATCTCAGTATTATTACATAGTAGTGATTTCCTGCTTCTGTAAGTACACATCACATGGTTTGGTTAGCCAGATGACTCCAAGCATCTGAAAAAATCCCTAAGTACTGCATTGCTATTAAGGACATCTGTTTCACCCTACTTAAAACATTTAGTTAGTCAATCCTTGCTTATAAACCTACTCTTAGAACAATTTTATTTTCTTTATGCTGTGTGTCTACTAGTAAAATTGTCTCCACAGGATTCACAGCAACATCTCATGCCAGACCTACACTAAGCAGTGCATGAAAGGGGAGAGGAAGAACTTTCAGTCAGATTTAGCAGACAATCAGTTTTTTATACCCCTTAGGTCTGCCAGCTTAACCACACATTAGCTTTCACTGAAACATTGAAAGATTAGTCAGAAGCAGATGAACTGAATGTAATAGCTAAATTTTCATTACCCCTAGATTTCTGAGAACATCAATGCAGAAGACCAAAAAAAACCAAAACAAAACCCAAGGAGAATGAACCAGAAATATATGCTGGGAGAATGATGAAGGAGGAGAAAAGAAATAAAGCTTTTGTTTGCTGGTTTTTACCTGGCTTTTGAGCTGTACCACATACAAAGTCTGCTTTTAGAGGTAGACGCATTTCTGAAATGGAAACAGATCCCCTGGAGGGAGCAACTTCAGTGGATGTAGAAGCAGCCTTATTTCTTTTATTATGTGGTCCCTCACTCTTCAGTTTATTCAGTTCTTCCAATACAGCAGTTCTCTTCTCAGCTGCATGAAAAAACTAATTATAGTTTTACTGAAGAAAAAGTACTGAACAATTTTTCCTGTGGTAAGTATGTAAAATGCAACTTAAATATTAATCATTTTACAGTGTAGTAGGAATATTAGGGTCAAGAAAGATACTAAAAATGTCCTCTTTCCTATAAAAAGACCTGAGACAGGACAGATAGTATCCCGTTCTTTTTTCCAGCTGAAGAACTATTAATAAAAAGGCACGATGTAACACAATACATGTGTGGGGAAGAAATTATGAACGCTGTCGAAATGTCCATTACAATGAATTGGAGTTTAAAAACTTACTTGCAAAGAGAAGAAGTCTCTCTGCTTCTGCTTCTTCTTGTGAGCCTTTTCCATGTTCCTCATCAAAACAACAGTTCAGAGCTTGACTGGCTTGATAAATCACTGTCTGTTGCATGTTGATCTCATTGTTCAGTTCCTAGAGTTAACCAGTAGTAAAAATAGTTAACAACAAGAGAGATTTAGTGTCACATTCAAACAAGGAAATGTCTCGAGCATTTTTGGGGGACAATGCTTCAGAAGAAAATCAGATCCTCTAGACAGCAAACTACAAAACACCTTGCAGTTTACCATTACTTTGGCAAATGAACATTGCAGCACAACTTGTTTTGCTCTCAGAGGTATGGTGGGGAGTGAAAGACTCCAATATTGTATGTTCCATATGCAGTCTAGTATTCCCTTCACCAGGGGAAGTAGCAGCCAACCAGAAATTCAGCAATACAGAGGAACAAAGCACTAGCAAAGATCAGAATTTTACCTACTGCAAGTATGTAGTTACAAATTCTGCCTAATTCAAAGGGAGTGATAAGACACAGAAACTGTCTCCCTCTTAAAATAATGGCTTGTTCTCTCCAGACTTAATCTATAACATGAACCCTTTTAAGAGAAGCATTAGCTGTTCAAATTATGCATCATCATTCCCTACCATTAAATACTAAACAACCTAATTTTGCAGTTCTCAGCAGTATGTTAATGTCCTGGATATTCACAAGGGCAATTAAATTTGGAAACAGTAGATTAGAAAAAGGATTTTGAGAAGCACATTAGATACCTGTATTTTCTTTTTGATATTGACTTGATCAGATGGGCCATTTCTTCTCATTTCTAGTTTGGAAGCAACATCTTCTTTGCGAACAATGATTTGCTTTATTGAAGGACGATCGGTTTCCTTAAATCTTTGGGATCTGTACGCATCGACACTTTTAAAAAAGGAAACACCACAAAATGTTTCACAGGTGTGCCAAGCTCTTTTTAATATATACATAGATATGCATTATATATTGATGTTTTCCAACCTGCCTAAATGGCTTTAAAGAACGCATTCTATCAGCTGATTTTAAGTTTAAGCAACATAAAGGACTACACAATCTTTGATAAAGGCTGAGATCTTGCAAAAAAAGCTTAATTTGTAGTTTGAGCTTAATTTGTAATTTGAGCAGCGTGCATCATTAGAAGAGTTAAAAAAGCCAGTGTCTTATCTTGTACACTTACAGAATCAGGGGTGGGGGCTCTGTTTATTACCTGTAAGGAAGGTTGCGATCTTCTGACATAGAGCCAATACTGTCTCCAGATTCTGCCCTGGGAACTCTTGTCCTTTGGAACTTCTCAGACTTCAGACTTATATCACTGATACTGCTACCTTCTCCAGTTGACTTCAAAGGAGAACCAAAGGCCTGAGGAAAAGAAAATATTGTATTACAGATATCTGTTCACGTAATAATTATCTGTTTTCTCTCTCCTTTACTTGTTTTACATAGAAACAGTAAATTTGCTTAATACTATTTAATAGATTATATTTTACAGATATGGACGTAGAGGAAGTTCATTTATTTAAGGACACTAACAGATTATTGAACTGAATGAGATGCCACCTTTAGTTTCCAAATCAGTACAGTCACATAATTACTTCTCTTCAGATTTTTCATCAGCAGTCACTCCCTTGAATGCATGTATCCCACTGCAAGTCCAGTACTGGGAACAGGTTTGATTTAGCAGAGCATCCAATATGCTGCAATATTTTCAGAGAAAAATAACTTTGCCCCATTATGTTTTCATTAACAAAGTATCATTTGTAACTTCTTTATTTACCCAGATATCCTCACACTACAAAATATCACAACTCACAAGCCAACTGTACATCTCTGTGTGATAAACAAGCCCTTCCACACCCTCCTGAGAGTTTCTCACCTCTGAACAAACAGATTCCACTAGAGGGGTTAAAGACATTGATGAAATGTTCAGTGACTCTTCCTGCTCATCCCCATCACTTTCACCTTCCAGGCTCATGCTCATTTCTTTCGTCAGCTTTTCTATATCTGGACCGTCCTCTTGAAGAATTTCAAAAATCTCATTTATCACTTTTGAGCTATTCGTCTCGTCATCCACACGCGTTTTCCCTTCGTATACTTCATCTGAACGGTGACATTTTAAAATACATTAGTAGCATCAAGACTCTCATTAAACAAACAGAGAAACTAACTGTTTGCTTTTCAAGCAAGCTTGATTAAAAAGCACTTCTTATAGTCGGGCATATAGAACCTAAAATACACTTCCATGGCTATTTTAATATACTATTTTTACATCTTCTGCATAACCAATGCAGAAAGGGAATGAATAGATGCACCTTTTAGACAAATTTCAACCTTTTAATTCCAATACATCTGGCACTTAACTGCAAGCCCAACAGTAGAGCAGTAGTTTCTGTCCTTTCTCAATGCACTTTTAATCTCAGCTTTTTAACATTCCTTGAATACTTGAATGTCAAGAGAGAAGGGTTATGTACGATAAAAGAAGTTTCCTGATTTGTTTTGTATAAACCTCATTACAAAACACATGCACATCAGCATCTGGATGGTGAATTCATTGTTCAGACTTGAAGGATATTAACACTGCCCTGGACAAGTGGCAACAGAGAGCCAAGTCATTAATATACATCTACTCAATACAAACCTTTTGGTTTCTCATCAAGTCCTTCAAGTTTTGAGACAGACATCATTTTTACAGGGCTCTTTGACTCAGCGATCTTCAGAGGACTGGGTTTATCAGTCTCTTCACATTTAGAAGTATCTAAGGGGTTTATAAAGAAAAGAAGTATTATGTCTAGCCTTTATTTTAGTTATTGAATTTAAGAAGTTTTACTAACAAAAAAGACCACTAGATTAAATATTCCAGTTAGCCATACATCAAAAAAAAAAAAAAACCATTAGAACACCCTCCACAACCTGTACATCTATACTTCTATCTTATAATCAGGAAACTGATACCACAAGAAACAATGCTGAAACCAAAAAGGGAAAATTTTAAAGAGACAAAAAATATCCACTACAAAGAAATCACTGTATGCAAACCCAATTTTTCTAGAACATTTGTTAGACTTTACAAGTAAACAGGCTACCAAGACTGTTAACTAAGGTCACACCTTTTTCACAGCTGAAGATTCTTCCACCCAGTGAGCACCAGAAAGGATGTCAGAAGCACCTCAAAATTCTTTTCATGTATCCTACCATAAGAATTAATATCATAAAGGGATACTGACAAGGGAAGAGTTCTCTTCCACTAGATTCTTGTGGAAATTTGGATACTCAGGTACAAGATAGACTAAATCTGTAACTGACAATTCTCATTCACTTCCCTGCACTTAATGTCCATTAAAGTTTGAAACCTAGGTATACCCACTGAAAAACTACAAGACAGTCTTGCCTTGCCATCCTTTCAAGAAGTATAGGAGTGCAGAGTACTTCTATCATACAAGGTAAGATAATCGATAACCAAAGGAGAGGTCCAGTTCCACACATCAGTGTTACTGGCCTCTTTCTCTGCTCATGAATATCAAGCACAGTGCTCCTGTCCAGCACTAGTCACAGGCAAACTGTGATAGTTCTCACCTGAAGATTCCACGCTGGGAGACTGTGCTGGCCTGTCACCTGCTGATGTGTCTTCTGATGATCCAAGAGCAGAGGCATCTGAACTAGGAGGACGTTTTGGACTAGCCTGAGAGTGGCTTTCCTGGCAAGAATAAAAACAGAATGCATTCAGCAGGTAATATTCAAAGTGACTAAAAAAAACTACCAAAAAGAAACACAATTTAACCACCTGCTAGGAAAAAGAGGTTGCCTATCTAGTATCCTATTTATTTAACTAAGATATTTAGCTGAAGTAGTAAATATTAAATGTTTACAGGAGGAGTTCTTTTGCTTTTACATTTATAGAACATAAAATCCCCCACACTTATCATCAAAAAGTAAATAAATCAATTGGCCCAAAGCAGTATCACTTGTCTTAGTTGAATCTACAAGAGGTAAAGAAATCTAGTAATTTGTTCATAAGCATACAAATCACTTGACAAGAGGACTTGCACATCCCAGGCATTCCCAGAGCATAGGTTTTTATCTCTTAAATACATTTCCACATCTAACCTTGTGTTCAGAACACATTAAAGCAATTCAGAGTATCGTATTTTGATTGATGAGGTAACACATTACCATTTTAGCTTCTGGAAGCTTCCTCTTTGAACTGTCACTTTTCTCTGCACTCCACAGATTGCCCCTATCAAATCGGCCACGAAGGCATGCAAGTTCTCGTTCACGTTCCTAAATAAATGAAGGGAAATGGGAGAAAAGCCAACAGCTTTAAGGTGTCACAACATTTCAAATTCCTCAGGTAGGTGCAGAACAGTAATAACCTTCCCCAAACTTATAAGCTAGCTATGAATGTAACAAGTCATACCTGTTTAAGTTGAAGCGCTAAACTGGCAGTAGAGGAATTTTCATTTTGTTTGAGAAGCCTCTCCTGGATTGTCCTTGTATTTGGGGTAACAGTGAGTGTTCTGCACCCTGGAGTATTCGTAGCAGGGCTGCCTGTGCTGCGCTCTTGACAGCACTCTCCAAAGCGTTCCAGGAAGGGCTTAATTCCTGATCCCCCTATAAGAACAATTGTTTTGCATTGAAAGAAGCTCTCAAAAATTAAGAAATCACTGCAATTTTGTATCCTGATGAAGGTTCCCAGTGAAGCAATTAATCTGTCTCCTTTACAGCTTACTCCATTATACTTAATACAAACTGCACCTGAAGCACAAATCATAACAGTGATGTTAATAAAACAGTAAATCAGAGCAAGTAGATGTCTCTCTCTTACTATAGTCCACCTATAATACATCAGTTATTTAAACTGATTTGCCTTTTCCAAATTTCCTCTACAACCAGCCCGTTTGTATCTTCCATGAAAATAAGTAAGCATACTAGTACATGAGGAGGATATGTTGCTTGGCATCCACCCTGCTTGACTGAGCTTATCGTTTACTGTCAGCATATCTAAAACTTGCTTTTCTGGCCATCATTTTTAAGAGTTCAAGCTGTTAGTTCAGGTTTCTGACATAATAAGCAGTAGAATTTAAAACTGGGGATGTTCGCTTGTTTTGACATCAATGCTATCACTGAAAATAAAGACACAGCAAAGTTAGAGCACCTATGTGGCACCAAGCTTTGGTTTCTTCTCTTAACATTATATAGAATGGATAAGTATAGAATCCAACAATCTGAAATAAACTTTAAATAATCTCAATTAACATATTAGGCTGCTTTTGTTCTTAAGAGTCACTAAAACCATGTCCAGGAAAATGTCCCCTGCAAAACACAGAAGCTGTACAATTTACAATAATTCATGTCCAGGAAAATGTCCCCTGCAAAACACAGAAGCTGTACAATTTACAATAATTATCACAGAACTCAACAGCTTTAACTCAAGTTACAGCTGGAAATAGGTATTATCTGGTGTGGTACCTTAAATTTTTAACTAATATGTAGCTTTCAACACAGAACACATAGGCCTAATTTGAATGAATATTTACTGAAGGTGAAAAACAGCTTACCTGGTGTTGTGGGTTTACCCTTAGGTTCAAGTTGCACATGTGTTCCTTTGACTGGCTCTGCTTTGGACTGAACTGGTTGAGGCAAAGCTGATTTTGTTGTTTGTGTACGCGCTTCAGTTTTCTGAGGACTGCAGGGATTCACTATTGGCCGTTGTTGTACTTCAGATTCTTTAGAAGAGGGAGCAGTGACTCCTGAGGATTGTGTTAAAAAATTGCTTGGATCCTTAACAAAGAAAAAAGGAAAAAAAAAAGATGAGACATTCTTATTCTCTCAAGAGGAAAAAAAATGAAAGCACTCTGCATAGCATACTATCACCTAAATACACCTATACCTTCAACAAAAGAAAAAGCCAAGAACAAGTGTTAAGCTTTTAATAGAATTTTTTAATCCAGTATTTCAAATTGTTTCAGCACTTGATTCCAGATGGTCTTGTCAGCTATTTCAGGTATTGCCCCACATTTCCCTAAACAAGACTGCACACAGCAGATATTGTCACTGCAGAAATTGCATAAACTACACAATAAGTGTCTGGTACTACTTATTTCATCATTCTGATTGAGTCTTCATACAGCAATAATATTTACAATTTCAGTCAATCAGCTACATGAAATTACAGAGTGAAACCCAGTATCTCTGTAACAAGCCCCCCTTCTGATGGTCAAGAGCAGCAATCAAGTACATTGACATCAACTTCAACAAGACACGTAAGAACTCTCATTTTTAACTCTCAACAAAAGGAATTCTAAGCTAGTTCAGATCTGCTGTTAAAAAAAGGGCATGTGGGATTGCAATAAAGCAGAAGTTGTAAATAGACCAAGGTTGCTCACACCAAATCTTTAAATTCAGATTAAACAGTTATGCGCTAACATTTGTCTGCCCCAATACAACACTCAAATCAATTTTTAATCAGCAACTAAATCAGACACTCACCGCTCTCTTTGAGTTTGCTGGTTTATTAATAGAAGCCTCAACAATCCTTTGAGAACAGGATGCAGCTTCCTGCTTTACACTGCTACTATTGATTCTAGCAGATGCTCCACTTGTAGTGGACAATTTGGATAAACAAGTAGTGCCAGGCTGTTCTTGTGCATTGTTTTGCTTTGCAGATGGATGACTTAGGTCATCTTCCCAGGAGCCAATTGTAGCAGCAAGGTTAGCTAAACGGCCTCTTCTCCCAATAGGGGTTTCACTTGCCAGGACATTAGATGTCTGCTTAGGTGGAGAAACAGACAGATCTTTTGACTGGAGAGGAGACAGAGGAACACATTCAGAAGGATCTGGAAAAAAAGAAAACACATTTATTTTGCTAATAAAATATATTGAAATATATTTGCATCTTTTGCATTATAGTGTATATTGAGTTTATCAACAATTAGATGTTCCTGCCATCAACAAAATCAAACTACTAACCCTGAAGGCATTGAGACTAAGCAAATTAAATGTTTTTAATCAAGCAGCTTACTAACTTTACATCACTGGTGTGAGGAGCAAGGCATCAGACTAGTAGAGAAAAAAAGCCTAAAAGTAAGCTGCAGACAATAGCTTCAATATATTAGGCCTGCCCTGGTGTTGTCTTAGAATTCTTTATGAAAACATTAACCCTCACAGACACAAAATTATCGTATTTTAGCCAAAATAATCATCAATGCAAACAGAGACACCAGTGGTGCGTAGCAAGTGAAACATACCCTCACTGTCCCAGTAGCGCCGCTGTTCTGCCAACTTCTGCATACGTGTTTTGACTGAAAGGGCTGCAGGAGTTTCTGACTTCGTGCTTGGTTTTACTTTCTCAAGAGACTGAAGCACAGAAGCTCTGTTAGAAGCAGTTTCGTGTGATTCTGAAGTCCTCTGAGGAGAATCATGGCTTGTGGAACTTGAAGGAACTGGCTCTATGTTCTCCGAACTAGAAGCTTGAGTCTCTTTATCATTAGGGCAGAGCCTCTTTGAAGGGGATGGCTTTGTATCTGGTTTTACTGGATAGGTCAGAGTATTAAAGTAAATTAGTATTCAAACAGTCTAAAATATTTTCCAACAATACAAAATTGTAGTGCAAATAAAGTTATGCTTTATGAATACTCTGATATGCTTCCCAAAAAAAATGCCCTTCCCAAATCTACTGAGCGCAAGGCACTCTCTTTGGCATTACGCAATTATTTCTAAATAGCTTACTAATAACCTGGCACATCTGCTCTCAAGTCAAGCTAAACATCAGCTAGTCCTAGTGGCCAGGTAACTGCATCCATCACTGTTTAGTTTAAGATAAAGGCTCAGTGTTTTCACCTTCCCTTTGGAAAAAAGAGGGGACTTGTATCAAAACAATCTTTATTAAACACATTGCAAAATACCTTCATCACTGGGAAGAGATGCCTGGTTACCAGTTTCTGCCAAAGGCTCTCTGGCCCTCTTGGTCTGCATCGTGGGTCTCACCCCCGTCTTGGGCCGCTCTGCCATTTTCCTCTGCAAGTTCTCTCGCCTGGCGCGGGTTCTTTCCAGGAGTTTCTGAGTGGCCAAAAAGTCATGTGTTACCAGACATTGCAGTGTGTTAACTACTAACAGCTCAGAGTAAAAGATGCTGGAATTCTCTGTAGCATATATAGCCAGAAAATTCCAAATATCAGTCATTAAATCAACTATTGTCTCCAATTAGCTTGGCTCTGAAAGAAAATCAGGCTAAAGAGACACAAGCAATGGCAGAATTAAAGAGGAGGGGCTCCTGTAGACCCCAAAGTCATCAGAAATGTTTGAAAGCAATATTCTTTTTATCCTGAATTGCTACATGACATTCTTGATCTGTCAAGTCTTGCTAGCAGGGTTTTCTGACACATTGCTGAAGCATCTGGTCAAGTCACCTGACTGGCACTAACCCTCTAACAAAATAAATAACATTGAAGTGATTGTCAGGGGGTGGTAAAAAAGTCCAACAAATAAAAGCGTGTCTGTCAATAGTAAAAATTTGCTTTTACACCTTCTAAACCAAAAGGTAAATTTCTTTGCCTCAAGCTTAAATTTTAAGAATAAACTGATATTATACCTAGCTATATTATGATAAATAACCTGTTTATTAAGATATCTCTATACAGAAAAACATATGAAGAGATACCAATTAAGCTAAGTAACATTCTTTTTCATCCCTTGCCCATTGGAAATTTAAGTATTCTGATTATATTCCATACAAAATAGCTATTTTAGTAAGTGTTCCACCCTAGTACAAAGTGATTCCTAACAGTACTCAAGTTTAAAACAGGTTGCGGTTTGTTTGTTTTAAATACAGCATTTGTAAGTCATTATCACTCAGTTTGATCACATCTAAAGGACACTTAAGAACTCTTTTGATCTAGGTTTTAAGGTTCTTTGAGACAAGAAATTGTGTGATTGAACTAATGGCCTTTAAAGGGAAGCATATAAACTGCACTTGTTTGGTGGCACATAAATTACTGTGAGAACTGTGCCAGCCATTATCTGTCCTGTTGCACAGCCATTAAATACACATTTCACATTTTTAACTGTCTAAGGCTGAAGTCTTAAACAATGTTGCATTGTAGGGCAACACAGGACAAATAGAATGCCAATCTCAACAGTTTTCTTGTGAAAGCAAATCTCAGCTTTGCTAACTTCCACAGAAGAGGAGGAATTTGGATTAAAAACAAAAACAAAAGGCATGAAATGCCATGAGTGCCTTCAATGCAGGTTCCATGCTAGTTGTGTCCACAAGTCAGCTTTTCCTATTTCCAAACTGTAGAGCTACAAAGTACATGTAATACCTACATTAAAAAAAAAAAAAACCCTAAAGGCAATTTAAATTAACAATTCTTCTTGCAAGAAGTTGAATATATCTTACAACAGTATTCCTACAGTTCTATTCAAATAGAGGCACATTCCTTTCTGTTTTGTTAGCTGAGCAAAATAGAGTTTCAGTTGTTACAAATGAGTTGTCACTTCCCAAGAATGCACGCCTCTGTTGTTCAGCTCCAGCTCCTATTGGCTTCCTGCATCTCAAATTTTCCATGCAACTGCCGTAATTCCAACAGTGCTGTTACACACAATGAGTAAGCCACACTCCACAACTTGAGGCTTACTTTCCAAGTTCATCAACAGGGTATTTTCTACAAGTATATCCTCCAACTGTTCTGATGACAAAATTTCAGGGTATGGAAGTCTAAAATCCTAGAACATCCTGAGTTGGAAGGGACCCACTAGAATCCCAACTCCTGAGCCTGCACAGAACAGCCCCAAGAATCACTCAATGTGCCTGAGACCATTACCAATTTTATTACATCAAGGAATCTGAGAACAACCAAGTCAAAGTCAGAGGACCACCGTGTTACAAAAGAACTTTCTAAAAATCAGGAAAAAACCTTCCCACTGCAAATGTTAATGGACAACTTCAGTTCTTCAAAAGTATGTTTTACAGTATATATTAGAGGAAATACTCAAGCCCATATATGATTACAAGAATTTGTTCTAACTTCCCTGCTTTACTAGCAGAATAGAGCAAATGGAGCAATTGACTGAACAGTTAACTTCAAACCTCACATTTGCAAATTTTTCCCAAACAACTGCATCACTTATTTCTCTTTGCACATCCTTCAAGCTAGGAAACCATGCCTGCCTCAATGAATGGTAAAAACTATTTCAAAGTACAAAACTACCTCAACTATTTCTAATATTCTGTATCAACAAACAAACAAACCCTTTTGTGCAAGAAAGGTGAGTTACAAAATCAGATCTAAATAGTCACAAACAGCATGTTCATTGTGATCCTGAAAAAGTACCCACTGCACCATCTCCTCAGTGCAATCTATATTAATAATTTGGTTGAGATTCAGAAGGTTATTAGATTTTTTTTGCAAGATTAACCAAAAGAAACATTATTGCAGAACTGATTTGAAAGCATTCCACTGAATCTTGCAGTAAAATTTATTTTAGCTTAAATTCATTGAGACACGGACAAAATTTGCTACCGCGAAGGGATCAGCATACACTGAATTAACAGTAAACCTCATCCAATTAACACTTGAGTTATGTTTTACATAATCAACACTTAAAATGCCTCACCAGGTCACTGCAAGTAACAGAGCATGGTAATTTGTAGACAAAGATTATCTGAAAACGGTTAAACTAAGGGAAGGTTATATTAAAAAAAAAAAGGCAATGAAAACCACAGAACATAAATACTTAAAAATAGGTGGTAAAAGGCTTTCTTTTCACAGAACTTTGGGGAAAGTTACTAAACTTCAATACTAGGACACTAATATTGGTCAGAACTTTGCCCAACAATGGAATGTCCTCCACAGCAGAAATATTCTTGATAAGGATACTTTTTATGCACTCTGCAATACTGGCTAACACTTGAATGAAGTTTACTCTGGGGAGCGGCCTCACAGTTGGTCATTTTCAAAGCATTTCAAAGTCAGTTATGTATAAGAAGGGCGTGTAGAGGTTGGAATATCTCCCAGCATGCAAATCCATTTTAAACTTGATTCACTAGTCCGGACTTGAGGTTTATTTAAGACGAGCTGGATCATGCCACTCATTACCAATTAAGGAAGGAGGTTTTAGATGTTTACATTTAGCATGACTTTACATGGGGGTAGGGTAGAACTGCCTTGGCATAACACACTTAGTAAATGTGTTCAGATCAACACCTTATGCTCATTTTTTAAAAATCAGATCTGTGCAGTCACCTTTTCTCAAATTATTTAAAGCATGTCAGTTTGATAAACAGATTGCTTACAAGGGGAGGAGAGAATATTTCATCGGTGTATCTGATTTTAATTTTTTTTAAGCAGTTCAAGATTTATTTACACAGGCTGTGGACTGGAGCCCTTTTTACTATGGCATTTCTCAAAGCAGTGACAAGACAGCTTTAAAATTTAACACCTCTGACATGAAATCATAATACAGCATAGCATCTTTAAGAAATCTTCAACCTTCATCCAGATTCAAGGTAGCAAATTCCTCATTTTACTACAATTTTGCACCTGTAAAACTTAAGCATAAACACAGCCGATTAACCCTAACAACTAACGGCGTATTTTTCTTTTTTTTGAAAAAGAGGAACTGTGCCTATCAACGAGAGTGACGAATCGCAGGCGGCAATAGTGCCATACAGGATGCATTTTTTATCAGATGGTCTCCGCCTTGGACAGACTCATGACCCGACCTTTAGGTATGGCAGGCACAGATGTGTCAACAGCGCTCCCGTCTGCTCCCGGAGTCCCTTCAGTCCCCGCTGGAAATCTTATCCGCTAGACGCGCAGGAAAGGCAAAGGCCCGGCTGGGAAAGGGCCTCTCCTCCGCAAGCCCTGGCGCCCATCACCCACTCATGCTCTGTCCTCTCCCGCAGGACCAGACAGAGCCCCGGCAGCTGCAGGAGCGGAGGCACCGGCAGGAGCAAGGCGGGGCGGGACAGCGAGGGTCTCCCCGAAAAGAGGGTCACTGCAAGCCCGCAAATCCCCTCACGAGCGGGGACGAGAGTGGTTGACAGGGCTCAGCCTGGAGCAACCATCCCGCCCCGAGAGCGCGGCCCAAGGAGCAGCTCCCTTCCCTTCGGACCCCAGCCAGCCCCTTCCCTGTCCTGTGTCCCCGCGGCCCCCGACACTGACAACTCGCCGCCTGCGCCCCCTCCAAGACCGAGGGCCCGGGGGCCGCGGTCTCACCTCGGTGAACGGGTCCATGGCTGTGCCGGTTCCCGCGAGCAGCCGAACCTCCGCCCCAACCGCTGCCGGGATTTGAATTTCAGCGCCCGCCGCGCGCAGGCACCACGGGAACAGGGGGCGGTGCGCGCACGCGGGCGTTGATTGACAGAGACGCCGCCCAATCCGGCAGCAGGCGGCCGCACGCGCACGCCCGCTCTCCCGCCCGGAGAAGCTGAGGGGGCCGGCGGCGCCCTTGGAAGGCGGCTCCGCTTTCCCGGCCATGGAATCGCGGCTGGATTCGTATGCTGCAACACCGGATTCTGTGTCTGACCCTGTCTGCCTGCCAGGGCTTCCTTGTGGTGCGTGCCCGGAGTCCATCCAGCCATGGCTGCTCTGTCACAGAATTCGTTTAGAAAAGACCCCCGACCGAGTACCTCCGTGTCCACCAGGCCATTGCACTGAGTGACATGTCCGGTCTTTCCTTAAGCGCCTCTAGGGATGGTGACTCCGCCACCACCCCGAGCAGCACAGTCCAATGTCTAATCACTCCTGCTGTGAAGAAATTATTTCTAATGTCCAACCTGAACCTCTCTTGGCACGGCTTAAAAACAATTGTTCTCTTATCCTCACCTTCCCTCTCCTCCTCACTGACAGCCTCTCTTAGAAAGGAGAGGCTTTTACCTCCTTTACAGGAAGTAGAGCAGTAGTGCCTGGTTGATCACACATCTTGTTGCAGCTGCTCTGTAGGAATGTGCCTGAACCCTTTTTCACTGAAAGATTAATTTTTCATCTGGCATTGACATGGAAATGCCAGGGGAGAACATGATTTTTGTGTGACATAGTAGGCAGCACCGACCAAAAAGGCCGTCTTTCTTTATTTTCCTATTTTTATATGTTTCTAAAGACAATCAAGGATTGGTGAAAAGGGTCAACACCCCTGAAGGTTTACAGGACAAAGACAGGGTCAATTATCTTTCTCCACCCCAGGGAAAGGAATGAAAATTTCACAAGTGCAAAACAATCCCGGCCGGTTAAGAAAAACAAGGACCATGTTTACAGAAAATGCATGGGAAACTACAGGTACAATGTTACAACTCATGGGGCCCTGTAAAACCAGGGTGACACATCCCAAAGGAAGAAAAGTCGTGCACAATTTGAGGCCTTTAAATAAAACAGAATTACTGCAATCTAAACATACTTTCTGCTTTACATGTGGGTCTGTGAGATTTATAGGGTGCAACTCCATCTGTCCTTGGTGCATTCCCAAATGTGGCTCCATCCTTTGCTGGTGTCGTTCAAATGACACAGCATAGCACATGATGCTCAGCCTGGGGGCCAACAGAATGGGGGTGGCTGCGCTCTTAGTGTACATAATGATGTGTAAATAATGCTGACACGTGCTAATTATTATTATTTTAAAAAGAGGAATATAATGATGCTTATTCTATGCAATAAATTTCTTGTAAAATGTATTTCTATACAGTTTACTCTGAAAAAATGAAATGGAGATTCCTAGGAGTGTGTAACTGCTCAAATCAATGCAGTATATTTGTGACAAATGTCCTTTCCTTTTGCTCTCTATAGAGCCAATAATTTCTTCATAATTTCGATGCAGACTCATTGAGGTCCTGCTAGAAATAAATTGGATACTCAGTTTCTCATCTTGTCAAGGAGTTATGTCTGTCTTCCAGGAAACCAGTGGACAGTAAATATGTCTTACGCTTTTATCACTCTAAGGAGCCAAAGAAAGTCAGTCATTTTTAGGAACTGTGCAATAAAAATGAGGTCTATTGTCTGCATAGTGGTGGGGGTACAACCTTTAGGAAAGGAATTTTCAGTTGGAGTTACATTTTTCTTAATAAGTTAGTAAAACTATTTCTACAGCAACTTACAGAAAAAAAAAAACCTAACTGATCTTTCACAATGTGAAGGCACAAAGAAAAAGAGAGGGAAAGAAAGGAATGCCATGAGAAACCAGCAGAAAAATGAGCCAGCTCTGCCTGTTCAACAGCTTTATATTTTATGCCAGACTTTTGCATTCAAAAATTATGAATCATACCCTTCACTGTGTCCTCCCCTCACGTGATACGGTTTAAGATGTCTTCTTGCCAGGCATAAGCTAGTGAAAAGTAATTCTTTCTGTAACAATAAATAACACAAGACAAAGCACTTGGGGAACAGTTTTTGCTGGCTTGCAGTTTTCATGAGAGTTGAGAACTTGTGCACTGGAGCCAGTCATTTTTCTTTTAACATGGCATTACGAACATTTTACTTTCCCAAGTTTTCCTTCAAAAAGTTCTAAAGCATATTGACTGTTTTCAGGGGTGTATTTTCATTTCAGAAGGTTATAGATGTTTGCACTAGCACTTTAATAAGAGTAGAGCACTTTTTAACTAATAAGGAAAACACTTGCCAAAGTGTTTTTATCTCTGGCTTCCTTACAATACCAATACAATCAGAAATGTAAAATATTGACATTGAAAATGCTGATCCCAGTGTAGTCCATTGTTTAGCCTCATTCTCTAATCATCGGAGAATATTTCCTAAAGCTTTCTTTCTGCTCAGAAACTGAGTTCACAATTCTGATTCCAAAGGAAAGATGGAGCAAGATGCTGCCTTTGATGCACAGAAAAGTCCTGTCAATTAGAGAAAATTACTACTTTCCATCTTGTAATTTCCTTTTATTCACTGTTTAATAACTCACAATGAAAGTCGATGCTCACCAGTCTTGCCATTGCAAGCTGATCCAATCTGTAGCATGGTAATACAGAGCATTAGAATACAGTAGTGTAGTATTCCTTGTAGTGTAGATTTCCTTTCAGAAGGTGTTGTTTACCAGAAAAAATCCACTGTTCCACTAGTCAGCTGGAGAGCTGTTATGATTCTGATAGCCATTTCCCACCTAGCAGTAGGATTGCATGGGAATCCATGGAGAGGAGAAGCAAATGCATGGCCTAGCACATGGTGGTGTGCATCATTTCTGGACCGTAGTCCCATTAGAATTAATTCTTCCCCGTGACTTCTGACAGAGGGGGAAGAACCTTGGGGAAGAGGCAAGGAGACAACCCTTGCAGAGCTTCTTGAGGACATCTCCTTCACCTAGCCCACCTTCTTTTCCACCTCCAGTGGATCCAGGAGGATGTATGGTGCAGCTCTGACTGTGTCTCAGCTATGTCTAAGTTGAAGTCAGGCTGTAAAAAATTCCCCTCTTCACAGGCCCCCTCCCCCCCCAGCAGGACCCCTCTAGTAAGGGAATCCTGCATTACAGAAGAGCAGTAAGAATAAAATATCCATCCTTTCAGTGATTCTGAAATGAAGAGCAAATTGTGCCCTCAAATCCTCTTGAATATCCTAGCATGCCAGAGAGGTGGCCTGGAAAAAGGCAATTTCACCTCCAAACAGTGAATAGAAGGACTGATCCATAGTCTGGCAAAACACTGCAGTTTGGATTAATCTGTATTTTCTATTACAAACATCACATAATCAAAAACATTCTGATGGGCAGCATTTGGGACACGTTCTTCAAGCCAAGCCAAAGGTGATTATACTGCTTTTGTCAGCTCCTATGATAATCACAGAGGCAATTTAGGCTGACATTATCCAGTAAAGGAATACATTTATGTCAGGAACAAGACAGGTTTCCTGAGTGAGTAACCCAATGTGTTTTAAATTAGCAATGCTCAGAGTACAAGTCTCTTTCCTAATAGTCCAAATAGGAAATTCAAAACCAGCTCATCCAGACTAAAACAATGAGAGGCCCCATAGCCATTACGGGATAACTTTTACCTGGGATTGTGTTTTCTGTTACCAAAAGGATTCATTCATTACTCTGCCTTGACAAGTGTAGTTGGGGGGAACATCCTTAAAGTGGATACTTGCTGGGGGAAAATATTACAGAAGCTCTCATACGAGGAGCAACTGAAGGAAAAGTCACACAGAAATTAAAGCTGGAGGGAAAAGCAAAAACATTATAGGTTAATCGCTGGACTCGATCATCTTAGAGGTCTTTTTCCAAGCTTAATGGTTCTATGACTATGGGGAGAAAGAAATAAAATGAGTGAAAAATGGCAAATAACAAGGGGGGGAATAACAAAGAAACAGAGGAAAAGAAAGAAGATACATTAAAATGGAGAAGTAGTGAACCAAGGAATAAGACAAAAATTATATTTCATTAACAACAAAAGACAGTTGTCAAGTGGACTCAGTTTCAGAAAAAAAATCTGTGGGTGTTTGAACTCTGCTGTTTTACAAGGCTGTGGGAGTTAAGAAATATTTGTGTTTCATGCACTCTCAAAAGATTTATTGTCTTCAGTCAGTATAATATTGCATTTGTATCGCATTAAATCACAGAAAGTTTGTCAGGATTGTTCATTTAGGTCTCCTAACTGATTTACACAGGAGAAGGAGAATTAGACTTCCTTCTTTTGTGTCTCAAGGTAAAATACCCCCTTTTCTTTCTTTATCCATATGGTACAGATATACCATTTGCTGACAAAAATTCTGAAATGAAACAAAGGGCATGAGAACACTTAAGTGCTGCTATGTTAATTTAGACCAGGATGTTATTCTCAGTACCTAAGACTTGCAACTGCAGCAAAGTGCAAATGGAGTAATCACATAATCATATCAACAACTTCACCAGCCAAATTGTATTGCATTTTATATCTTCAAAATATTTTTCTGCACAATGGAAAAATTAGGAGATTCTTGTTGGGAAACCATTTTTCTATCAGCTCTAGCTTTTTTTTAATGACTCAGTAGCCTGTAGGCTTAACAGGTGATAATTTTTGTGACCTCTTGACATCTTATTTTCAGATTTTAAATAACTAAATGAAACTGCAGGGCACACATTTAAAAAAGTGTTTATAAGGAAGGCCAAGAATGTTACCTACAAAATCATTTGAAAGTTTTTAAAACCAAAATTGGTCCTTCAGATTAAGTGTAGTCTGTATGCTTTGCTAAATAGAGAAAGACCTAAGGATATGAAATGGATTTTACGTGAGTTCATGGTAGTTTCTTTCACTTTCAATGTCAGTTCTTTAGAAAAAACCAACCGTACAGTATCATTAAAGTCTTTCTGCAAAAGGAGCATGTTTACACTAGAGGGTGCTACTTGGACAGGATTTTAGGCTGCTCAGTGTCTTGCTTTGGAAGTCCCTTTTTCAACATTTGAAAAAATGCACATCTGAAATAAGAAACAGATGTTTCTTGTGGGACAAATTCTACTGAAATTTAAATAAACATAACTGAAATGATATTTTCCACATGCATACCCATGAGGGACACTGGTCCTTTATGTCATCTCAGCTTCAGTACAAACTACATATATAATTACACTGAGGATGTGTTAGAGATGAGTAAACTTCCTTAATATTTCAGTCTGCTTTTGCTTAACAAACTGCTATGACACAGAAAATAGGCTAGCTAATAGAATATCAAAATAAGACCATGTTTCTTCATTAATGAGAAGGACAGAAGCATCTGAGGGAGTAAAACCTAAATTTGCAGTCTGTAGTGAAAACACAGGGTCACTGAATGCCCTGGGTGTGATATGACAAAGGGTTGCCTCACCTTACAATAAAGCATGAAAGAAGGCGAAGGGGATGGAAATGGCCAGGAGGCTCTTTTAAATAGTTCTTCCTTCATTCTCCCTGTGGTGGTGAGAATTGTGAGAACTCTGAATATGTCTCTGTATATCTCCAGGGCCTTTGGCTGCCTTGAGCCAGAGCCCACATGGAGATGGTGAAGATCTTGGGCTGTGGAGAGAGCAACTGCTCCCTAACAGCTGTTTGCAAGTGGCTTGGTATGGGCAGCTTGTCTTCTTTTATATCTAATCCAAAAATCTCTTTGAGCTTGGCAGATCTCTAAGAAGGTAAGACAGTGTTTGCCCTGCACTGTCCCCATCTCAGAGATGCTGCAGCTCCAACTCTAGGACTTTACTAACACCACGATAAAGAGG
The DNA here is from genome assembly GCA_013400955.1 of Drymodes brunneopygia. Taxonomy (NCBI): domain Eukaryota; kingdom Metazoa; phylum Chordata; class Aves; order Passeriformes; family Petroicidae; genus Drymodes; species Drymodes brunneopygia. The sequence goes on along the minus strand of VZTZ01003000.1, from coordinate 133,163 downwards.
TAGCCAGGGAATCTCCAAAAACAGGCAGGATGTGGAGGCGAATAAAGTCTGAAAATACCTCTGGTTTGGTTTATGCTTTTTCCCCAACACTGTTGAACACTATTTCCATTGGCTGAATTTGTCACTAATACCACTTGGAAGGTGTTATTCGTCATGGAGTAAATGAAATAGCCTCAGCCGTTTTATAGCCCCATTTAACCTCACAAACTATGTGGGAATCTGCAAAGTAAAGCTCAGTAGCAGTGCCAGGAATGTACTTGGAAACTGGAAAAAGAGAGTGAGTTTATATCCTGGGTTCTGCCCCTCACTGAGTCAGTGTTTCTTCTTGAAAACAGGGTTTACCAGAAGACCACCTTCTCCAGGCTGGGAAAAGTCCCTTTGCTGTAAAGATCCTGTCCTAAGAGTGAGAATCTGGATGTCCTATGAAATGAAATGCTTTGATGGAGAAGTATATCATCACTCTTTTCACAGCTATTGGGTCACTGATGTCAGCTGCAAAGGGCCCTCTGCTCCCAGCACTGGGCCAAGCATGCAGGTGAGAGCTGTCTCCAAAACTCCATTTACTCACTACTGCACAAGTTGCTTCTTGTAAATAGCTGCTTAAGGCAGTGTTTTGTGTTTTTTGGATATTCCCTTCGCATTTTATAAGTCTGTTGTACAGCTCGGAGTAGCAAAAAATAGGGGATCAAATAAACAAAGTGGAAGAGGCAAAGATAAGGAAATGAATAGCAATAGAGATAGGAACATTGTGCTTTTTTCAGGTTGGTTTCAAAATAAGTGAACTGCTCACCTGATCATCCAAAAAAGACAATGCACTACTAAGAAAATTTTACTTTTCAATTGAAATTATCCCAGCACCACAAAAGAGTTGACCAGCTTCAAAAGGCACAAAGTACTTTTTAATAGGTTTAATAGATTGTCATTTTTGGTGGGCTGTTGTTCAACCCCAGCCAACAGCTGAGCCCCATGCAGCTGGTCACTCACTCCCCCACTAGCGGGTTCAGGGAGAGAATGGGAAGTGTAGAAGCTAGAAAAACCTGTGGGTTGAGATAAAGGCAGCTTAATAAAAAAAGCAAAAGCTGCACACACAAGCAAAGCAAAACAGAGAATTAATTCAGTGCTTCCCATGGGCAGGCAGGTGTCCAGCCATCTCTGGGAGAGCAAGGTGACATCATACCCAACAGTGACTTGGGGAAGACAAACATCAGCCCTCCAAATGTCCTCTTTTCCTCTTTCTTTTCTCCACTTTATATACTGAGCATGATGTCAGGTGGTCTGGAATGTCCCTTTGGTCAGTTTGGTCACCTGTCCTGTCTGTGTCTTCTCCCAGTCTTCCATGCACCCCGAAGTTCCTGGCCAGCGTGGCAGTAGGAAAAGCAGAACAGGTCTTGGCTCTGTGCAAGCCCTGCTCAGCAATGACAAAAACATCTCTATATTATTAACCCAGTATTCAGCACAAATCCAAAACACAGCCCTGTACCAGCCACTGTGAAGAAAATAAACTCTACTCCAGCCAAAACCAGGACAGGGGCAGATTATCTTGTGCTGTTGGTGATGCCTGACCTGGTATTTGTGTTGCCACAGCAAGGTACCAGTGATTCATCTGCTGGTGTTTGCAGTTCGACAGGCAACTTGTGCTTGGGCTGCCTGCCAGTTCTGCCTGCCACTCCTGCCTGCCACTGCCAAAGGCAACCCCTGCCTTTCTCAGAAGCCCCCCTGTAGTGACAAGGCATTGCTGCAGAAGTGGACAGATGGCTGGAGGAGGAAAGGTCAAGAGGAGTGAGTTGGCCCATCAGTCCATACTGAAGGAAGTGCATGCTTTACTGTGACTGTTATATTTTTATAACCCACTTCTCTGCCATAGGAAAGCAGCATGCTTTTCATCAGTAGGTATAAGTGCATTTGTGAGTGTACAATACATGTCTCAGATTTCTTTCCTCCTATGATAGCAGACAACAGTCAGCTGCACCCATAGGTTCACATCACAAGGATCTTACATTGCTTTCACTTCTCTGTGCTTTACTGCAAGGTTTGCCTATGTTTTGTTTGCCCTTGTAGGGTTGAGGATATGGTTTTGAGCCTCCTTAGCATAAAGTGTGAACAAATTCAGTGGACAAATCAGTCTGAATACTGGAGCTGTATCAAGTTGTGCATCTTAAAATAGCAGTCCCATTGAATAAGTCTATGAGTAAGCAGCTCCCACAAGCATGTGCTGCATTTGCTGTGTATGAGGAGTGTAGGACCCAGCTGGAATCAGAAGGCAATGTCAGACAATTCTGAAGGAGCTTCTAGAAGGAGTATGTCCGGAGTCACCTGGTCAATGAAATTGTTTGGTCAGGAGATACTCCGCCAGCTAAGAGTCATTAAGCAGGGAGGGAAGACTGACCTTACCACTCTGAAGGGCCTGAAGCTGTGCCAAATTATGCAGAGTTAGTTAAGGACTCTCGTTCTCAGCTTTCATAGTTCATCAGTGATTCTTTGTTGTCATAGAGAAGTGGCAGAAAGATGGTGTGACTATGAGGGAGGAACCAAATAAAACCAATGTTAAAATGGGTGTGTGTGTATGTGTGTATATATATACGTACACATATGCATATTTAAAATCCAGATGCACATATACACATATTTATATATGCATCTATATATATGCATTTATATATGCATGTATGTGTTGGAATTTTGCAGTGTTAGCTTCTGACAGATACAGAGATCAATAAAATGTGTCACTGCTCTTCCAGAGTGTACACATTGCAGAGCTTATTGATGCTAATATTCCTATAAAGATACTCCTCTGCATGCAAGACATTGCAGTATTTTTGACCAAGTGAATATGAAATTATCTCTGAAGACATGACTGGGTAAATCTGAAATGATCTTTGGAAGTAATGTTATGTTAAAGCTGAAATACAAGATGCATGTCACCTTTAATTTTGGCTCCTAACAATGGGTATAGATCCATTTCGACTGTGGAACTGTGTCATTTAAGCTGTATTCCACAGTGTGGCTCATCTAAACATCACAGTTTGTCCCTATGTTCCCTCATCTTGCTACAATGTGATCAGTGCCAGCTCTACTGATAGCCTCCGGGAATTTTTTCAGTGTAGAGTAGCTTGTCTTTTTCCCCGCTGTCCTTCCAGACAGGCTTGCAAGCTAAGATGTCTTTGAGGTCAGAACTGCTAGAGGTACACTATATATATATATATATTTATATATATAGTATTTTATATATATGTGTGTGTGTGTGTAGCATTTTTGTCATGAGATACTCAGTAATGTTTTTCTCAGCTGGCCTTTCCATGTTATGCTTTTGATCGACAAACGTGACAAAGCTTGCTCAGAGACAAAGCAGAAAGCAGGGACAGGTGGCCTTTTCGCATCCCTCCTCTGTGCCTTCTGCTGCTATTGCTTTTGGCATCCTCTTGCTACAGCCAGGAGCTGGTATGACCTAAAAAAACCTTCACACTGTCCTGCAAAGGAAAAAGGCTAGTGAGGAAAGAAAAAAAACAAAGTGGAGGCAGCAGATTCAGGGGTGACTGACTGCCCAAGCACTCAGGGAAGAAGGACTCATGAACACCAGGGAGAAGCAGGCAGGAGAGGAGAGAGATGGAGAGAAGGCATCCACTGGATGGAGCAAGGAGAAGGGGTAGATGTATAAAATACACAGAAATAGCTGGATAGTTACTAATTTCATTGCTATGGCATCCAAGTATATATAAAATAGCGTCTCTAGAAGGAGAATTAGGGTCTATGCAGCAAAACCACTGGGAAGTTAGGCAAAATGGTATGTTGACCTTATATTTTAGCAGTTATCTATCATTTCTTCATCAGCTATGCTGATTATTTGCAGTGCTTGAACTGAATCACTGTTTTGGGTTTTTTTTTCCTGTAATTGCCACATATCACAAGCAAACTCTAACCCATTAGGGATGGCTTTGTCTCTAAATTTAAAAGTGTTTATTCAGTTCCTGCAATTTGAGATTTGGAGACAAGCCTGCAAGTTCCAGATGCTGCATTGTTAGCAAAATAGTTTAGAGGGTATTTTAGGTTAAATTTGGACATGTTGACGGAGGGCATATCTTCTTGGATCTTCAAAGAATTTGAGTTAAAAGGGACATCAAATTTGTCAGCTAGGTAGAAGTGTGTTTCAGCACTGGCTCCTCATTAGCCAACTGAGAAAAATGACACCTCAGTCCTTTCAGAGCTGGTCTTAAGAGTACCTGGTTTTGACTGTGTGTGAGGCAGTAGAAAATAAAATGAAAATAATTGCTTTAAACCCTTATTTATGTTTTTTAATTATTGCCTGTGAAGACTGACATGTAAGCAGACAGAGCTATCTGAGCAGTGCAGTATTTACTCAGTCTTGTGATTGCATCCATGCAAGTATTCATGTCTGTCTTAGAAGGATTCATGAAACTCAGTAAAATGGTTCCAGGTAGGACCCAGAAAGGGATTCTCTGAAGTATCAACAAGCTGTGATCTGTAGAATTTCCTCTGCTGCTACCTCATGATACAGCCAGGTCTTACTGGACTGTGCTAAGGAGGGAATCACTGTATAGAGCACATTGCAGATATGGATTTATTGACGGGAGGGAAGGTGGCAGGTATTTAAGATACTCAACTAAAGCAGCACACAACTTCCCAGCTCTCCTCTCCCTGGGAGATTACTACACTCACATAATCTATGTTAAGCACTATTTTGCTGATAAGTCACTTTCAATTAAATTGCTCTCTCCAATAGATGTTGATCATTTAAGAAAAGTAAATGCATTATTAACACAGTAAAATGTATTGATGTGTAATCTGACTTCAGTAGTCCCCTTAAGTCTGCATGAAGAGTACAGAATTTCTACACCGTGCCTACATTAACGGGTTGCACAACTGTGATTGCTAAGGTAAAATAACTTGTTCCTATTTGATGTTCAATTTTAAGTCGCACAGATTGTATTTCAAGCAGTGAAAGGTTTCACAAGCAAAGCAACAGATTGCACAACAAGTAAGGCGACAGGAGGGTGTAATATAAAGTCTTTCTTCTACTTTAAATTGTATTTACTACTATTCAGTGTATGATAACCATCAGTTAGGGCCCTAAACCGTTGCCCTGATGCCATTCTTCCATTCTGTTTACATGGGACACTCCCGAGCATGAGACCCATATTCCAGGGCTGCACATATCCTGCTAAGTACCCTTTGTCCTATGCAGTCTTTTCGCTGCCTGCCACAGATCGAGCAGATAGTTACCAATCACAGGAACTATTACAAATTGCAGCGATGATGGTAGCTGATAATTATCAGAGGACGGCAACGCTGCACTCTACTCGCTAGATTCCTGCAAAGGATGACACTGAAGCCTCGCCCATGCTGCTGACACCTGGGACCAGCCGTGCCGGTGGGATACAGCGGGCAAATGTTCCTGGGTGGCGTCGGCGGAGTGGCACCCCGGGACACCGACCAGTGCACTACAGGTCCCAAGGTGCAGCGCGCCCGCGCCCCGCCCCCGCCAGCACTCGAACCGCGCGAAGCCCGCCGGGACTTGTANCCTGCCCTGCCCTGCCCTGCCGGGTGGGGAGGCATCGCCCGGGCGGCGCCGCGGGGGTCGGTGGGGTGCGTGTCGCCTGTTCCTGCGGAGGGGGGAAAAGGGGCTCCACACCTGCCTGGCTCCGGGAGCGGGAGCTCCCCTGGGGGATAGGGAGTGAGCGTGTCACCTGCGGGCCCTGGCCCGGGACACCGGGAGTGCGGAGGTGACACCGCTCCGCTGGAGAGGGACAGATCGTGCAAGGAAGAATGCTAATGAAACTATTGCTTATTATATCTGGTGTCGTACACGCTTTGGCTCTGCCCTTCGCTGTGTTCTCAGAGAAGTTAACAAATCCTTATAGCATGTGTATAAAAACCTGTATTATGGCTATGTAAAGGTAATACAGACAGGTATTTGGTGACACACAGAACCGCTGTCTTCCGTGCTGTGTGCATGTGGAATGCAGGAAAACCTACAATACAGCTGCTGCTTGAAAACAGATGTTTTCCGTGTTTAAATTTGACATCCTTTCATGTGTCGTTACTTCAGCTGCTCAAGCCAATGTTACTTTGCCATGGGGGAATCGATCTACAAGAAATCTGCTGGAGGTGTCTTAGTGTGCCCTCATTCACTACCCTTGCAATCGTAACTAAAATCTTTTACAGCTACTCTTTCTCTGCGTAATTGATATGCTGTTCCATCTGTGCATGAATATGATAGAGTGTTACTTCTGATAATGGGAACAGAAATAAAGTTCATGGGATCGATTAAAGCATCCCTGGAAGATGTGTAATACCCACTGCAATCTTAAAGGATGAGATTTCATGAAAAACAGTTCTTTAGAGTCCATATCCCTCCATCAAGTATTCCTGAGTGCACCTGTGCTGCAGTAGAACAAGCCAGAGATGTGCTTGGATGAGAGTTTTATCCTGTGCAGGTCTGCCTATAAATCAGTGTTCTGTGATTATATCCTGAGTTTATTAAATCAATGGGAGTTTGTTGCTTGATTTAATTAGAGCCAAGTCTTCACTTATACTGATTATTACTGTGCCCATGTAATATAATTTGAAGGACCCGAATTTGGAGTCAGTTACATAATACTGTATTTCGGTATAGAAGCAAACATGCAGGAAACTGCTTGCAAGTCAGTTTATGCTTTTTTTTCTTTTAAGGTAGAAGAAGTACACCTCAAATAGCACTGTCATTTTAAAGACAAAAATCCAAACTGCCAACCAGTCCTATAAATGCAGAGCTACCTACAAACACGGGCAGTTAATGGATCAAATATACAAGTTGGCTGATAGCTAAAACCTGCCCTTGGTTTTGAAGGTCAGAATTAAAAGCTGAATGACAGATAACACCTTTACAGGAGGAAAGTAAATGGATATTTTTGGGGGGGAGAAAAAAAAGTCTTAGGTTAAATGTAAAAGTTCCAAATATCATACAGACTCTAGTTAGTAACTAAGATGCTTGTGAAAATAGGAAGTAACTCAATGTGTTTTTACAGAAACTCATTGCCTAATTGTGCTGTTAAACCATGTTCAGTCATTATAGACAGAGCTCCCAGTGCATTCTAGTTCAAGTTGCCTGACAGCTTCTGTTCATAACTGGAGTGTTTTTAGACTTTAAAGGTGTTTCCAGTAGTGAGGAAATAGAATATAGGATTCTGGTCAGATTCTGTTATGCCGCAAATACAAGCCTCTAGTGCTTGAGAGGCAGTGGAACATTACAGGTTTGTATACAACACTTTATGTAGCCTGCTTTTTTTCAGAATATTCTTTCTATAGCCCTCTGCACACATGAACTGTACAGTCTAGAGCCCATAAACTACAGAGTGTTGTGAATCTATTCAAATTGTCTGAATACTGGAGATAAATATTTCTTTGTAATGTATTTGTACCTTTGTACAGTGTGTCAGAGGAGGAATCTTACTTGTCACATCTATGTAGTTCCTTATCTCTCACTTTCAAACTTAACTATTGCTTGTAGACAGATCACATACATTATTTGCATTCTTACAAATCTGAAAATTCAAGTCAGCCTTGAAATAATTTCTGATTTTGAGCAAAAAGAAACTCAACCATATTCTAACATGGTAATGGTAATCTGAAAAACAAAAGTAGTGGCTCAGACCATTACATCCCTAGGACCGGAGGAATTGTTCCAGGAAAATGTTTGCTGAGCACCTTAGACACACTTGCAGTTTGGAAAGGATTTGTTCATTGTGCCTATATGACCTGAGTGACAGCTGCTTGAAAACTGCAGGAACTCTCTGCTATTTTAGGGTAAGGCTAGCTAGACAGATCTGTGCCTGCAAATACCTGTCATTAACCTCATTCCACCTATGGAACAGGTATTTAAGAAGCTTCTTGGATAGTAGCTGTCCTGTAGCCTAGAGGAAGGTATTTATACAACACTCTCCAGAGTCTAGAAAAATGCTTACATTGGGATTTTACCACACATATTATTGACTTATTAGTTCAATCCATCCATTTCTAAAGGACAGAGAACAGTAATATAACCTGGCTCCTGAATATAACATAAAATCTAACATTTTTTCCAACAAATAACCTCTGACAAGATTAGGCAGTGTCTGCAGTGGTGCAAGGTTCAAGGCTAGTGACTGGGATGCAATTTATACATGGAAAGTGTTTCATTAGTGCAGAATCATAATGAGATTTGTGGTTCCCACATATTCTCTGTTAGCAGTCTTGGACTCCATCCCTTTTCCAGTACTGCTGTGACACTGGAATAGCTACCTGTACATAAATGCAGGTTACAGGTAAAACTTGTCTTTTTGCAGAATCAGGCCTGTGGTATGTTGAATTGTTCTGTGACACCTAGTACTCTTGTGTCTGCAGGATGGAGTAAGTCCAGTACTGCCAGTTCCATCTGATATCTTGACAATTACGGGATTTTTGCTAGGGCACAACATGCTGTCTTGTGAGATTCTTTAGACTCAAAGGGGTAGTTGCTTTTGTCTAGCTAGCTGCCCTGCTAGACCACCTTATGGGATACCAGAAGCCAAACACTGTGGCTCAGAAGAGGGGTAGAGTTCTACCCTGGCTGGAGACAGACCAAGTTGCCATTAACCAGGAGGGTTTTCTGTTCTTTGGTACCCTAATTGTGACAAAACGGGGACTGGCAGCCCCTCTGTCCCCTCCTTGCTTGTGTCCGCATCACCTTCCACTCTAAACATGGCAGATTGTTTCATGTAATATTTCACCTGTGTCTCTAGGACCATGTTTTTATTAATGTGTTGTTGCAGAAAGGAACAAGATACAAATAAAGGGAAGTAAACATGATGGAGAATCTTTTAGGAAGAGACTCTATTAGTTGTGTTGTGGTTTTGGGTTTTTGTTTTACTTGCTGAAGGGCTTGTGGCTTTGTGACTGTTGAGTGTTTGGAAGTGAGAAAAATAAAAAGAATCTTTGTACATAAATTACACAAAGGAGGTTCTCAAAGCTAACTGGAGCCCTGAGCATACGTTCTTTGACAGTTTTTTACTGCAAAAACAGAAATAAATCAAATCAGGAAATTCAGATTTTTACTTCTCAGAACACATCTAACATGTGTGGATGAGTTACAACAGATAAAACCTATGGGATCTGTAGTGTGATATCTGTATCCTGGTATGCAGGATAATGTTACAGCATAGCATGGTGGTTTTCAGTTTGCCTTTTTCATATGTTTTAGAAGGAATCTCCAGTTATCTGTCCAATGGTATCCAGAATTTAAAAGCTGGAAATCACTGCTAAGCAATCCATGCAATTAATCTGAGTTGATAATCCATTCCAACTGGCTGCTTTATAGCACCATGGTATCTCAGTACTTTTTGAAATACTGAAGCAGGTTTTCAGGAGGCAGGCTGTGCAATGAGTTTGTTTTATATTCAGAATATTAGACCTCTTTTTCAATCACTGGGCCTTGCTAATCATTGGAAACTCTTGGATGTATTAAGTCAAGTTTCCTAGAAGACAGTATATTCTTAGTTTGGTTGATACTCTCTAATTTACAGGTGTGAGCTTAAAATATCCATTATAGTTTAAACAAATTTATCAGAGAATGAACTTTAAATTTGATGCTTTGAAACATGATTTTGACACAGTTTCAAGTATTATTTTTTAATTTATTTGGTAATGATGTTCAGAAGACCTATACAGAATTTTAGAATAGCAGTTATATGACTTCTATGAAAACTTCTTTGTTATCTATTATAATATTTCAAATGTGCTAGATTACCTGTTAATTCTAGGTTTCCAATACAAATAGGCATGGAACAAATAGGCATTTCCTTTAGTCAAAGGAAAATTAAGGACAGCCACACTTAGTTTGGCAGCTGAAAAATCACTTTGCCATAAGATTGCGCTTATAAAGTAACTACAGATTGGGGACAACTATTTCTGATATCAGCCATGTGCATGTTGAAGCATGCCAGTGCATGTTCAGCACTCAACCACCATTTGTGACACTTTCAGGAGAATTCTAACTTACAACATTCAGCGATTGTCTACATATAAAAGCATTTATTACTGGCCAACTGTACCTCAGCTCTGACAGCTTGCTGTCATGTATTTTTGGTATTAGAGTAACACAAGCTTTGGGGGAGGGAGGGAATGGGTGGTTTAAGGTCATTTTGAGTTGGTTCCTTGAATTCAGTGTCTGGTTTTTTTCTTTTCTATTTATCACTTCTTAGATACACATGTGGTAGTAATTCAAATTGTTCCATTATAGCAGCAGTTTAAGGCTTCTATATTCTTTGCAGCTTTTAAGAGCTGGTTGGTAGAGAAAGTGAAGTGATAATGCCTCTAGTGTCATGTTATTTCTTTGTCTATATTTCAAGAAGTAGCTGTGTAATTGTAACTTTAATTTTGTCTACCTAAGCAAAGTCACGTGCTCAGAAATTTGTGTTCAGACATTCTGGAAACCTTCATTTTAATTTACCCTTCTTAAAAGTAAGTATTCTCATACTGTAATAGTTGATACAGGTCTGAAGCCAATCTCAAAAACTTGCCTAGAAATATGAGAGTAGTCATCGATTTTTTGTTGTCCAAAAAATGCATCTCTTTTATGTATCTAGTTTGATGGTGTTCTCCTTGTGAAGGGGAAGTGTGGTTTCTCATCAGGACAGCTCATGGGAAAGCAAGATAAGCCATGTAGGCAGCTTGTCACCTATGTGATGAGAACGACCTGACAGAGTTTGAACAGGAATGCCAAGGAGCACGTTCCTCTGCCAAGTGTAGAAAGGGGATTCACAAACTTACCATGGAAGAAAACGGAGTTTGCATAGGATACACATGCTTTAGTGAAAGAGAATAATCCAATGCTTCTATCTCGCTTTCTTCCAGGTTCATACCCAGGTTATGGATCACCCATTGTATGTTCATGCAAATAGGACCTCTGGTCTTTTTGTTTTTTAGGACAGGATGTTTGGGAGGATTGAGGAACACAGGTTGATATGGAACTGACAGAGGTCCAACAGCACGAAATACGTTGTCATGGTGCTTATGTTGGGAGCAAAACCTAATTTTACTGAGAAAATAAAGCTGAAATTAAGCCACTGTTGATTCCGCCCCCCCTTGGAGGCATTAATGATTACTTGCTAATGTTCCATTCAGAGTATAATTACTGTATGTAAAGTAATTATGGCTCAGCTATATATAACTGTGGGATGAAGCTCAAATCCCTTTTGCAGGCTTTAATCATGCTCCAGCCATATCTCCTCTTCTGTGAGTCCTTTTATTTTAGGTACAGAAGTAGGAAACAGTTCTGTGTGGCACAATTTATTTGTACCTGTAGTTTCAGCTCACCTAATCTTATAGGAGGAACTGGTTGTTGAGAGGAGGGGATAGTTAGAACCAGTGAAGTGAGGTCACTTCTCTCTAAGAAGCCAGCACAAAAGTTAAACGCAGTTTTAATCCACACTGACTTTTCCTTTCAGCTGCTCTGCACCAGGGACCAGTCTCCCCTGAAGGCTATGCCAGGGGTTGGAGCAAGAAAGGAGGGCTCACTCAATGAAGAAACTTCATTTGCTTTGTGCATTTAATTAAGGAGTGTAATTAGCTGTTCTTTCTTCCCTCTCCTCTTTAAATATAGCTTACTGTCTGTATTAAGACTGAACACATGAAACTGAAATCTTTTAAACGTATATCACTACGCAGACGGTGTTGTAAATTGTTCACAGTGGCTGGCCCTTTCCAATGTTCTCACCCTTTACAAAGAGTAAATTCTTTGAATCAGATTTTGCAGATGAGATCACACCAGAGGGCTTGTATCACAGCACAGATCCCTGTGGGACTTCACTATAAACACTGCTCACATGCTCCTATACAGTTTCCTATTTTTTAAGTTATTCTTTAGACTTACAGAAAGCCTTCCTTGCATGATAAAGATCAATCAGCTCAAAACTATACATTTGTTAATGTAGCAGCAAACATTGGTGAAGCCCTGCAGAGTCTTTTTTTAAACAACTTAGTTCTTCGCTGCCAACAGTGTAGTTGTGCATGGAGATGCAAGCATAAAATACTTGTTACTTGGATCTTACAAGTCCCAGTCTAATTGTTCAAAAGTGATACACACACTCAGTTCTCCCCTATGCCTAGAAGTCAAGATTAATGTGATGTGACTGCAGCTAAGACATTTTGTGTTTCCTTTATCTTGCAGTTTTGAGTCCTTAGGATTGGTATCATTGTGTGAAAATCAAGTTTGTCCTCATTTTTTTCTTTTGCTTTTTCCCCCTAATGCAGAAAAACTTCACTGGCCTAAGACAGAGCTTTCTAGGAAATCAGTACTGAGTCTGGAAGTACATAAGCTGAACATTAATAATGAAAACAGCCTCCAGCATCCACCGTCTGGCATCCTTAAGGACATTTTCACCACAGGAACCAGCAGCTACAATGTCCTTCTGCAGAACAAAGAGGAGAAAAAGCACCACACTCAGAAGCAGGCATCCTCCCACCATAAGAAACACAGGAAAGCCACCAGGTGTTCCTCCACCTCACGGGGCAGCGAGCACCGCAGGGCGAAGGTGCCGCTGCCCCTGCTGGGTGGGTGGTGCTGTGCCCCCAGACAGCCCATCCTTGGCACTGGCCCCACAGCCACCAGCCTGAGGTTTGCCAGCAGCACCCCGTCTGCAGGGAGCACCGCAGGACTGCCTCCGCGGCCCAGAAGCAGAACTAAAAAGCATTCTAACCTGACAAAGCCAAAACAACCCCAGTCCTCAAAAAGCCATGGGAACGAAGGCGATGCCGCTGGCCAAAAACTCTGTTTGCTGACTGCAATCAAGCCCTCCAATGTGGAGAAGGAGAAAGTTAAATTTTTCAATTCAGATTTCACTTATAATCCTCAGTTTGAGTATGAAAACCCTGCTCTGCCAAATGTGTTAGCTAAGCACAGCCATGCATCTGACAGATTTCTTAAGCAGGTATAGTTACTTTTATTCCCCTCCTTTTCCACTGATTACTTCTTCCTGCGCCATGGTCTTTGTTTGTGGCAAGTAATTTCTCCTTATTCCCCCCTGCTGTTTGAAAAATGCATCAAAGATGACAATTTAGTAGCAGAAGTGAAATAAAATCTGAAATAAAAAAAAATTAAAGCCTTCCTAAAATTTACAGGATTTCAAAGGATAAAGGCACAGTTCCTTCTAAATGGGTTTACATGAAACATAATTTAAAGCAAGGAAGTTTTTTAGGCGATGAAGCAGGGTCCAGTACAGGAAAAATACAGTGCCTAAACAGGCAGAGGAATAAAGCAGCGTAGAAATCTTGCCAATCCTCTTGGTGACACAGGGATTCGGAGGGGATAGCTATTATTTGAGGTCATGGTTATTGGATAAGCATATGTTGATGTTCCTTCTTTTAATCAACTTTGAAAGGGTATTTGAATCCACATTAGTCTCAATCAAGCAGCAGCCAAATTCCATTCCAGAGAGACGTAAATTTTAAGAAGACAATTTTGGTTTTTCATAACATGCAGCCACCCTGGTAACATAGCTACAGACATTCCCATTCTGTGTAACTGCCTTGGTTTCCTACCTGAGTTACAAAAAAACCTCAACAGTGACAAAAGCCTTGCTTTCAACTTTGACCTAAATGACAAAACCCACTACTTATCTATACAGTAGCAGAAGCAGTATTCTTCCCACTTTTGTTATTTTTAAATGCTTTAGAGGATTTTTTATTTTAAAATGGCTTAGAGCTTGTTTAAGTCTGACAAGCTTTTCTAAATAGAGACTCCCATGTTTTCAAGCAACACTTAACTTGGGAAGACATCCTGCCATTCCATGAGTTTCACTTCTTTGTGATATGAATATTTCACTTAGAACTGAAACTCCTGGTGGAAAAGATACATTAATTGAAAGGACTAGAGATTCTAAGAACTGATCCCTGACTTGTGAACAGACTGATGGTTTTTTCTTTTTCTAAATCCAAGAATGCAGAAAGTGTTATTACCCATTACATCATTGTATTGATAGTCTCCATTTTCAAACTGAAAATATCTGTGTATTTTAACAACTCAGTTTCTGGCTTTTCATTAAAAATTTATTTTCTTTATGAGAAAAGAGAACAGCTGGTCTATTCTTAAAATCTTCTTCCATATTGCTAAACAACAAATTAAATCATAATGACACCAAATAAAACTGCTCCTTGACTAGAGCTTTTTAATAGGTCTTCCTTTGATTTTTTTAGCAATGTTGGCAATCTAGATGACAGCAAATCAAAAACTACTGATTTGACAAACTAAATTTAATACAAATTGTCCCTTTCAGTGTGGGCTAGCAGAGCCTTAAAAGTCCTTTTACACATGATGATTTTCTGGACCAAACCTGTCTTTGGTTTACCCTTCATTTAAAAAAAAACCCTAAGCCTAAATATTTTAATATTTAACTGAATAACTGAATATTTTAATTACAAATGATTCCTCAATATTACTCTGATTTGTAGCTCTACCTTTTTCCCTGTCCATAAAAAGTATGGGAAAACAAAGGCTTTATAACAAGTTTATAAAAGGTAGTAAAGGATTCAATAGTAAATGAAATATGGTATTTCTGACAATTAACAAGGAAGATGTAAATTATTTCATAGGACTTACTTTGAGTGACTGAAAAAGCATGTATTCAGAATTCAGCTCCTAAAAATATCAAACAAAAATACCTTGCACTTAAAAATGCCCAAACCAGAAGCTTTAACACATCTCTGAGCCCAGCAGGTGTCACTCTCTCTCTTTTATCTACAACCAGCTTTAGAAATTTTCGTCTCCACACAAATTTGAATTTAATTTCATGCAAATTTACTATCCAGAAAAAGCAGCATTAATCAAAATTTTAATCAGCAAGTATTGTAGGAGCACTTGCTTTTCCTCATTGCTACTTCTTTTTCCACACAGATTTTACTTGTCAGAAGAAGCATGTAGATATCTTACAGGAAGTTAAGTTCAGAAAGGATGACTTCCGTTGCAAAAGAAGCACGCACAGTATCAGGAGCTGGGTCTGCAGTAAAAATACAACTGTGTGTTTTCCTTTTTGCTACCAGAAGGATCAAGTCAGTTTTTGTTGGTGTTTTTTTGAAACACTTTTGGCTTTTGTTTATTGCTCCACTTATTTTAGAAAGCCTTGGTATCTGTGAACAGAATTATTCCAATTTTTTTCTACAAAAGGTGCTCATGACAACTTACACTTGCTTGCTCTTTTATGAGTAAAAGCTGTAAACCCAGCTCTTACTGACTGAACCCATAATTTTTTATAGGGAGGCTTTTAGGATACTTAAGTGAAATGAGCTCAAAACCTGACATTTCAGAATTTTAGAGAATTTTTCAGTCATGTCCAAAATCTTTTTACCCACAGCCGTGCATAGCCTGCTAGGACATTAAAACAGATTGTGTTTTCTTACTGCCCTTCCTGCATTTGTGCATGTCTATGAAACTGGTTAATACAGCATTACTGAAATCTGTCTGGAGGATAAATCACACTCTGTCCCATTTATTTTTTTAAAGGCAAAGAGCACTGAGGATTTGGAAACCATTAACTCAGCAATGCTGCAGTGGGGAACACACAGGATTGTGAGCAGCTACTTTACCGCATGCCTCTACTTAAATCAAAGCTCTTAGACTTTGGGCACAGCCCAACATTTTTATTGACTGACTTTTCACAGACATGGAGAAAACATTTTTGAGTTATTAATAGATTTGAAAAATGCTAATTTTAGTGTCTTTCTTCTCATACTATATTCCATTTGTTTCTCTTCCTACTTTATGATATTTTCTTCATAATAAGGTTTTTCATGAGTCACACAATATGTGCCTTTAGGGAAGTAAACTTGAGAATAGAAAATAGCACACATATTTGCACCCTTCACATTCATTAACATATCTGATATTATAGAAGTTAATTCTCTTACCACTGTGTTTCAAGGTTACTGCAGCAACTGTGTGCTCTAGAAGTTTTCTGCCTCAGACTACTTGTCCCTCATTTTGAAGTTTCTTAGCACTCAAAGCATTTGTTACTTTTGCTCAGATACTAGAGGTGGCAATATTTGCCTAGAAAGAATTGTTCCCAGTGTTTGCAGAGCAGATGAACATAACAGTTGCAATTTGTTGAACCAAAATCAGCAAGTTGCAATTTTAGGTAACCTATTTCTTTGAGCTGTACAAGGCGACAAAAATTCTATTTAGATATACATTAAAAAAAACCAAAAAACCTCCAACCATTTTGTTGAATGAGTGATCCCCCCCATGAAAGGGTTATACATCCTCTTCCCTTGTACTCATAAAAGTATAGCAGTTTTGAGTTCATAAATAAACCAGTTATGCCACACTGCAAGCGTTTGTGTGACACCTTTTAAGGCAGTAATACAAGTAGCCTACAATTAGCAAATTTATCAGATGTTGGGAAAAAATATAGGTGGATCTGGAAGGCTAAACAACATGACATTCAACACTGAGTAATCCTTTGCTATGTCCAAGTTATGTCACAGCTTAGGCATGTGGAAGATTCAAAAACACGACACTGTCTGTAAAAAGCACTTAATTGTAAAACACTTCATTCTCCAGCAGTAACAAATTCCAGTGTTAACTAAGATTTATAGATAAGGTGTGCTAATACATAACACAAAGCATGTCAGGCCAGCCAAGTGGCACGGGTTCTCAGGGTCTGACACAAACTTCTCTTCCCCTAGAAGAGACTATAGATCACTTCTGGTGATACCACAGTAGGAAGACAGCTTTACTTCAGAACGGTCTCATACAAAAGCCCAGTAAGTATTAACTTCAAATTCTTTACAAAATAATTTAAAAGCTTTTAATTAAAAATATTTCTACCAGCTCTAAATTACTTAAATGTGATCTTTATACCACTAAGAACAAGCATGCAAAAGAAAAGCCCCTATAAACACTGAATAAAACCCAAAATACTACAGCCTGAGCAGTCTAGCTTCAAAAATCTACACTTACCTTCCTCCCTCCATTCCTCTTGACCCAAACAGCCACCATTTTATGGCTGTTGATTAGACCAACAAGCTCAGCCTGGTACTGAATGTCACCTAATGCTGCACCTTGGAAGCTTTTTTCCCCCCAGCAGTAAGCTATGCAGGAAGAAGAGCAATGGTGTGTGTCTGCCTTGTCTGTCTTACAAATCTCAGCAGAGACTGCAACCCCTTAGCAGCAGAGCTGCCTCTGAATGTAGGATGAGCTGACTCAAACAGGGGGCTGACTCCTAGATCACTGAGTCCCTTCTCTGAGTTGCTTGCCTCACACTACTCATGAGAAGTCTTACCAGTACATATTTCTACAATAACTCTCAACAACTGAGCTGTGTTGCTGAACGTGGGGGACTTGGGGTTCAGAGACCTACTTGTTTTAAAAAGCCAACACCACCATAACCTAAACCAGTCAATTAAACAGGTTTGCCTTGCTCTTGTGTCATTGCTTTCTTGAGCATCAATGGAGTTTGCTGTGTAAGGGGGCTTGTCTTGGGATTACTACTTCTTTTGGCACTCTTTGGTAGTGGTCAGAGGGATGAGATGATGTTTTAGGTAATATTGAAAAGAACAGGAGTTAGTACTCCTAACCAGTAACATGCTACAGCCACACAGTTCTTCCTTTCTTCCATTTTTTTTGCCTGTTGCTGAAGAGTTTACAGTTTGGCCTTAGGAACTGCAGCAGTACCAGTGTTCTGCTGGCCTGGAGGCTGGAAAACAAGCTCACTGTTGGATGCTGCAATAGGCAGCAGCTGGCATGCTGGTCTGGATTTTCCCCTTTCCCAGCAAGCTCTTGCAACACCTAACTGAGTCATCTCACCTTGGACACAGATGCAGAACCCCAAATTAAGGGTTTGGTGTTGTAGTCAGTGCCTGGAAACCAAACATTTCCCAAATCTTTTCCCCTCAGGAACCACCCCCAACTGGAGTGGTTGTGGCAAGAAGTGTCAGAAGCAGGAACATCACTGGGAATGGAGCTCATCTCAGTGCCAGGGCCATGTGCCATTCCCCAGAGATTTGTGTGCAGTGGTGTCTGTGTGTGTGGCTCTCCCTGTTGGTTCTTTCAGAGCCACACCAGCCCACTTGGAAAGAATTTTCAGGACTTTTTTCTGTTTCACTTGAAACAGAGTCAAGAGAGAAGATGGCAGGGGTGAGCACCCTTCTTAGTAATTTCTGAGTATCTGTTCAGCAATGAGGAGGCTTAAGCTTAATGACTTTCTCAGTATGCAAGAGTTCAAACTTGCAACACCTCTCTGGATGTGGCTGGAATGCCAGGATATGGGTTACCTAGCGTGGCACATAAAGAAGTTTCCCCTTGAAGCTGTGAACTCTTACCAGGCTGAGGTAGGAGAGGTCAGAGTGAGTCTGTGCTTCTTCAGGAGGACCTGGTCTGAAAACCTGCTGTTTGTATTGTGCTGTTGATTGAAGTGTCTCACAGCATTTTAGGAAAGTCTTCAACAGCCCAGGAAGGTGCGTGAAGGCAGGCAGGAAGAGCTAGAACTTGTGTCTCAAAATCATGCTGCCTCCTGTAGCATGGAGGTCTCAGCTCCAGAGTTTGCTATTACAGACAGCCAAGCAGGAGGTTTGATGTGTGTTCAAGGCTTGTTTTCTCACTGCTTGTTGTGATGAGGTGGTTTTAGAAAACACCCACACTCCAGCTGAGGTAGGAAAGTCCTCTGGGATCTCATTTCAGATGAACTTAGGCATCCTAGAATTTAAGTGGGTACTTAGTGTTCGGTCTTATAGATTTAACTGAAATTTAATACCGACAAGTTGTGAAGACAAATCTCATGCTAGAAGATTGATTGAGAGATGACTTCTTCCAGAGTGAATAAATAAAGTTAATTAATTTTTCGTAGAAACCTGATACACCAAACAACCAGTAGGTAACATAAATATCTTAAGGATTTGGCAGCTGACAAAGGAGACTGAAGAACTGTTATCATGAATTGTTCAGACTGCTGGCTGAGAATAAACTTCCTGGGAAAAGGTGGGAATATTTAGGTTGCTTGTTTAACCAAGGATTTTGTATAAGACAGGCAAATGCCTCAGCATGTCCAGACACTGAAAAAATTATAAAACAGCCAATGATTTTAGAAGTTAAAATTCATAGGTAATTTTAAAAAAGGAAAAAAAATAGTTTGAAAAAATATACAAGAAAACAAAATACTGAACAATAGGTGACATTCAGATAAGTGATGTTTCCCTCATCAAAGAGCTATTAGACTTTAAGAATATGTCTGGCTGTCATTTAGGGGTTTCAGTAGCAATTACTCAGGGTTGCTTAGTTTTAACTTGAAAAACATTAGAGAAGGATTGTTAGTAGCTGTGAGAGATAAAAAAATCCATTTTTTGTGGAAAATCAGTCAATCTGACAATGTCAGAATTACATATTTGGAGACAAGTGTGGTAGTAGCTTCATGAAGGGATATAAGTGTCTAATGTAAAAAGAGATTCAGTCTACAAGATTTTCACCTTTATTGTTAGTGGTATTTTCTTAGCAAGAACATTAATTTTTTAAAGTAGTGCCAGGAGCTTCTGTTATCAAGTCCATGACAAAAAGCTATTCCCTGTGGCTGGACTGTTGCTGGGAAAGAAGTTGTTCCACACCACATATTCTTTTAAGGGTGTGAAATGCTGGAAAGCAGATTACTGGGGATGAGCATTTCACACCCCACCAATAAAATCTTCAATATGGATAGTTCAGATCATGGTTATGGGCATTGTGCTAAGCTTTGCACCTACAAGGGACTTCTTCTAGAAGCAACACGTAAGAGAATTGTTGATACCACTCTATTTATCTCATGAAATAGGCCTTCATTTTGGGGGCTTATAAAGAAGTATTGTGGTTTAAATAAAAAGTTTAAATGAAAGTTTTATAAATAAAAGTTTCTGATCTCTCTCCTCCTTTCTGACACAGACACCCATGTACAAGGGATTTCATTGTAAGGAGACATTTTCGGTAGAAGTATTATTGTTGAAATTATAGTTACACATCTGATTAATCATGGTTCATTGTTCCTAAATTAGAAGATGCCAAGAAATGAAAGTGAGATGACAGTAATAGGTGACCTTTTACAAATTCTTGGGAAAAACATAAAAAGAAACATGCTGTCAAACTGCAAATGTCCTGGAGACCTGTTTTACAAGGCAG
The DNA here is from genome assembly GCA_013400955.1 of Drymodes brunneopygia. Taxonomy (NCBI): domain Eukaryota; kingdom Metazoa; phylum Chordata; class Aves; order Passeriformes; family Petroicidae; genus Drymodes; species Drymodes brunneopygia. The sequence goes on along the minus strand of VZTZ01003000.1, from coordinate 113,023 downwards.
CTGTACAACATTGTCAAAATTAAAGAGAAAACGGGTATTATTTCACTAGACTGATAATCATCTGATCATCACACTGATGTATGTGGGTCTAAGATGAGTTGATCAGAATCTTTTTTCAGTACTTTGGCATTAATGTACATCTGAAGATGGTATAAATTCATTGCAGAGTGTGTCAGCATGTATTAAATGAGTATAGCCTGATAGTGACTGCCAGTGAGTTGAGAAAACAATGCTTTTAAACTAACAAAAAAAGAGAGATTGAGAGGGAGAGAAAGAATACAAGTGCCAGTCTGACATGGGGATCTTACTGCACTGATATTTGCTATGCTCTTTCATTTTATAGTCCATTAATATTATGAAGCGGACGCTGCAGAAGTATGGGAGCTATGAAAAGTTTGAACAGGCCACTGGAGGCAGCTTGCTGACCAAAAGTCGCATCTGGAATCACGTCAGGAAATACATGGTGAAAGAAGGCTGTCTTGGTGAGGTAAGGCATGCACTGCACAGGAAAGAAACACTTGTGTAGACCTTAGACATTCCACATGGATGGACCCAAGAGACCATCTGGGAGGCCTTTCCTCCCTAATTCCAAGAATATTCCTTACATCATTACTTTCCTCATGGCTAAGCCCAGTCTAGTGTTTGAACAATTGAAACTACAGAAATTCATTGTGATGGCTTCAGTCATCTCTCTGAGCCTGTTTCCTGATTCCTATATGCTTGTTCTTAAATTCTCTTCTGTTGGGAGTACCCAAGAACGACACCCTTCCTTCCCTCCTTTTTTCAGCTACTTGAGACCAGCACATTTCCATTTATTCATCAGTTCTGCCATCTGTTCTCCTGTATCAAATTATTTACACCAAAGGAAAGAGTTAAGAAAAGGCCAAGAAAAATAAGCAGCAGCCCAAGAGAGTGATTTATAAGAAGCAACACAAATGAAAGTGACATAAATGAATAAAAATGTCTGAAAGAGCTTGTTGAGTTGGTTTGAGTGCTGTTTTTTCCTGGCTGTAACCATCTAATTTTTAGAGCCCTGTGAAAAAAGCTTATTCTCTATATTCAGAAATTTAGAAGACTAGTTTGATGAAGTTACATGAAATTGCTTGGAAAAGTCAGATGAAATTGAATGTATAAAAAAGGGATTAATCCAAATGAAATCACCAGATGACAGAGTCAAAGACTTGGATGAGATCACTGGCAGTGAGCAAGAGTCTGAAATCATGAGACAAAAATTAATTTCCCAGAAACTAGGTTTAATTGGTAAACATAATATTAGGAGAAACTGCTAAACTCATCACACATTTTTGTGAGACACTGATAACCAGATATTACCTGTGTTTCTAAGAGTGGGATTAATAAATTACAGTTTAGAGCAAGCAGAAAAGATTTGTATGTTTGGTCTTTTCCTGTGCTTTTATCTCCCTCTTCATTTTTGGCTCGGTTTGACTTCATGGAAGCTGGATCCTACATCTATATCCAGCAACCCGTGTCCTTCTTAATGAAATGCTCTACTTCTGCTGTGAAAATAGGATTAATACATCTTGCTTAGGATGGTCTGAAATATGAAAACACTCTCTCCAGCTGAAGTGTTAATAAAGCTAAGTGACATCTGTCCTTTAAATCTAAATACTTTGGGATTTACCTGTTTTTCCTGCCTCTTAAATACAAGTTTTATGGGATTGACTGTTTGCTGTTGAACATGAAGCTGGATACAGGGAAGTGTTATATTCATGCCTTTGATCCCTGGGTTCTTTTTTTTTAGATACTAAAAAAGTGATTTTTTTTAAGTAGTCTCCCTTGTACTCTTCTGAGCAGTACCGTTTCTTTAGGCTTTACATGAAGAAGGAAAAGTACTTAGTCTTCTACAAAGAGAGTTTCACTTTTCCCTCTCAGTCATTTGTTTAAAAAGGCTTTTTGAAGTCAAATAATAAAATATATCAGTATGCATTAGTTTTCTTCTCTGCCAGTTTTTGTTTATTACCAGTTTTCCAAGAGAGAACAGGGAAGCAAGAACTATAATGCTGTATAGAACTAAACAAAACCAGTATTTCAGTAATATTTCAAGTCTGCATCATGAAACGGGAAAAAGTACACAGTACTTCCCCCTCTCATTCAAGTGGCTTTAGAATTGCAACTAAAATGGCTTCAGACAGCGAATGATATAGATACCTAGTCAATTTATGTGTTCTTATCTTGTATTTTTCAGTTCTCAGCAATACTAAGATAATTCAACACAGTTCAAAAACTGGAATTTCCTCTAATTTATTCTGCATGCAATTGCTCCTTGCCCTCTGAGTCTAGTCAGTGTTACCATGCTAAATTTTTCAGTCTCATGTTAGTCTGTCTTCACCTTCACCCACCCCACTAAAGTCTGAGGTTGTGTCAGTAGCACAGGTGAGTAGGATAAACTCAGTCAGAAGGCTCTTTCAGGTGATTGCAAGGCTGAGTTGTGGAGGGCAAGGGACCAAAGAGAAATGGAATAATGGAAGGGCCAGAGGAAAAAGCAGGAGCTGGAGCGAGAAGAGAGCTCCTTCGGTTCTGCCTGAACTCTCTCCTCTCCAGATTGTGGTCCATCTGACGGAGGACCTGCTGTCGCGAGCCTCCATGACTGTGGTGAACGGCCGCCCCACCCTCACCATCAACGTCTCCACCGCGCGCGAGCACTGGCTGGAGGGGATGCTGAGGCACGAGATTGGTACGGGCACGACATCCCTTCTGCAGGCTAAGGGGAGTACTGGCATGCATTCTTACTTGTTGCACAGTGATGGGCCTGGCACTGGGCAGACACAGAAGGGGGGAACACCCCCATCCAAAGAACCTGTGCTGGAGGTGTGCTAAAGGGAAGGAGAAACCTTTTTATTACTGCAGCATGCAGTAAAAGGATTCCTAGGGTTCATGTGCTTTAGCATTTTAGGTCAGACCCAGAGCGAGCTTTTGAAGTAAGCCTACCAGCTAGTCCCACTTACTGCACTGAGGTTCCCATGCCAAAGGAATCTTGGAGCGGGCAAAGTGTAATCCTTTCAGATGATGCTAGCCCAGAGGCTCTGCTCCAGGGCATACCTTCTGTGCTGCCACTGCTCAGGGATGTTTTGCTCATAAGAGCATTTTTTTTAACTACTCTGGAGTTAAAAAAAAAAAAAAAAAAGGGAAACAAAAACAGTGTGACCATTCAACCTTGGCTCCAGCCATATCACTTTAAAAACCTACTCCTGCCACGCTGCACTGCTTGCAAATGTAGGCATGCTTTGGGTATGAAGAATTTACCCAGTGATCCCTAAACTGGTGTAAAATTGCTTTGGTTTTGCATTACACAAGGTTGGCCCAGCCCTGTGGAAAATTCCTACATATTTTTCAGTGCATCTTTTTCAACTAAGTACATAAAAAATGGATAAACTTGGCTAGTGCCTGAATATGAACTGAAGAACAAGCCTTGCATTGCCTAGAACCACTGTTATTCACATTGTAAGGGACACAGCATCTTCCAAGGCTGCAGTGGTGCTGTTTTATCACCTTCAGGAGGCAACATTTCTGCCCTTTTACTTTGATTTTCCTTCCTGCTGTTCCCTACAATGCCTTGCCTATGCCAGAGACAATTCAGCTTGTAAGACTTCTTAAAATTCCTTTTCACAGATTTAGAAAGTCAAGTCCTCCTGATAGTTGTATTCCTCAGGCATTTTCAGGAATTTCACTTGCAGTCAGCAGGTGAATATTTGCATGGTGTGTATATATCTCTGCCAAAATTCTCTGTTGTAGGCAAGGCTAAAGTTGTCACTTTTCCCAGTCCTACCAGCTCAGAGTTCTGAAATTAGTATCTCCTTACATATTTTATAATTTTTTGTTAATCATTGGATGCTACTGTTTTAAGTGCCCCATTCCTTTTACTTTTTTTTTTTCCCCAGGAACTCATTACTTTCGGGGTTTTAACAACAACAGCCAGCCTTGGTGCAACCGGAATGGACGTAGAAAACATGGGTTGAAACCAATCAACCCCACAGAAGAGGGGCTGGCGAGCATTCACAGCGTCCTGTTCCGCAAAGACCCTTTCCTTTGGAGAGCTGCCCTGCTCTACTACACAGTGTACCAGGCCAGCCAGATGTCCTTCAGTCAGCTTTTCCAGGACGTGGGGAAATTTGTCAAGGACCCCAATACTAGGTGGGATTACTGTGTACGGGCCAAGAGAGGGTGGACTGACACTTCACAACCAGGTGAGTTCCTTATTTGTCTTCTCTTGTTTTGTACTTCAGGGAGGTTTTTGGAACATGCACAGAGCTCCTTAATCGTGTCACGCAGTAAAACCTTTGCAAAAGGGAGAAATTAGACTCTACACTTTCTGAAATGGTGTCTCAGGAATTCTGCTAAGGAAAACAAGGTTGAAAAATGGTCATGAGCGAGACCTTCAAGCTGCATCAGTAAAGGATTTTTTGTTTGGTGGAAGTGGAATGTAAATGCAAAACTTTGAAAAAATTCGTACTCACAGTTTGACCTGCTTTCTACAGATGTAATGTTGCCTGTGGTTATTCACAGGCACTATCTTCTGTTTTTGATTTCTTTTTCTGGCTAGTGGGTTTTGCCTTCTAGCTAGTTTTTGGAAAGGCTTTTAAAGTCAGAGATATAAATATCTAGCTTTTAAAAATAGAATTGTTCTGCTCATAATGGCTTCTGAGAACATGCCTTGACCAAACACTGATAGAGTGCAATGTGTCTCCATTCCTTTCAGGCTGTTTCAATAAGGACCAGGTGTACTTGGATGGCATCCTCCGAATCCTGAGATACAGGGAGTCCATTGATTTCCATCTTCTGACAGCCCTTGGAAAGGTGACTGAACTCATTGTTCCCAAGGGTACAGTTTTATCAGTTCAGCAAGCCTGCCTGTAACGAGCTATGAGTCATGGTGCTTTTACTTTGATCTAGAATTTTCTGCCCTGTACAGCACCTTCGATTATACTGTGCAAGTTGCAAGTATTTTGAGGTCCTAAAGACTTCTACCAGCTTGTCCTCATTCTTCACTTATCAGATTGAGATTTTATGGTCATATCCCTCAGACTTTCCTCCCTTTATGGAGTACTACCTGACTTGCAGTACAACAGACTGCCTTGGCCAAACAAGACAGGTACGAGATAAGGCGGTGGTCCTAGCAGAAAACAAAATTAACTGTTTGACATTAATGCACCCCCCTTCCACCACAAAGAGTATTTAATCTCAAAGTTCTCTTACTGATGGCAGGTGTTTTTCAAAAATGAGGAGGATTTTCCCCAGAATAATGGTATTTCTACATTCACAGGACATATTTTAGGTCCATTCTGTCATGGCTCGTTTGTTCTGAAATCATTGTAAGAAGTGCAGAAATTTTGTCACACTTCCTGAACCAAATCCTTGGGTTGCTAAGCTTTCACAGTTCATAAAGCAGGGTTCATACTCACATAAACAGGGAGTCAAATTGACAGTGAGCTTGAATTTAGAGCTGGTATACCAACATTTCTGCCTACTTAGCAGTCAATGGGTGATAAAGGGAAGTGGCATATTATGATAGGGGGTTTTGGTCCACATTTAAGTTTTCCCTTTACTGTCAAAAATGTCCTTATTGATGAGCAAGAGCTGTTTAACTGAACCAAGTTAGGAAGCTCTGAAAATAAAATCACACTGTCAGATAAGTCTGCAACCTTCTCTCTGAAGTTTCTTTTTGCTTTAAGCCTGCTTAGCTCTACACAGCTTCTCCCTGCTACACTACTGAATACACACTGTTCTTTACTGCTTTATGCCTGTCTCTCTTCAGGGAGTCTGCAGGATTGTCAGGCCACTTCAAAAACATACTGTCATTCCTCCTAAAATTACAGATTCCACTATGATCCACATTGCATGGCACCTACACTAAGGGTCTGCAAGCAATTTATTTCTAACAATATGGTAATTTATAAGTGCTTGACTTTACAACTTTTAAAATCAAGGGATCTTAAAATGTATTCTGAATGTTTTTGCTTCATACATCTGCAGTCAAGCAGGAAATTTGTGTATCAGAACAATGTCTGCTCTTAGCATCACAGATAATAAAAGTCTGCAGAGACCTCTCAACATCAGCTAGTTCAACTTCCATGCTTAAGCAGTGTCAGCTAGAGCAGCTTGCCCTGGACCATGTCCAGTTGGGCTTTGAATATCTCCACTGATTGGTGACTCCACAAATCTTCTGGGTGGTCTGTGTTTTTCCACCCTCACTGTACAAAAGTGTTTTGTGTTCAGATGGAATTTTGCACATTTTAACTGGTGCCCATTGCCTCTTGCCCTGCCAGTGTGTGCTGGTAAGAGCCCTATTCCTGTGTCATCAAATGTTTATACACACTGACAAGATTCTCGTGAGCTTTCTTTTCCCCAGGCTAAACAGTTCCAACTCTCTTAGCCTTTCCTCACAGGAGAGATGCTCCAGTGCCTTAATCATCTAGGTGACCCTTCACTGGGCCCGCTCCAATATCTCCATGAAAGAGAGAAGTGTAAAACTTGCACTGGAATCTGGCCTAGTGGTTTATCACCACTTTAAATGGGGGATTTATTTGGTTTTTTAGGGTTGAATAGGAGGATCAGGTTGTTCCAAAGGGAGTATTAAGCTTGGCTGGTACATCCTCCAGGTCTTGCCTTCCTGTTGCGTCTGACATTACTTTCGGTGTTAGAAGAATGTGGTGTGGATACATGCAAGCTGTTCAACCTTTCCAGAAGTGACAAGAGAGAACACTTGAAACATGAGAAAAGATGCTTCTTAAAAGGAGCAGTTTTAAAACTTCTCAGGAAAGAATCAAATATGGGAAGCACTGCAAAATATTCGTGTGGTAATTGCATGCAAATATTGCTGAAGAGGAATAGAATGCAGATATTGGGTGCCCTTGAGTATAGCACAACTACCAGAGTTTGAAAAAGTAAAAGCAGCAAAATATCACCTACTGTTGTGTTTCCCAAGAAACATATGAGTACATTACAAAGAGCATAAGTAAGCCTGTTTTAGCCTCAGTCTTTTTTATCTAGTGGAATGACTAATTACATATGGTAGGGAAAACAGCCTGTTTCCACCATAGGATGGGATTATGTTTTTGATCTCCTCAGGATGTCAAATTAGGTAGTTTTTTAGCAATTGCAAGGACTGGGGAAAAGCATCCCATTCAAACCATATCTCAGATAATAGATACATGTTTCTTGTTTGCAGTAGTAACAGAAACCTCTGAACATAAATATGAGGGGGGAAGGATCCTTTTTCTTTCTTTAGGGAGGAAAAGAAATAGAATTTAATTGCATGTGGTGCTATGTCTCCAGACTGAGAGGAGATGGTATGGTTTTGTAGAGCTACTCTGTACCCACTTCTGAGTAAGTTAATTAGGTGTAATGCCACACAATCTTCAAACAGCAGCATCTTAGTGACTTGAATAAGCCTGGGCATGGGTGTCTGTTCGTTTTCTTAATTGGGTGCATCTTGTCCTTGCAACTAGAAAAGCACGCTTGTGTATGCAGATGCAAATTGATTCTCTTTGTGGACTTAGTTCCAATTATCGTCACTGAGAGATGCACCTGTCTCCATGGATCAGGTTTAGCAATCTGGATTACACTTCCCTGTCTTTCCAGAAAGCCCTTCCATGCCCCTTGCACATTGGTGAGTCCTCCATGCGTACGTTAATCGCTGCTGAATAGAAACCTTCACCTGCCAAGAGGGCAGGGAATCCAGACTGTGCAGGGCTCAGCTCCTTAGAAGAAACACGGGGCAAAAAGGTTGGAAGGAGCAGGCTCCACTCAAGCCACCTGGCACAAAGCTCCTGTGAAGAAACAGGATGTGCCAGTTAGTAAGCACAGCGAGGCTGGTGGGCTTTGCCAGGGCATATGCTGCTGTCTGCAGGGTGCACAGAACACACAGCCTGGAGACAAAGCAGCAGCCACTCAAATTTCATCACACTGGACAGCTGCCCAAGGAGTCTTGCTCTGTGCTTTCATGGCAGCTTGTGCCCAGCCAAGGCATTCATCCATTCTGGACTATCATTCACAGCATCTTGAGCTACTGTGATTAGAAGTCCCAGCTTTTAGAGTCATAATACTATGAAAATAAAAATACCCATTTTCCTTAGGAAAAAAAGCTATCAGGTCCTGTAATAATTGGAAAATGGGAATTCAGCACCAATACCCAGAAGGCTCTGATGCCATGAGGCAAACCCAGTCTCCACTCTGCTATTGAATGAGGAAAACAAAAAAAAATAAAATTGGGATGCTTAGGTATTGTTCATGCTGTAGTTAGTTACTAGAGGTCCATTTTAATTTAGCTTTGCGTAAGCACTTTACTAGTGAAAATGAAACAGCAGAGTTCAGGTCAGCTGGCACCATGCATTTCCCAGACTGTTTCCTGTGCCATGCCTGTCCTGCACTCCCTTTACAGTTCCTTAGTCTTTAACACAGTGCTTTTTTCCATTCTCATGTAAATCTTTCTGCCTTGTTGAGAAGATATTCCAGGACTCCCATGTGCTCCATCCTTTCCCTCTCTATTTCTGCAGCTGCTGTAGATGAATCTCATTCATATTCCTACAAGTATGTTTACTGATTGAATCAAAAGTGGAATCAGGAATTATGAAGGTATTTGCTAAAATTACATTGTCTTTGCATCTTCTACTGAAAGCACACAGTTGCTCATATTTTCAAAGGGTTCTGCAAAATTTTAAATACCCCTGCTCTGAAATATTTTCTCATTTACAGGAGAGAATTTATAGCAGCAACAGAGAAGCAATGGGACTGTACTGCTAAATTGACCCATGTCCTTCCTTACAGATCTCATATGAGGATGTAGATCGCCTGAAAGGATTGGCTGTGATTGAGAACATGAGGGTGCCACACTTTTTGCAAGACCATGCTCGGTACATGGAACACTTGAAAAAGATCATGGAAGTCAATGAGCTGACTGATGAGGAGCTCCAGGATCTCATAAATTAACAGTATTAGACCTCAATCCACTTACTATGTGAGGATGTAGAACTGGACTTCCCAGAGCTTGCAAAGAAGAATGGGAGGGAAGAGTGGCCAGACTATGTGGAATTCAGAAAAAAACCCTTTATGTCCTTTCGCATTGTGATTGTATACTGATTATTTTTTAAAGGGATTGTGCATTTTTGTAAAATTTGGCTTAGAGATTCCTCTGCAGTGATCTGTCCAATCATCTACTCTGTTTTGTATGCTTGGTATAGTGCTTGGTGCTGTCTCTTGTAATATATTGCCCTTTCCCACACAGGTTTAGAGGTGGAGGAAAGGAGACAGAGGAGAAATTCCCCCTTAGTTCACTTTTGTCTGCCTTATCTTTGGTCATAGCTGTCATGGTTCACAGCAATAGAACTGCTGCAGATCATGCTGCATTGCTGTCTGCATAACTTTCCCATTTAGTCATCATTGCAATGAAAACAGAAAGCTTAAAAACAGTGCACAGAAGCAGGTCTTTGTGCCACAGGATCAAAGTCCGTAACATTACAAAAAGTTTCAGGGTTTGTTTTTTATTTTAGTGAGAGAATTAGCATTTAAAAATGAGAAAAAAAAGGTAGGCATTGATGTTTTAATGACTATAAGCGGATAGCAAAGCTTTCCCCTTCATTCCCTCAAAAAGTTACACCATTCCACATGTTTATGCGTACACTACATGTTTCAGGAAGCTGAATTCTGAGACAGACCTCCCTCCTTTGAGGACAAACACCTTGTCTAGGAAATTCAGCATGGCAGTTTTGGGGAAGGAAGATCGAGCAAAACTCTGATTTCATGATCTGTGTTTCTAAATAAATTCAGGAGCATGGGGCCACGATCCAGCACAGCAGGCAACACTCACTTCTTCGCTGGGTCACCTGAGCCTGCAATGGATCAGGTAACATTTTTGAGCAGTACCCCCCCTCTACAGCAAGCTTGAGCTTGCAGAGCTCGTTTCAGAAACAAGATGACTGGGGGAGAGAAGACAACTCTCAAGTGCCCTATTCCTATGTTCCAGCAGAAGTGGTCCACTGCTCGGAAGCAACTTTACCTCTGTTTTAACTGCTGGTGCTATATCCAGGACCAAGGAGAGAAAGGTTCTTGCTGCACGGAACTTTCTCTAGTCACATGATGAATAACTTAGATGATGCAGGAGGACTTACTACATAAACTACATTTTCTGATTCTGGAGTATTATGGAATTGTTGAGGCAAAGTATATAAGGATTCTGAAAAAGGGTTTTGTTTTATCAGCATTTTACAAGGGAAGCAGCTGTGTTCAGAGAGGCTAGGCAGGAACTAGTGGGAGCCTTGGACAGGGCTTCTGCCCTTTCTTACCCTGCTGCTTTTGCCCACTGGTAACAGGCCTGCCGTGGGATAAGGTGAGTAGATGGAGCCAAAGTTTCCTCCACGCCATATTTGCATGGACCTGAGCCACAGTATCCTCCCTCCCCTTATCCTGTTCTTTAATATAACAAATGGAATAACTCTCTCGCATTGTTTTACACCCAGGACATTACCAGGCATTACAGTAAAATCTTGAGAACACATTTTCTGATCCATAGGAGAATCTGTGAGGAAAAGCCGATGGTTGGCTAGGAGGTCTGAAAGTTTATGAGTAATCCCATAAAAGCAGCTGCTTTTCAGATACTATTGCAGGCTGTTTGCAGTGGCTGGCTGACTGCTACAAAAAAGAAAGTGCGCTCAACAAGCATAAATTTACTAAATTTAGTTATTTTCAAGGCAGGGACTGAGAACTGCTTGCAGCAGCCTTAATTTTGTGTTGTCAGTATTGTTCAGGAGTTGAAAGCCTTTCAGCCTCTGTATGCTGTTTTCTCTCCTTCCCTCCTTCAGGCTGTCTAGTTTGATCACTGGTGACTTTGCCTGCCCAGCTTTGTTCTAGAGCTGTGCGGAGCAGACACGGTGTTGCAGCAGCCTGACAGGAACCATTTGCAGTCAGTCACGTGCTCCAGGTTTTGGCTCTTTTGCCAAAAGCAGCAAGAAAGCCACGTGTGACTGAAGTCAAGCCAAGGATTACAGTCAAAAGCTGTCTTTGAAGTAAACTGGGCAGAGATCATTTGAGCTACACCGTGGAAAAATCTGGCTCACTTTGCTGACCCTGGGGTATGCAAAAGGGACAGCCCTTTGAGAAAGGAACAATTTTGAACTGATTTTACTCTGACAGGAAAGATCCCTGACTTTCTCCCATGCCTTCCACATAAGCAAAGTGTATTCCTCCTCCAGCAGTAGTAGCATCTTATAATCTAAATGCACGTGCATAATGTGTCCTCAAAACCAGGAGGCTGTGCTAGTCACTCTTTTGCCACAAAATGCAATGCCTGCAGGCCTGACACTTTTACCACTCTGTAGCCCTAAACACTGCTACAGGCCTTTTTGCTTTACTTGAAGACCTGCATCACCTTTTTTGCAAAGCAGTAGGTGCCATTAAACTTCCATTCTTCATTATTCTAGAAATAGATTTGCCTGGTGCAAAGTTTGGAGTCTGGAAGTGGTCAGTATCAATATGTAGCAATAGGCGAAGCTATTAGCTTCTGTTTTTGGTATCAGATGTGTCATTCCTCCTTTGAAAACGTGTTTCAAATTTTGAAGTGTAGCTTTTGTAAATTTTCCTGAATTTTTGTTTTTCACTGTGAAGAGGCTGGTTACTGAGTTGTGATACTGAAGTTCTGTGATAGAGTGTGTGGGGAGCAGTGGTGAGCTCATATCACTGCAGTTTCATGGTGTCAGTGCTGTGTTGGCAGCCTTTCCTGGCTGCTTTGCTGTGTACATGTGTCTTGCTATGTTATTCCTATACAGAAACCTGGTCAGCATTGGAAAAGCCTCCCCATTTCACCAGACCAATTTTGAAAGGCATTTTATACAACTTTTACAAATAAAGACAAAATGATGACAGATGAGAGTACTGAAGTGTTATATTGTGTTGTGGGAGAGGGTTACTTGAACATCCTGTGTTGTGTATGGAAGGGGTTCCTTTCTGACTGTTTTCAAAAACATCACTTAGGATTGGGGTCACGAAGGGTCTGTTGAAGTCTTACACTGGGTATGACTCTCCTTGCTAAGTCAGGCAGCCTGGCTGTAAATGAGGAAATTATCCTCCCATTTTCTAGGATATGGTCTGAGGCAGTGTTGGAGCCTCTTTGCTGTGATGCAGTTCTCAGCACCATCCGTGCGGGAAATGGCAACTCCAAATGTTCCACTTTAACACTTTGATCCAACCCCCAAATCCCTCCCCTCCCCTGCTGCTTCATTCCAGTGCTCCCCATCCCCTCTCACATTATAAAATGTGCTTACTTATCTCCAGGGAGTCCTGTCATCTCCTTATGGCTCAGCTCCCTCATGTGTAATTAAGGATAACATTCCAGGGTTGTGGGTTCTTTTTAATGGAAATATTTTAAAAGTCAGTGGCTGATTTGCCTTGCAAGACTGCTAAGTATTATCACACCATATTCCCCTTCCCTTGCTAGAAAGTTTGGAAAACACAGCCTGAAATCTGTTCCCTTCATAAGCTCCCAAATCACCACTGTTCTCCCTTGCCCCATGCATCCCAGATACCCCCTCAGCAGGGGTATCCCAGATACCAGCGTCAGCAGGGTGAAACACAACACTCACCCATCACTGGGTGGGTGTATTTCAGTACTGAATAAATCCTACATTTGTTACAGGTGGTCTGCAGAAATAATGTAGCTCTGAAAGCTTTTTTGCAGTACTCAAATACCAGGTTTGTGAAGCTGGATGCCCTGCCAGCAGTTGAGAAGCAACTTAAGCACCAAGGTTCTCTGAAAGGAGGGAAAGATGGAAATCATTTGTGCTGGAAACCAGGATGGAAATCTGGGAACCTGTGAGTCAGAGTGGAAGTTGAGAGACCTTGTCTAAACCAAGAGAAAGGCAAAAGGAAACAGCTGGAACAATTCTTTTGTTTGGGTCAGTTTGGGATTTTTCTGTTGTTTATTTGTTTTGTTGGTTTGTTCAGTTTGAATTTTTTAAGGGAATAGTCATTTAAAAGTGTCTTAATAGTCTTCATAATATATTAACACAAAATTAAGTTAGAGGGGTTTTTTTCAGTATGCAGTTTAAAATGAGTTCGTCTATCTTGAAGATACAGAAGGGAGAATGTATTTGGGTTTTGCTGAACAATTACAGACTTCTCACAGTCTATATTAGATCAAATCCATAAAATCTGGATATTAAATTTTAAACATGAATTTTAAACCCATTCATTTACATTGATTCAATTGCAGAAAGATGTCATCAGGATTACCTTTCAAGGCATAACCTTACCCTTCGCATTAAAGTTGTCCAAATTAATTTTTTATGCTGCTGCTGCAATATTTTGTATCTTCCCCAATCACACAGTGCCTCTGAGACACTTTAAACATCTTTTTCTCAGGTGTCTATGGACATGCAGGATTATTTCAGCTCTTTAGAAGAATAAAATGAAGGAATTGAGGCTGAAGTTGGAACTGCACTGTCCACAGTATGAAGAAGGAAAGAGCAGGGGCAGAGAGCCCACAGACAGGGCTCTCATGAGTGAGCCAGGGTCGGGTTGTACAGATATGGTTTCAAAAAGAAAAAATTCCTGAAAAAAAAATTCCTATAACAAAAGGGTGGTGGGAGAAATGCAGATGGTGGCACAGGAGGGGCTGACATGTGGCCACAGTACTCCTGCCATCCCCCAGGGTCAGAGTGGGATGGACACCTCCTTGCAGGGACCTTCTCTGCTGAATCTGTGCAATTCCACTGCACAATTACTACAATACAGCAGACCTGGGCCCATGTTCAGGCCCTGTCCCAGCAGTGCCCTGCAAATTACACTTAGAGGGTCTCACATTTATACTTTAGGGCCCAGTTTCCAAGTAAGAGACCTGTCAGGCTGTGTTCTCCAGCTTACTGGCTCATTTCTCCTGTTTGACTTTTGTCCTGGTCTCTAGCACTCTTCTGTCAGACTGCTTTTATCTTAAATTCCGGTCCTTCACATTCTTTTTTATCTAAGGAATACATTCACCACCAGATCAGGCATCTCTGAGCCTAAAAAGTAAATTCACTCCCACCCACCAAAAATCCACAGGTTATCTGTAAGTCAACATCTTCTTCCTCTCCTCCTGGCAGTATTTAAAGCTAAGGTCCCCTCTATTTTTGATCTTCCTCCACAGCTTTCAGCCAAGAAGCTTTTCCAGGTATGGGCAAGATATGTCACCAGACACACAGAACCATGTGAAGAAGCCTCCAGCAGTGATTCTCTCCTCCATCTGTTGTCTCATCTCCACACCTCCCCATTTCCCAGCCTCTCTACCCCTCACTCCTGCAGCATCCTCCTGACCCAAGGGAGCACTTGGGTGGATAAGGACAGGGTGAGAAGTCCCTTTAAAGCCACTTGGGAAACCTCCCACGCAAAGGGCAGCACGACCAAAAAATTGCTCAGTAAAAGGAACAACAGCCATGCAGTTGAAGGAATCAGGTTAAGGTTCCCCCAAAGGAGCCTGTGCAAGAGCACTGAGGTGCCCAGCCAGGCACGTGTGAGTGACCTTTGTGGAAGCCTGCTGAGAACCTCAGGGAATAAGAATGGGGGGAGATAAAGTGACCACCCAGCTGCAAGGCAGCCTCTCTTGTCTACAGACAAGGGAGTAAGGAGGTCTGAATGAAGAGCTTCCCTGAAGGCCACTCCCTCAAAACTGGTGGGAAACTGCACTGAGAGCCTGGTGCTCCTTGTGTTTTCACATAAAGTTTGAGCAATGTTGCAGTTCAGGTCTGTGCATATTCTGGGTTTTTTTCCTTTTTAAATGAGGCCTTTCACACAGCTGATAAAGAGACATTTGGACATCCCTCAGGCTGGGAACATCTCATCATGCAGGGTTATGAGATGGCCAGATGGATGGGTCATCAAAGGGTCATCCAGCAACATATTTCCTTAAGTGTACACAACAACTGTAGGTACTTTAGAGTAAATCCTTTTAGCTCCTTTGGTTTTACAAAGGGAGCTTTTTTACTTCCAGTTAGGGAGGCTAAAATTACTTAAGGCTTAAAAACCTAAAAAACAGGTAAGCAGACAAGGGCTCTGTCTGCAATTGTGGTCTTGTCCTGCTCTGTGGAACACGGGATGCAACCCAGAACTGCTGAGTGGCGACAGTGAGAGCTGTGCAGTCTGCTGGCATGGCCCTCCAGGCACCCTGAGAGCAGCCAACTCACGGAACCCTGCTGCTGCATCTCTTCTGGGGATGCAAAAAGCTGCTGCAGGCTGTTTCCCACAAGAGCCCTGATTCACGCTCAGTGTGACTCCTCACATGGGGGAGAACTTTGCATTTGGCTTAAGAAAAACAAAGAACATAATCCTCCTATAAAGTTTTTCCCATCTAGAAACTCTGTACAAAGTGTGAAAGTCAGAGGACAGGAAATGTCTGCATGCCTTTGCCTTGCTTCCTGCAGCTAAGGAAAAGCAAAGCTCATAACCTAAATATGGGACATTTCCACCTAATTTCTGAGTGCTTAAATTTATGACCTGACGTGCTCCCAGGGAACAGCAGCTGCTGTCCCAGGAGCTCTGCTTCCCATCACATCTGGCTCCTGCCTGTGGCCACTATGCTCCTTCAAGACACCAGTTTTAACCCAAAAATCAACTCGATCTCAGAAGGCAGCATTTAGATGTCTAGGAAAACCTTGAAGTCCCCTGGGCTGACTCTTTTCTGTCATTTTCTAGGAACACTGAGCAGCACTGAGTCCCCTTAGGGTTTAGGAGTGCCCAGACCAAGGCTAATTAGCTTGCACAGTCAAGCCTCCACTCCTGCCTGCTGCATCAGGATTTATCAACCTATTACTGCCACAATCTGGTTCTTGGAAGTTCATCTCCAGGACAGTTATTTACTTGTGTTTGCTCCTCAGAGGTTCTTAGCAACTCTCCAAATCCTCCCATATCATATCTCCTTTTTTAGATGGCTTGCAACACTGCAGTGCAACAACATCGCAAAGCCAAGTGACCAAAAGGACATTTGCCAAGTTAGTTCTTTTAAAAAGCCCACAGGATAAAGCAGAGGCTTTTCCATGAAGCAAATAGGAAAGGAGGATAATTCGGCTGAGAATAATTTAAAAGCTTTCATTGTGAGGAACAAAGAGGCCAAATTCTAGACATGGCCCCCTCAGCCTTGGTGAGCCAGGTGCTGCTTTAAGCTTTTTCCAGAAGATGCTAAAAGGTAAGAACTCAAATGTGTCCTTCCAGGAGTCACCCCTCCTGCCAGAAGGAGGAGTGAGTTCCCTGCAGAAGCCACCACTGTGTGGTGTCACCAACCACAGCCACTGCAGGGACCATGTCCCCTGGCCAGGGAGGTCTGAGGCTGCCATGTGTCAGCAGGAGACAGGAGGCAGTACTTTGTTGTAAGAAGTGGACAAGGCTGCATGTACACTGGGCAGGGAAGAACTTCACCAACCTTCACTGTGCACAGGTGAGATAAACGGCCTTACAAAAAACTGAACCTGGACCAAGTCAGTCTATAGCCATTGGTGGCATTACTAATGAAGCAGGACCCTGCCTCACAAAATTTGGGCTCTTGAGGGGACCCCAAGATGTGTAAGGTGTATCCAGCCTTCTGCAAGAAAGGCTCACTGCTTCTGTACCCCCTCCTTAGTTGCTGCCTTCCTTGGCACTGCCTGGGACTAAAGCCACAGCCAGCTGGGCCAGCAGAGCTTCCACTAGGAGCATCTTGAAATAAAACTGCTGTTCAGGCTTGCTCCCACAGGGGCAGGAGGAACACAGCCACCACTTCAGCTTCTAAACAACCACAGCACAACAGATGTCCTCAGGAACTCCAGAATCCATCAGACTCACAACCACTTGATCCTCCTCCAGGGCTGTCAGAACAAAGGAAACAAAGCAAGCTTTTTAAAACCAGTGAGACCACAGTGAGGCACATGAAGTAACCAGGCACATACCTCATACAGATGCTCCATGCAAGGCATGTAGGTACCCAATTCTTCCATTTTATCCCAAGGCATCTTTTTATCCACCAAGTAATCACCTTTCCAGAGCTCTCCATAGGGCTGAGGAACCTCTGGGCTACAGACCAGCCACATTAACTTTCCCTACAGCTCACACATGGGTTATGAAGGGGGTTCAGCTCATTTCTCACACTGGCAGCCCCTGTTAACACATCAGCCAAAGCACCTGTGAGCACTATCACCTGCACAGGAGGCTGCAGGTGCTTCTCTAGGCTTTGGTGCCTCTGCACTTATTTACACCCGCAGCAGAATAAATGGAATCTGGCCTTTCCAAGTTTTACTTCTAGGGCTATAAGATAATTTCAGCATCCAAACATATTTATAGCAGGGAAACACTAGCTGGTACAAGAGAGTGAGTGTGTTCTTGAGAACTTTACTGCCTCTCACCTCATGTAGTATTCATTTGACTACGGCAACTCTATTGCATCTTCACCTATATTTTGCAGTTATCCAGTGAGAGTTTCTTGGGGAATCTGGTGCTGCTCAAATTAAAAGAGGGCAGCAAAATTGTGCCTGATTGAAAAGGACAAAACTGCAGCAAGGATCCAGAATGAAAGCTGGAGTCTTCTGCTGGTTTCTTAAATGACCAGAGATAAATACCTGCACCTCCTATTTTCAACAGGGAACACTGAGCAACTTAAGATACATTTTTGGTCTGATGCTCTGAGCTCTTAGTCATTCACTTAACCTCTTGTAATGTCCACAAAACCTCCCTGACAATTACCCCCAGGCTATGCCACCTCTATCTGGGTCTAGTTTTGCATACAGTCAGAAAAACTGTTCAACTGTGTGTGTTTGCACGACAATTTATTTAGTTGTTGAGAGATTAGTTATCATTGAGCTTAGAAATGAGGTCATATCTCAGAATGTTAAAGTAATAAAAATACTGCAAGAATATGATACTGTTTAGCTCTAAAGCCCTCAGTTACAACATCTCCTTTGGTGTGGCATCGCTGCTAAGAGTAGTGAGCCATGCCAGAGAACCTTCCTTTCCTCTCAGCAGCAAAATGTGTGGTCATCTGCAGCCTGGAGCAGCAGGCATTGGGTGAGTGGGCAGTTCAGTGCCTTTCACACTCAGCCTATTTCTTTTGCAGAAGCTGAAGTTCTGATGTGTTTCCCTTCTAGGTCACTGGTTACTAATTGCTGCATGGAAAAACTCAGGTAGGGGGCAATTTCAATGCTCCATTCCCAGTGCTGCCATGGCAGGGAGCATTGAATTGGATTGACTGAAGAGCCCCCACTCAGGACACACACAGAACCCAAACCTGCTTGGAAGCAGCCCCCATCCCTGCCATATGCTCAGTGACCACACACTGTATTTGGGCCCCCTGTTGTGGTGACTGAACCAGGCTTATGCAGCAGCGAGGCTCAGGAAAGGGATGCATAACTGCCTGCTCTGCCAGAGGGAGAAACCGAAACCCCCCCAAAAAAGGCAATGGGCAGAGGTGGGTGCATCATGTGGGCCAGCCCCTGCAGGGACAACACGAATATGAGCTCATCTACAGACCTCCCTGATATGTGGCCAGTTTCCCTGCGATGCAGAGCCCTGCTCAGGACACTGACTCCTAGACAAAGACCCATGGCTACATCTCCCCACTGATGCCAGCTGCAGTGCCAGAGGACAAGGATTTTCCTGTGAGATCCCCAACAGGGAGCAAGGCAGAGGGCACTGGGAAGTGGAGCTGGCTATGCAGAGGGACAAGTTGGTGCTTTCCTCACTCCTGAAGACCACTGTGCAGGAAGAAAACCCAACACTGACCATTGCACCAAACAAAAAGACAAAGTCAAGCTCCAGGAAGCTATTCTGGGGCAAAATGATCCTGTAAGGAGCATAAGGAAGAAGGAAATGTACCTACATGGGGCTGCAGAGGAACAGCGTCTCTCCAGGCTGGGGCAGAGGGACCACTCAGGTCTCACTTCAGATCACATAGAGACCAGCTCCAGCAGTTTTTGCAAGTGTTAAATGGCGTTTGCAACATAGCAAGAATGTCCACTGTGTCTCTCTTTTTGGGGCCTCTCTTATTACCTCAATTTACAAAGAGGCAAAGGAAAATAACCATCATCTCCCCCTCCCCCTCACAGCAAAACCCTGCTCAGCTGCAATTTAGCAAAGACCCTGTACAAGTATTAAAAGTACACTTTATTTTCTGTACAATTCTCATCCAAATCTCCAGGTGTGGAAACGTCCACTGTGTCCCTGGGAAAAGTTGCAGATTGTTCTGCTGCCATGAGACTCCATCCAGAACTGTCCAGGAGGGGCACAAAGCCAGGACCACCAAAATCAAGTGCTGATGCTTTCTGGGTGCAGGGAGGAGAGCAGGAAGGAGAGGGAGGGGAAGGCAGTCCTGCTCTGCCGTGGAGTTGTGAGCGACCAGAGCTTTCCCTGGGTGGCAGAAGAGGCAGCCTCAAATTCACGTCATCGTTCGTGCTTAGTGTGGGAGTCCTTGCGTTCCACCGTCACCCCGTTCCCATTCCGCGTCACGTCCTTCCTGCCCCAGTCCTTTTCCAGGTAAAACTCAGCGAGCACGGGGCAGTGTTCTGAAGCCACCCCACCCCAGGACCAGTTGTCGGGGATCCATGGGTTTGTAAGCCCTTCTCGCACGACAGCCCAGTGGCCTGCATCAGAGAGAACCACAGGAAAATGTTACGTGATGCTGCCCAAACTGGACACACTCCACTCACCTAACTGGAGGTTACACGACCTCACTCAAGCAACTCTACCTGTGAAAACCTTTTTCAAGCTCCGACTGATCCAGATGTTATCCAGGGACTTAGACCCTTGTGGGTTCTTTGTGCTGATGTTGGTGAAGGTGCTGGAAGGGACCAGGTGGTGAAACTTCTCCTTCCTCAGGATGTCATGGTCGCTGCTGTCTGGGGCCTGGTTAAAATCTCCGAGGATTATTACATCTTTTTCTCCTAGAAAACAGGAAAAATAGGAAAGAATGGGATGAATGGACATCCATCACTCAAGTGCAAGCAGATAAATGGAAAGAGGGAAAATACAAATACTGAATAACAGAAGTGATTGTACAATGAACTCCTGAAAGAAATGCTGTTTAAAGCCTTTTTCACTATTTACTCATGGCCATTCTCTTCATGACAATAAAACCAGCCAGTATACATTCGATGTTTGTTTTTAAATATCATCTCATTTATTATAGTCATAGAAACATAGAAAATGCTGAGTTGGAAGGGACTCATAAGAGTCACTGAGTCCAACCCCTGGTCCTGCACAGGACACCCCAAGAGTCACACCATGTGCCTGAGAGCATTGTCCAAACACTTCTTGAACTCAGGTAGGGTTTGTGCTGTGACCACTTCCCTGGGGAGTCTGTTTTAGTGTCCAACCACTCTCTGGGTGAGGAACTTCTTCCTAGTACCCAACCTAAACCTCCTCTGAACTCAGCTTCATGCCATTGCCTGAGGTCCTGCCACTGGGCACAAAAGTGAAGAGATCAGTGTCTGCCCCCTCTCTTCCACTCTTGAGGATGTTGAAGATCACAATGAGGTCTCCCCTCAGTCTCCTCTTCTCCAGGCTGAACAAACCAAGTGAGCTCAGTCACTCCTCAAACAGCTTCTCCTCAACGCCCTTCACCATCCTTTGGACATGTTCCAATAGTTTAATGTCTTTTTTTTATTGTGACCCCCAAAACTGCCCCCAGCACTCAAGATGAGGCTGCTCCAGTGCAGAGCAGAGCAGCACAATCCCCTCCCTTGCCCAGCTGGTGATGCTGTCCCTGATGCTCCCTAGGACAGGGTTGGCCCTCCTAGCTCACGTTCAACTTGCCATCAACCAGGACTCCAGGTCCCTTTCTGCAGCACTGCTCTCCAGCCTCTCATTTCCCAGTCTGTACAAACATCCAGGGTTGCCCCATCTCAGGTGCAGAATCCAGCACTTGTCCCTGTTAAACTTCATAAGGCTGGTGATTTTCTGTCTCTAATTTGTTGAGGTTTCTCTGCAGGACCTCTCTGCCCTCAAGGGAGTCAGCAGCTCTTCACAATTTAGTTTTGTCTTCAAACTTACTAAGTATTCCTTCAAGTCCCATGTCTATTACTGAAGATGCTGAAGAGAACTGGGCCAAGGATGGAGCCCTGCAGAACCCCACCAGTGACCAGATGCCAGCCTGATGTCACTGTAATTTTTTGTGCCTGATCTGTGACCTGGTTGCTCACCCATAATGTTACATGGTTATCCAGCTGTGTGCTGGGCATTTTGTCCAGAAGGATGCTCTGAGAGACAGTATCAACAGCTTTGCTGAAGCCCAAATGTTGGTGTCTTTTCTTTGCTACTCCCTGATAGCGACAAACTCAAAGACAAACAGTTTTAGTCTCAGAGGTTTTCAGAAATCTGTGCCTTTATAATCTGTTTTTTCTGGGTTTTTTCTGCAAGGAACACCTACTGGCTTTAACTTACATGGACATTTTTTAAAATAGATTTTCTATAAAAGTCAAGGACACTTTTGTGAGGAACCCAGGAAGATGCAGCCTTATGCTGGTATACACCGCAGTCCCAAAAGTGCAGTGTTCATTCCAACCTCTGCATTTAAGAAATCCCAAGGAGCAGTCTGCAAGCCTGATGGCAGAAGATGAGCTGAGAAACCACACGGACACTCCCTGACTACAGCTACTTATTTTTGCCTGGCTGACTGAAGGGATGCTGCTCAACTTGGAACAGAAAGTTACTTCAGTTACCTTTTGCTTCCAACCCTAATGAGTGAGAATAGAAACTCTGGACCCTAATTTCATATCCACAATGATATGAAATCTCCTAGCCCCACAGATGTAGATGCAGACATCCCACCTGTGCCCTTGGGTGAGAGGACAAAGCACAGGCCTTGGTGCCCACCTCAAACCACTGCCAGAAATGTCCAAGAAGACAACTGGAGAATGATGACCAGAGATGCTGCCACATCACTACTTGGCACTGAAGAAGGAGAAGCACGGTAAAAGGAGACACAGATGCACAAAGTAAATTATCCCAAAGCTGACTTCAGAGAAGTGAACTATGAAGAGCCTATAAGCTTTTTCTTTCCTGGAATTGAAGTGTGAGAGGGGATGGGTGGACAGATGGCATCCTCTACCATACTCAGTGCTCCTGATAAACCTCCTCGTTTTTTGCTGTTGCTGTAGAAGTCGCTATCCAGGAGAGGGAGCACAAGCTCAACAAAATCTATTCCACTCCTGTCTTGCAGTGCAGGAAAGATGAACTGGGAAACGGCGAGAGAGCAAGCGAGACTAAGGGCATATGACTTACAAATACTTCAGAACATGGTGCGTGCTAAGATGCACAGGGGCAATGAATAGTTAGTGAAATCCTTTGTGGTTTCTCTATCCTTTGTAAGTCACAAATTGTATTGTAAATAATGTGAAGTTTAAATATTATTCTATAAAGCATTCATGACAGCAGTCTTCCCACCTTTGAAGGAAAAAAACCACCTGAATCTGAACCTGAGTTATTTTAAGCTCCATCAGAATCCAAACCAAAAATCAGTCCTTGTCTAATGGGATGACTGTGTTTGCTGTGCTGGTGGTTGTGCATGCATCTCATGACAAAGATCTCTTGCAAGATCTCTTGCTTGGCAGAACCAGGAAGCCTGAAATGTAACTTTGGTCCTTCAATGCTAACATTACTTAATGGCCCAGACAACACTTGGCTCCTTTCATACTTTTATCTCCACCCTATGAGGGAAAAGGGCATTACAGAAACCTCTGGAGCAGATCCTTGGTGTTTAAAAATGGCAGACAGGCCAGAATCTTAACAGCAGTATCTTAATTATGCACAAAATCTATTCTATTCTATCCTAAACTACTCATGCTTCTTTTACCAAATCCTCAAGCCTATCTCCTTTACATGAAAAATCTATGAAAAAACCCCACTGTACTTACAAGTGAAAATTTTAACTGACTGAAAATTTTAACCTTTCCATTCTGGATAGGTTAGAAATAGCAGAGGATAAAAGACCCAGCACTTGGATGTGTGCTCAGAAGGAAGTAAGAAGTCAGTCTGCAGCTGACTGCCCAGGGAGGGAATCACTATATTCTTCACCCATTTAAACTTTTGCATGCAGAATAGCTAAGCATAAAATCATAACAAAGCATGAAGTTGACAGACAGAATAGGCTGGAACATGTTAAAGAAGCTGAAACCCAATCTGCCATTGGGGACAGAAATAAGTGCTTTTGGTTCCCCTCTGCCAGGAGCTTCTGGAGCTCCTCAGACTGCAAAACAGTGGGGAATACATCAAGCAACCCTGTGCTAAGCAAGGAAGAGCAAGCAATCAGTTTTCTAGACAACCACCAATTTCATTTCCCCTTGTCCTGGCTCACTCTCAGCCCTGCTCCTACCTCTGCCAGCTCCTGAAACAACATCATGCACACCAGCACTGCAGTTTCATGTCTTGTCTGCCTCCCAAGACCCTGACAGACATCCAGCCCTGAGGGAAGGAAGTGAACCCGCCTGGATCCTCCCGAGTGTGTGACTGTCTAACTGGACACTCCTGGGTCTCTCAGGAGAGACAAGGAGCAGAGCTGCCCACAGCAGCTGCAGGTCTCCGGGGTCTCATGGATGAGCCCCAATGGCTCTCAGCCAAACTTAGCAAAAGTTCTGGAAGAAATCGTGGCCTTGCTCATAATAAGGAATGATAACTGATCAAAAACTGCAATCATGATGCCTACAGTTACAATCAGATGGAGAGAAAGACAGAAAATTAAGACAAACGCTACTGGTGCTGTGATTTTCATCTTTTGGAGGAAATGAGTTTAAGACTGGCAGGGCTTGATTCTCCTGCTCCTCACAAGCCAGAGACCCCTCAGCCAATGCAATCTGGTCCTCCTCTTCCTCCAACAGACAGAACAGCAGGAGGTCTCTCAACAACCAATCTTCTGCTGCAAAGGTCCCTGACACAGACTGCACTGCCCACAAGGACCCAGAGCCTCCATGTGTTGGGATCTGGTGGCACAAAAGCCCACAGCAGCCAGGCACGTGTCCCGTTCATGACCTCTCAGCAGTGCTCCCACACACATTCACACCCTCTGGGCCTGAAGCAACCATGCCCTTGTCAATGGAGACCTCCTCAGGTAAAAAAACAGTCTGGTCTGTTTGCAAATGCATCTTCAAATTCACTAAAGCACCAGCAAATTTTGGCAGTGCCTGCTGGTGGCTCTTGGCCAGCAAAGCAAAGCAGAACCTTAACTCAGCCCTGCGCCGCAGTGGCTGAGCTCTGGTGTGCCAAGGTATCAGCTGAGGGACTGATAGTGCCTGCAGAAGGTCTGCAGTGTTGAAATCTGCCTCTCTGCAGGAACTGGGAAACCCTCCTTTGCTTCATGGCAGGCCAAGGGGACATCTGTAGGACACACTCCCTGATTTTCCCATGCCCTGGATGATTCCCCTCATGAATTAAACAGACTCTTAAACACCCAAATCCTTCCTGGACAGTGACACACATATGATGAGAAGGATGTGATGTTACATTGGCTGCTAAGACGATCTGTTATCACTTCTCAGAAGTCTTGTAAGCTAAGTGCCTGATGCATTAGAACCCATGGAATATGGCCAAGCCACGTGGGAGAAGATATCACAGAACAGTGGAATGGTTTGGATTGGAAGGGACCTTTAAAGATCATCTAGTTCCAACCCCCCTGCCATGGGCAGGGACACCTCCTACTAGACCAGGCCACTCAAAGCCCCATCCAACTTGGCCTGGAATACTGCAAGGAATGGAGCATCCACAGCTGCTCTGCACAACCTGTACCAGTGGTTCACCACCCTCACAATAGAGAATTTCTTCCTAATATCTAATCTAAACCTATACTCTTTCAATTTAAGGCCATTCCCCCTTGTTCCATCACTACATGCCCTTGTAAAAAGTCCCTCTTCAGCTCTCTTGTAGGCTCCTTCAGGTACTACAAGACTGCTGTAAGATATTCCCTAAGTCTTCTCTTCAAGCTGAAAAATCCCAGCTACCTCAGCCTTTCTTCACCTAGAGAGGTGCTCTAGCCTTCTGATCGTTTTTACAGACCTTCTGTGGACCTGCTCCAACAGGTCCATGTCCTTCCTATGTTGGGGATCTCAGAGCTGGATGCAGCTCTTCAGGTGGTGTCACATGGGAGCAGATTGGAGAGACAGAATCCCCTCCTTCACCCTGCCCACGCTGCTTTGGATGCAGCCAGGATGAGGCTGACTTTCTAGGCTGCAAGCACACATGGCTGGGTCATGTCCAGGTTCTCATCCACCAGCACTTGCAAGTTCTTCTGCTCAGAACTCTTTCAATCCATCCAGCACCCTGGTGCCTGGGCCCATCCACTACCAGGACATCCAGAATAACATCTCTGTGCTGCCCATGGTCACCATACTGAAGACAAACTGGGGGAGTTCTTGAGAGAAGACAGACAAGCTGCTGCAAAGAGTTAGCTATGAGCAGCCAACAGCCACTGTGTCTCTCCAGTACTGATGAAAGGAAAAAAAGAGAGGGAAAAAGGGACCAGAACCCACCAATCTAATGGGAGAAATATGGGGATACTATGGCCTGCGTTATGGGAGGCTATGGATAGTAAACAATGTTCCTCAAATGCTCACATGCCTCTTAGTAAGAATAAAAGATAATAGAACAGGCATCTGTTAGCAAAATGAGAGGAGAAACTCAAATTTACTCCAGTACCCACAGACAAAGCAGTTCTTACTGCCCATATTTTGTGGCCTAATTTGAAAGAAATTGAAGGATGGTATTTTAGAAAATTTTAAGCATGAAATTCATTTTGGCAGGGTAATTCAGTACTTCAAAGTCACATGTGTGCACTACCATTGGTTAGGAGATCAAACCTGTATCCCACAAGTTTGGAGTAATTTGAATTTCTTTTCTGAAAGACTAAGCCAAGAACAAGCATGCTGCAGTAACATGCCTGCCATATGAAAATTAAAACATGAAATAAAGAGAACACCAACAGTCTAAATTTAGATGCAGTGGAAGTGCAGGTCAGTTGACTTCAAAAGAGCTTCACATCTACCCCGTGTTTCAGTTCAGCCTTTGGGGATTAAACAAATGATCCTTTTGTTTACCTTCATCCTTTCCAATTTTAAAGTACATAGACAAATACTTAAATCAGTAGCACTTAAAATAGCTCGGACTGGCTTCTGCAGCTCAAAAGGAACAATAGAACATGCAGAAAAACTGCAGATACCTCTTGAGTTATACAAGACGGATATTAACGCTTCCAAGTGACCAACCTTGATGAGCTGGGCCAAGTTGAAAATCATCACGCATATAACCTTGCAACCCTTTCACATCTTAAGCAGTAAACAAAGGGCTAGATTTTTTTATTCCTGTAACAAGAGCAGCAACATTTAGAATCTAAAATGCTTTGTTCTGCCTTGCAGGAAGTTAAACATAATTTGCAAGCTTCAAAGTAAGAAGCAAATTCACAGAAATTAAGTAAAGAAATCTAGCTGCCTATTAAATTGCACAAGCTCAGGTCTAAGTTCTGGTGTCATTTCATCCTGGTATAAAACCAGTGCAACTTACTTAAAATCAACAAAATTCTTCTACATACTACATCCAGGTACCAAAGCAGGACTTGGTCTCTTTTCTCATTAGCAACCATCTGCAGATTTGCATCGGGTTTTCCAAAGAGCTTCCAATTATCCAAAAATTAAATATATAGAACCTATTTCTCTCAGAAGAAAAAAAAAGTAATTAAGCTTTGCTCTGATATCAGGTAAGTGTCATTTCCACAAAGCACATAAAATAGGGTCTCAACTCTGGTGACTTTTCTTTCCTTTGGCAGAACTTGCTGTTACAGTAGCACAAATTCAGAAGGAACTTAATTTGAAAAAATGGTGTCAAAGCCAGTAGGCTCTCCTGTGCTGTTTGTGCTAATTAGGAAAGCTCTAAGACAATGAGTGAGGGAAAAGCACATTTCTCACGCTATGCACCACACAAATATGGGTAAAGACAATTGTGAAGCTGATCAGGATATTTCTGAAATGCTCACTGAGACAAAGCTTACTCTTTTAAACATTCCTTTGAATTAGATAGTGTGCATGTGTCAGCTGGCAGGAAAAAACCCTGCCCTACCTTTCAGGGTCTCCTGCAAGCTCTGTGCACAGGCTGCCAGTTTGTGGCTGTCGTGGTTCTTGCCGGTGTTCTCTCCTGCCGAGGGCGGCAGGGCCAGGTGAAGGTTAACCACGGTGAGATCATTCATTCCAACCTGGGGGGGGCAAGGAGCAGAAATCAATGCCATGCACACAGGAAATGGAAGGTCACAACACAAAACCACGTGCCAGCTCCCAGTACTTTCAGCAGTAATCTGGGGCAGTAGTAGTGTCTCAGTTTGGGGAGGAAGAGGAGGGAGGCATTTGCATTTTGCAGCTTTGTTTGCAATAACCTGATACCCTCTCAGTTCTGGGGAAACTGGTTTGCATTAGCAAACAGCTTCCTTTCACCACAGTTGCAGAAAGAAGTCAGCTGCTTATGAAAATCAGTTTGTGCAAAACCAGTTGTTAATAAGCTACAAATAATGTCATGGTCATTACAGGGGCTAATTACTACTGTCTTGTGATTAGCCCCGGTTTGTCACAGAGACTAACCAAGAAACTTAATGTACCTTGAAAGGAGCTGTTGGCTCCCTGCAATCTTCTGTTTACCTTCTGGGAATCACTTGGACCTATTTGTATGATCAATTAATTACTAATTAATTACTTTATTTATTAATTATTATTTGGTCAATGCTTCTCTCAAAGCATTACCAGAGATGTCAAGTTCCCTAAACTGGACCCCTTCATCACAGCCCATGTGGAGATATGCTCAGCTCATATGTTTGCTCCAGCATATGCCCAAGAACTGGTTCCAAAAGTGATGATGTTCTTTTACACAGGTTCAGCCCAAGTTAAAAAGCTTTAAAATGGAAACTCTGAAGTGTGACAGCAGCATACGACAGGCCAGCCCAAGTCTCACTGGAGCACTATGCCTTATACACACATACTCATAAACATATACATCTATACGTATAAAATATATATATAGATATATAAAATCCATCTCCATTCTCCCTGCACTTATCCCTCTTTGTGGCACTGACCAGAATCCCAGCCCTGTGGCCTGACTGCTGCTGGGTACACACCTCACCCTTGCTGTGTTAATTTGGTAAAAACCAAACAAGGTGACTGGTGACTTGTGTCACACTCCCAGTGGCTGTGGATGCTACTGAGGATCCACTGACCCTCAGGTTCTCAAATACTCCCTTGCAGCAGGGTTTGCTCCCACAGGAGCAAGGGAAAGGACTGACTGTGATGAACTACCACATGTATTAAGGTACATTAAGCACCTATCCATAATCAAGCCATGGGACAGTGATGAGATGGGTCAGAGGCTCATGTAAATTTTTATCTGTTAGAAGACTCTGTCTCTTTTCATCTTAGCCAAACTGCTTTTAGTAAAAGTTCTGCAAGGCTGGACTGGCACAGTGGCAATTACCTTGAAATGTGCAAGATATGGGTAAGGATACGAGTGCCTCCCATTGCCATTAATCTGTGCAGTCTCCTGAGATGAGGCATCTTTCAGCTCAATGCCAGCTGTTGTATCCCACAGGAAGCCTGAATATTCAACTCCCTGGAAATAAAAAAGAAAAAGAGAAATGCCGGTCACAAGATGGCAAAACCAAAATATTCTACCCAAATGTAGCATCATACCTATCTATATATCCATATCTATGTATCTATATCTATATATCTATATCTATCCAGGCATGGTGCCTGCTGAGGGCCGGAAGCCCTTGGCTGTGCCCAAGCATAAAGGAGAAACAGCTTCCTGGACTATCAGTGGAAGATACAGAGGACAAGCGGAAAGGCTTCTTCATCTCACCCCTGCCAAAATTCCCACCAGACATGGAAGGAATGTTTCCTGGGAAGCTCCACTGACTTAATTGAAGAGTGAGTGTGCCAAGCTGAAACACGCATTGCTCTGCTGCTCACAGTCCCTCACACCTGCACGCTGGCTATTGGACACCCAGTTAATTCCAGCACTGCCTCAGTAAAGCCAAGAATTTAATAATCTGTTTTATCTTCTACAGGCAGAGCGTGTTCAGAACCACTGCAGGGGTGAAGGATGCTGCCTCTCACATGCTCGTGTTTGGGCCAACGTGGTCCTCATTTCCTCCTGCTCCAGGCAAGGCATTCGATACCTCTGAGCATGGTCAGTAATGAGGTAGCTCACTACCCACATGATTAATTGTCTAACCATGAGTTTGGTGCCTTGAGGTCTCAGTGGCTGATTGCTAGGGCTTGCAGTAGATGATGCTGTGTACACTTGTTCCTTCTCCCCAGGCCTGACACCCTCTCACAGACTTTTTTCACCCTCAATCTAAAAATATCCAGGCCCCTTTAGTCTCTTGGCATGAAATCTGGTCTAGACCTCTCAGCGCTGTCAATTTCTCTGTCTCTTTTCCAGCTTGGAATGTTTCATGCTCAGCTCTCTGCTCCTTTCAGCTCTGCTTCTATGATCCTGAATGGGCTTTTTTTTTCATTGCTTCACGACGTGGAATTGGCATTTTCAGAAAGCTGTCTACGCTGGTCGCACCAGCAACAGTATCTAATTCAAAGACTGTCAGCCTCTTCTCCCATCACCCAGACACAATTTTCCTTGGCATCATTCAAACCCACTTCCCTTAGCAAATCACAGGTAAATCCATTGCAAGGAAGGGTTTTCTCCATTTCAGGTGCAATAAAAAAGTGTTAACTGCTCCACTGACTTCCCAAGAGCCTTGAAAGGATTAAGGTTGGGTAAAATTCTTTGGTAGCTCCTCTGATAACTCACCTTTAAAATACTGGCAAAATTATTCCACCAGTAAGAAGCCTAAGGTCTAAAAACTGCTACAGGAAAAGATGTGGAAGAATAGAACTGCTGTCAACAGCTGTTGGCTATTTCCAGGCTCCAGACTTTGTATCAACATGGCAGTCAAAAGTCATTGCCTGGTTGGAATGCTCAGAATGTATGGAAGCACGAGCTGGAAGCACCATCTATCATTTTGTGGTATTTAGCCCTTCAGAGCATCCCAAAATCAGCTTGTGCCAAAGATGCTGTGTTCTTGGGGTTGCACTGAGTTACCTCACTGCATTTGTGTACACAGTGCTCAAACCTGACAGACTCACTAATTAGCCCCAGGCATAGAAGAGACTTTTTGGCTTAGTGGAGGGTTCTCCAGCTCAGCCACATTCCTGGTAAAGTAGCTAAAAGGAAGAGTCAAGTAGATAAAATTTAAGTTCTTAGTTTGGCTGTACATTTCTCTCACAATTTTGGGAACCATTCATCCTTATATCCCTATTGGTAAAACAACGTGGATGATAATTTTTCTTTACTCAGCCTGTAGTCAATGCTGCCATTGTTATCTTTGGAAGTGCATCTCAAGAAAGAACTGACTAAAGACTCTGAATTGAACATAGAAATTCTGAGACATTTATTAATAATTCTTGGTAAAAAAAGAAAAAGTGGAGGGACCAACTTTGACAACTTCCCACAACTATTTATATTCAGTGTTTTAATGATCTGGCCTAGCAAGAGATCCCAAAGGAAAACTCTAGCCAGGAATAAAAATGTCCTGAAGGGCATTTGCACTCTGTACCACAATTAAGTGTGAATTGTATTAAACTTTAAGCACATTCAGACACTCTGTATCTTTCCAGACCCTTCTTGACCCTCTGTATCTGTCTAACTAGAGTACAATCCTTGTGCTGCTCAGGTGGTGGGTTTTGGTTTGTTTGGGCTTATTTTTCCCTCATTCTTGGGTTTTTCTCAAAGGAGGTGCACCTCCCAAAACATCAGTCCAAACCCAGTGAACGGTGATGCAACCTGATTTGGAAAAGCCAAAATAAAGAAATGTGGATTCTGAGCAGCATGGCTATAGGACACAACTGCAGCCACATATTTAGTAACAACAGTGCTCAGAATAGATCATTCTGGATCAATAGATTGTTAAAGACCACCTCATCTACTGACAGCAGTACTTGTTACATATATATATATATATATATATATATTATATTGCCAGAGCAGAAGATGCTGCAGGGAAAAGCACAGTGTAGCACGATGCAGATTTCAAATGGAACCCACAGCATTTTAAACACCTGGGCCAAGGACTCTGGGGAACACACAAGGTAAACTCTTCCAGGTGAGGATGGCAGGCTGCAGGGCTCCTCTGCGGGCTCTTCACTTGCAAACTAGGAAAATGGGGAGCTCTTCCAAATGCCAGCAGTGCAGCACCAGGGAGCGAGCTGAGGTGACTAAAAAAATGTCAAAAGTACTGCAGCTTGCCAGGGGAAAAAATGAGGAATCTTACCTTGTCCAAATGTGTAGCTTTTCATCTATATATCTGTAGTGCTTTTATCCAACTCCCCCAAATACACACACACATCTTCCTCCTTACAAGTGTGCCACAATACTTCCAAAACATAAATTGTACAGTCAAATTAAAAGCTATAGGAACAGTCAGCTTAAAAAACAAGAAGTGCCAACCTTGCCAAAAAGGATTTGCAGAAAGTGTTGCCTTAAACATTCAAAATATGTCCTTGGTTAGAGGGGGGGAAAAAGAGCAAAGCCAAAGTTCAGACCTGGGGATTAATGTACCTTGTGTAGTTGGCCTGAGGGTTTTTCGGAAACAACACCCTTCCAACATCCTCTAGGGCCCTTCCACTTGCGGATGTTTGGCAGCGTCGGCTGGTTCAGCTCCATACAAAACTAGAGAGAGAGGAAACGAGAAAAAAATAACATCAGCTTGGAGGGTTTTAAAAAAAATTGCAAAATAAAGAGTGTAGTAAAGCACTGGTTAGAGGCACAGTGGAGCACAGGCTGTGCTCTCTGCCTTCCCTGAAGGTTCACAAATGAGGTGGTCTGAGCCACATCCCAGGCTGACTCACCCCTGACTCGGAGATAAATAAAAACTAAAATAACTCAGTGCAAATACTGCAAGTAGAAAGTTTTTCCCTCAGACCCATTTCTTTTCCTCCAGAGCTACTTGTTCGATTGGAAAGGGGTTTCCTCTGTGCTGCCTCCAAAGATGCTGGCTGCACCATATCCCAGCCCTGCCTGGAGCTTCCCAAACAGCTGCTGAATCCTCCCAGGGCAGGAGGCCCCCATAGCATGGCTGGCCCCACTCCAGCAACACAGCCACCACACGAGAGGAAGGGTGTAGGCCAAGCTCAAGAGCTGGACTTTTGGGGTTAAGGCTCCTCTGACTTTATGCCAGGGACACGTGCTTGATTTCCTCCGTGCATGAAGGAAGCAGCTGCACACTTGCACGCAGTTCTAGCACGTCCTTCTCATGCTCCCCAGAGGTGCTCATCTTCCTGGTCACTGCTGAACAGCCTCAGCACTCAGACACCATTACACGTCCAAGCACATGGACAGAGCTAGAGAGGCAGCATCCTAATGCCCAGCAGGTCAGGGATACCAGAACTGTGCACACTGTGGAGAGCCCCTGAGTCTGCCCATGTAACATCTTGAGATTGAAANCTCTGAATTGAACATAGAAATTCTGAGACATTTATTAATAATTCTTGGTAAAAAAAGAAAAAGTGGAGGGACCAACTTTGACAACTTCCCACAACTATTTATATTCAGTGTTTTAATGATCTGGCCTAGCAAGAGATCCCAAAGGAAAACTCTAGCCAGGAATAAAAATGTCCTGAAGGGCATTTGCACTCTGTACCACAATTAAGTGTGAATTGTATTAAACTTTAAGCACATTCAGACACTCTGTATCTTTCCAGACCCTTCTTGACCCTCTGTATCTGTCTAACTAGAGTACAATCCTTGTGCTGCTCAGGTGGTGGGTTTTGGTTTGTTTGGGCTTATTTTTCCCTCATTCTTGGGTTTTTCTCAAAGGAGGTGCACCTCCCAAAACATCAGTCCAAACCCAGTGAACGGTGATGCAACCTGATTTGGAAAAGCCAAAATAAAGAAATGTGGATTCTGAGCAGCATGGCTATAGGACACAACTGCAGCCACATATTTAGTAACAACAGTGCTCAGAATAGATCATTCTGGATCAATAGATTGTTAAAGACCACCTCATCTACTGACAGCAGTACTTGTTACATATATATATATATATATATATATATTATATTGCCAGAGCAGAAGATGCTGCAGTGAA
>VZTZ01003000.1:30567-79863 GCA_013400955.1 Drymodes brunneopygia | reverse complement strand
CAGACCTGGGGATTAATGTACCTTGTGTAGTTGGCCTGAGGGTTTTTCGGAAACAACACCCTTCCAACATCCTCTAGGGCCCTTCCACTTGCGGATGTTTGGCAGCGTCGGCTGGTTCAGCTCCATACAAAACTAGAGAGAGAGGAAACGAGAAAAAAATAACATCAGCTTGGAGGGTTTTAAAAAAAATTGCAAAATAAAGAGTGTAGTAAAGCACTGGTTAGAGGCACAGTGGAGCACAGGCTGTGCTCTCTGCCTTCCCTGAAGGTTCACAAATGAGGTGGTCTGAGCCACATCCCAGGCTGACTCACCCCTGACTCGGAGATAAATAAAAACTAAAATAACTCAGTGCAAATACTGCAAGTAGAAAGTTTTTCCCTCAGACCCATTTCTTTTCCTCCAGAGCTACTTGTTCGATTGGAAAGGGGTTTCCTCTGTGCTGCCTCCAAAGATGCTGGCTGCACCATATCCCAGCCCTGCCTGGAGCTTCCCAAACAGCTGCTGAATCCTCCCAGGGCAGGAGGCCCCCATAGCATGGCTGGCCCCACTCCAGCAACACAGCCACCACACGAGAGGAAGGGTGTAGGCCAAGCTCAAGAGCTGGACTTTTGGGGTTAAGGCTCCTCTGACTTTATGCCAGGGACACGTGCTTGATTTCCTCCGTGCATGAAGGAAGCAGCTGCACACTTGCACGCAGTTCTAGCACGTCCTTCTCATGCTCCCCAGAGGTGCTCATCTTCCTGGTCACTGCTGAACAGCCTCAGCACTCAGACACCATTACACGTCCAAGCACATGGACAGAGCTAGAGAGGCAGCATCCTAATGCCCAGCAGGTCAGGGATACCAGAACTGTGCACACTGTGGAGAGCCCCTGAGTCTGCCCATGTAACATCTTGAGATTGAAATAAAAGTAAGTAAATAAATAAATAAATAATAACAACCACTCTGGAAAATCTGGGATCTGAAACTCCTTGGTGCAGACAATATGGAATACTTTTTGTCAGAGGTTTCAAAACCAGGCTCAACAGGACCTACAATTCTTTGCAAGGCTGATGTTGGCTTCAGGCAGGCTCTGGCTGGAAGCTGGCAGGGATAGGCAGCAGTCAGATGCCCTGGTTGTGGCAGAGGTTCTGGCCATGGGGAAAGGGGCTAGTAAAATGTCAGCCCTGTGAAAGAGCAACAGGGACTTCCACCATGCATCATTTTGTTCTGATGTTGGAAAAACTGGGTTGAAATACAGGTGCTTTCACAGTGAAGAAGGATCCTCAGACAAAATCTTGAATCCAGAACACCGCACAAAGATCAAGCAGCAATTTAACAAAGGATTTTCAAGTAAACAGTAACCTCTTGTGCACAGTGCCTCTTTGCAGTGGGACGTGCCTAGCACAGTTTGAAGTGCTGCAGAGCTGCACAGATATAAATATTTCCAACATGGATATCAGTAATATGATGGAATAGTTATTTTCATGTTTAGTCTATCTTTTGATTCAAAAATACTGATCTTTCACTGACTCCCTTGTCTGCAAGTTCAGCATCCTGCAGCCTGAAGCTGTAAACATTGATTCTCAGGTACACACAACCCAGGCACCCTTATTTGCCTCAGAAGACCAAGAGTTGTTTTGGTTGCACACCCAAAGCAAAAACACTTGGCAGAGCTTTTAAAACAGTTTTCTGATGTGCAGAGGTTGGCTGGGGCTTCTTATTCAAGATGCCACATTAACATACCACGTTGTTGGCCATTATGTACCTTCAGGCAGTGTTGGGGCTGGGCTGATTTATGGAACGAGGAGGCAGGTAGGGTGTTTGTACAGCCTGGGAACACAGCTCTGCTCTCAACTGATCAGCAGGTGCTACCCTAGCTAATACAATAAATCACAGCAGCAATAATTACTCACTCCTGATGCCATTCTGATGTCTTCAAACAGTGGATCTGGTCAATGAGCTTTCTAACACTGAAATAACTTAAATCAGAAGAACAAATATATTGTTGAAATTAGGAGTTCAACTGTAACCTGACAAAAGACTTATCTCTAGGTTGCAGCTGCCTAGAAAGTCCAGCCAGCACAAAGCATATGACAGGACTGAAAAAATCCTACAGCAACCATCACTTTATTAAAGAGTATCTGCAGTCAACTAGTTTGAATAGTTTGTTTCCTTCAAAGTGATTTTTTTAAGACCTTGATTTGATTTGGTGCAAACAAAAAGATGACAAATAAGATTACACAAATAAGATTTTTGTTCAGGAAAAAAAAGCCCATTCTGGGTATGGCTGCAGACATGGAGAACTTGGCCTACAGCAGCTGATTTCAATCTGCACTCATTTCCCAAGGCTTACAGGCATGCATATTTTGAAGCTGTGACAGCATACTTGCTGAGGTCATGTTTTTTTGCTGAAGTGAGAATGGCATTTTTCAAATCATGTTGTTCTGCCCACAAAACCCAACGTCAACCAACATTATGCTTTCCCTCATGCAGCAAAATATACAGACAAGCTCCTAGTCCACACTGGGAATGAAAAAAATTGCCTTTCCTCTTTTGCAAAGCTAAGCTAGAGCTATGCCAACCCCTTTGAGAGCTAATTCTTCAAGTGGCAAAGAAAAATCAAAATTAAAATCCCAGTCCATCAAAACAACTTCCCCCTCCCCTCCCAGCCCCCCAAAAAAATCCTCCTAAGGAAAAAAGCTCTAGTTTTATTTTTCTCTAGAGCCTTTCAGGCTGCAAGTTTCCTGAAATTCATCAGCTTCTTCATTACAAGCTACACATACTGAGCCAAAGCTGACAAACACACACCATGAGACCAATGGGTAGATAAGCACCAGGGCTTATTTACATAGATGCCCTGTGGTCTCTCTTCCAGCTGGGTGCTGGTTTTTGTGGGACAGGCAGTGCTGCCAGGGAGCAGGAACACAGTGGCACCAGGCTCCAAGCATACTCTAAACAAAGAGCAGCCTGTGCTTGTGAGTAGTCAACCCCCTTGTGCCAGGTAACCACCTGCCCATTGGATTCAATGATCTTAAAGGTCTTCTCCAGCCAAAAACGAGTCTACAGTTTATGACCGTCCCCATTTGGCATGCAAGGCACCATTAAGAGTCATAGCCCAGGAACTGGGATAAGCCCTGTTTCAACTGCTGATCAGCAACACATCATTTTCCCAAGAAGGGAGGATCCAAAGATGCAATTGCTCTTTGTTCACCCTGATAAAGAGCTGGCACCTGTCCCTTCCTGCCTGTCTAGAAGCAGAGACAGGTATTTATGGCTGATTTTGGAAAAGAACAGAGGGCAGCTGGAAGAAGCTGGAGAAATGCACGTTTGAGGAGTGACTGCAGAAGTGAAGGATAGGGTTCTTGGACTAATTTGGGAGCAGGGAAAAAAACACGTGCTGGCCTGGCACATGCTGGAGATCATAAGGTAGTTACAGTCTTCCTAACGCACCTACCTGCCTCCCCAGGGCACTCCAAGCACATCTAATCTGTGCACAAAGTTTGATTTCTTCCAATGCCGTCACTCTGCCCACTAGTAGAGCTGCCAGTGATAACTCCGCAGTACTGCACACAAGCACCTCCCACCACCTCTTCAGGATGTCTGGTTACTCTGTGTTTTATTTTGGGGAGCTGTTTGTGCAGCCATCCCCCTTTGTGCAGCAGGATCATCCTTCCCAGATGATGACACCACTCCATGCTGAGCATCTTGGCCTGCCAAGTGTTACCCTCCTGTATACCAGCTCTGGGGACCACCCTGAACCAGCAACCTCCCTTATGGTGAACACCTTCTGCTCAAAAAGAAGATGGGCTGCTCCTAAACCCCAGAGAAACTAAATGTGACCCAGAAAAACAATGTCTTAGGGTTTAATAAATTACATGTTTCTCATTAGCCAGGGATTGCTCTTTGGAGTTTCAGACCTGGAGTCAGAGCAGAGGCTGTGAGAAGGGCAAGGGGAGAAAGAGCAGTGAGGAAGAAACTGCAGGGTGAGCCTGTTGTTGTGGCATGGTACATCTCTGCGCAGTAATCATCTCCTGAGCTTCAGAAAGGCACTCAAAACAATTAAATATCCATTTTGGTTAACTACCACAGAAACTGTCAGGCCAAAAGGGCATTGTCTTTGAGGTAAACAACTATTTGCTTCATCAAAGCAAAGGTGATTTTGGTTCCTCTTAATGGAGAAGAAGGATGAGAGCGATTGAATAAATATTCCCCTTCTAGATATCACAAACACACAGCTACTTTTCTTTTAATAAGTACTAGAGGGAGCAGCTTTAATGAGTACCAGAGATGAGCAAGAAACTTCTATCAATTCCTTATCATCTCAGCTACGTGAGGGTGTCATATTAGCAAAGATTTGTCTTTCCATGGGGAAAGACACTTGTAGCCTGAGGTTAGGGCTGTTTTGTGCTACAGAGGATCTCCCAGTATGATGGACTTGGTGCATCCGGGCAGGGTAAACAGAAGAGCTCTAAGATAAGACCTTGTAAACTGAGCAGTGGCACTTGAGGAGAAGGCCCACAACACTCTCCAATAAAAATCCCATCCTGAAACATGATCTAAGATATTTCTGATAGAAGATACAACAAAACTGACAGTGGCTTCATGAGACCATCTGGCACTGCTAATTTTTAATCCATCCTTTAATACATACTTGACTTCCCTGCTCTATATCCCTATATCTTTAGTATAAACTAAAAATTAAATGCACATTATCTTTTCTTTATTCATCCAACTGGACTTTACTTTTATTTCTAATTGAAAAAGCAGACTTGAACACCTGTAATCCAAATCCAATCTACCACAGGACACAGCTACAGCTGAAGCCTGACCCAGAAAGGCAGGAGCAGAAATGTTACAAGTATTTCCAAGATCCTGAAATCAACACCTTTGGTTTTCAAGCAAAACTTTCTGATTTGACTTCCAGAAGAAGAGTGTTTTGTAAGATCATGTTTGTGAGGAGGAAAAGCAGAGTTGGTGGGGTGAAGAGACTTGTGGGTGCTATATTTTATTGCACTGGCTATTGAGGTAGGGGTAGGCAAAGGTCAGAGGCTCCAGGACTGTTGTCCTGGTGCAGGCACATGTGACAGTGCAAGGCAAGTCAAGAGGGGATCAAAGACACAGTGGGGCCAGGATGCTCAGCATGCACACTTCTGCAGCTGGATAACAATGAATGCACTTCCCACAGGCTGGAGCTGCTCAGGAAGGGGACACACAGGAGAATCAGGTGTTTCAGTGACATCTGGATTCTCCTATAGCCAAATGTAACAGCACGGAAGGAAACACAATTAAAGCCTGAAACTGAGACTCATCACTGGATCGCATTTCCCACTGACAAGAATGTTGTCTCAGGCCTTCAGTGCTTGTTTGCCTTTCTCTCAGGCATATATCCCTTTCGTGTTTGCAACACAGTTGAAAAATACACACATGAGAAGGAGATGCATCCCCTGCCTACAGGATGCACTCACCAACTCAATTCCACATAAGTAGCATGTGGGAAAACTGGGGCGACCTTCTGCTCAGTTATAACATTTTTCATGTGCCCATTCAACTAGTCCCTTCCAGGAAGACTTCATTAAAGACTGCATAATGTTTATTGCTTACGTTGTCCATGTATTGATTTTACACAAAGGCAAATAGGGGGTCTGACAGGCAGGTAATTATGAATGTTTTCAAGGAGAACAAGCCCCTTCAAAGAATCAGTTTCAGTCTTAGCCATATATATGTATTTGTGATGGGAAAAGTTTTCTATTTCTCCATATTGTACAGAATTCTACAATGATGTTAGGCTGAGGAAATAATTTTTAAAAATTTAAAAGTTTGGGAGAAAAATTCTAGGACAAAGGGGAAAAAAAAAAAGCAAGCAATCCACCAAATGGGCAAAGGCCATGGATTTACTCCTGGAAAACTTACTGCCCCTTTGACCATGCCAGTGTGTCCTATTTGTACTGGGTCATTGAGACCTGGGGCAACACCTTCCCATCCCTTCTGCACAGGTTTGGTGGTCCTAGAACTAAATCAAAACGTCTAGATTCATGACCAAGTAAATTCTTGCTACCCTCCACATTCTTCACAAACATTATTTAATCCACCCTTTAAAAAGCTCTACACACTCATGGCAAGAGGTGAAATCAAGGCAGAGCTCTTCAGCACAGCCAAATATTCACCCCTTGTCTTTCTTCAGAAATAATAAGGGACCCATAGGCACAGTCACCACCTCTAGATACCTTTGTGTGCTATGGACATACAAAGCTCATTTGTTGGGATAATGTGCAAATTGGGGTCCCAAAGCTTGGTCCCTCTGAAGGCACCTATTGCTTTTTCCTCAACTCAAGAAGGACTCAGTTTTTTCCTAGAAACTGTGCTGCTTCTGCTCCTTAAAGAGCACACCAGTAGACACCCACAAAGGAAGGATTTCTTTCCTCTGAAGATCAGATTCTCACTCAGATCATGAATGACAGCTCCAGGCCCCATGTTCCAGACCACAGAGCAAACACTTACCATACTGCAGCCTCACCCCCGTTAGCCTTGTGGTGACCTGAATTCCCAGCTTTGCTGCAAAAACCACTTCTAAGTTTTATACTTCGAAAAAAGGAAACCTCCAGGACTGAGCTTCTCAGAGGAGACAGGATGAGGACAGATCCTTTTTCAAGCCCATCTATACATTGGCTAGAAACTAAATGGTCCAGTCCCTCTGCCTGCTTCAGAGGTGGATAATTCCATGTCTGCAGAGAGGCACTGCTCGGCAAAGTGTCAGAGGAGCCCATCATTTAAGGCATTTGCTCCTTCTGGGGTTAGGCAGCAGCTAAATGATGCTTGGCAGGACTGGAAGGTTTTTCAGACGGAAGGCATTGTTTCCCACACCAGGTATCTGAGCCCCTTCATGAGCCTTCCTCTCTTTTGAACCAGCCCACGGATGTGGATCCA
Organism: Drymodes brunneopygia; assembly: GCA_013400955.1. NCBI lineage: Eukaryota > Metazoa > Chordata > Aves > Passeriformes > Petroicidae > Drymodes > Drymodes brunneopygia. Next base: position 72,957 of record VZTZ01003000.1, on the reverse strand, counting down.
GCCGGACACGCGCCCCTCTCCTGCCGCTGCTGTGTTACTCACCCATTGTGCTTCAGGAATGTGTGTAAGGAATAATTAGACTGATAAGCTTAACATTATCTCAGTTATCAAAAGTGTGTGATGGTTTGTTTCCATTTACGACCTTGTTGGAATCAGATCACCTTTTTTTTCTTAAGTCAGGCTTTAGAGGCTCTGTTGGGGAGTGGTAGGAACCTAAGTTTGCACTCCCAAGTTATTGCTTTCCCTTTTGAGTGCTTATTTTGGAAAAAGTTAGCAGTGAGTTTCTACACTGCCCTCCCAGATGAATTATAGCTCACCACAGCCACTCAAATGCTTAATTTTCTGTCATATCTAAGAGGAAATTACTGTAGTAATCTTTGAATATATGATTAAAAAAACAGATTGTAGCCCATAAACCCAGTTCTTTGCTTGCCTTTAAACACCGTGTTCCTAGGACAACAATGAAGATCATTCACTGGCCTATTCTCCTACCTTCAAGCTAAACAAAGGTCATTATTTATATAAACAATGTCTTTTTATAGGTCTTCAAAAGGAAGACATGGAAGAAGCTTTGGCACAGAGCAGCAAAACAACAACTGAAAGAGACAACACAATAACTCCCCTAACACATTTTTAGTGCTGGGGGCACTAGTGAAGAATTATGGGATGTTCAGCTGCCTATTGCCAAAATTGAATACTCACTATCTTTCACCCAATTTGCCTATTAATGAGAAGGTGTCTACATAGATGCTTGGTGGAAATCTATGCTGCCCTTTCTCTATGGGAGGGGACAGCCATATCTACCACGCTTCCATATAGAAAATTTGTGTGTTCTTAATTTTTCATGTTTCCATTCACAAGCTTTTTCCTTGTACTTCGTGTGACAGACTCATTTGGCAGAAGACGTTTCCTGACTACTTCTTTTCATACTCCTAAAGACTTTTTTTTTTAATTTTAAATACAATTCAGGAATTAAGGCTCAAGAGGTCACCAAGGATGGTCACAAATTTATTCTTGAAGTCTTTTAAAGACAGTGTTTTATACTTCATAAGTAGGCACTATAATAATTAACAGCCATAATAGCACGCCAAGGGGACTGACATGATATAAAAAAAAGAATAAAAAGAAGCCCTGGTTACTGTGAGAATATCTTTTTTATCAAGCTGGCTTTACAAAAATTGGGTGTTTGAGTTTAGGTACTTGCACTATGTTGTCATAAAATAGTAACCAGCTCAACTGAGTAGCTGTGCCAAAATCACAGAATCACAAAAATCATGAACATCCATGCAGCAGTTGTCTAGCAGCAGACCTAAACTACATGCTGATTTGGACTGGAGATCAGGTACTGAGGCTACCAGTAGTCAATGGCTTCCCGAGAGCACCTTTTTTTGGTTTTGGTTTGTGTGGGTTTTGGATGCTTGCTGGTTGGGGGGTTTTTGTGGGATTTTGTTGGGGGTTGTTTTTTTGTTTGGGAGGGGGTTTTTGTTTTTTGTTAGGGGGGATGGGAGTTTGGTTTTTTATGCTTAATCCTGGGTCGATTATTTTCCCATGAAACCCAGGAATCAATTTCTGCGCTGTGGTGTAAAATGACAACACTGTGAATACAACCTCACCCAGTAACTACCAGGACTGCACGAGTTGACAATGAGTTTATCAGAACCCAGCCCTTAATACAAAGCAAATAGAAAATCATCCTATGAAACATGAGACACAAAAGTGATATGAAACAGTGTCTTATTCACCAATTAAAAGCACCCCCAAGCAAAATGACCAGTGAGCTATATCAGTTTGCCATCATCTGAATCTCCTGATCTGCACACCACCTTCCACCAAAGGAAAAGAGGAGGGGGGAAAACATGCTAATACAAAAGAAGAACAAATAAAACTGAGAGGGAACAGGGAAATTACAATATTTGAACGTTATTAATCAAGGAAAGCTGCTTAAGCATGTAAGATAACTAGGTCTCACTCCATTCTCATGAATGAAACTTTACTAATTTCTAGAGGTAATAGTAAATGAGTTGGGTGTTTTGTGGCTTCATTTCTTTCCTACTGTTAGTATTACTGTTTTCCCCAACTGATTTACATCTCTACTTACAGGAAGCATTCTTTCCCATGGTAAGAACACAAAAACAAGGAAGAAAGAAACATCTAATATGACTCACTAGCATTGCCAGCCTCAAATATTTATTCTTCCTTCAGGCATTGATTACACCACCCTACACTGTGCCACCTCCTGTAAAGTTATTTAAATCTGCCTCACGTCCTAATTCCCTTTTTTTTAAAAATGCTTATAATCTGCAGGATCTCTTCCAGGCTGCTAGCACTAGGCCATGTTATCTTACCTTGAAAAAAATAAAGTCTCATACCCGTTTCTTTATCTTTTTTTTTTTTACAGCTCTAGCCCTTACTTTGAAGAGCTCAATTTGACACTGATTCCACTCTGAAACAGCTCATTCTTTATTTATATGTTTGTATGAGTAATAATAGATGGTTTTCTGTCTGTCCTTACTAGCATGCTCTCCAGGGCGTCTACATGACTATCTTTCAACCCTGACCAAAGTTCTGCTCCAACAGATGCCATGGATTCTGGCTTCCCATAGAGAGCATACACATTACTATCAAAAATTATTTGGGATGACATTAAAACACCCTTGCTGCTATGCCAATATATTAAAAAGGAAAAAAAAAGTAACAAAGCCAAACAACACTCTTCCTCAAATTGCTGACTATTCAAAACTGTCCCTGTTCTTTCAACTTGCTTTACCTTCTACCACCTTCTAGAAGAAATCCAGGAAAAAGGACTAAGTCCCCTCTTACTTCTACCACCCACAAACAAATGTTAACACATATCAGCAGTTATAAACACATATTTTCTGTTTCTCCCTGCTCTGGAAGTGTAGCGAATGGCTTCACTATTGGATGAGTTCAACTTATGTTCAGGGATAAGACCAGATGATTTACAAAAAATGCCAAGCTATTGGAACAGGCAATCTCAATACCCCCCCCTGCTCAGAGAGGCAGAGCTGTGCTCTAGGAAAGAAGAGGGCACCTAATAAGGGACAGCATTTTAAGAGAATTTGTGTTCTCTGTAGCTCCCTGTGCTGTGTATAGCACGGCTTCTAGTGTTTTGTTTACTGAAGTCCACTGATCATCAGAAAAGAGATGGGCAATGCAACTACAGAGGAAAAAAATCCAGCCAAGATCAAAGACACCAGAAATCCCAGTAGATGAAAGCCTGTGCTTCCAATGCTGCTGACCACACGATGATAATTCACAGTGGAGCTGGGAAGACAAAGTAGTCACAGGTCTTCCTGCAGAGAGCTGCTAAAATCATCATGAACCTGTCAGAACTGTAAGCTCCACCAATAAATGCCCTTAAACTTCCAGCCATCTAGATCCCTCCTAGAGGACAGAAAGCAGCACAATATGAAAGGTCAAAAGCAAACACAGTATAGCTGCAGTATTCCTAAGACTGTTTAGTAGACAGGATAATGCCAAAAAAGCCTCTCATTTAGTAAGAAATGCTACATCACTTGCAGCTCCACTCAGCCAAAAATTATTCCTTCCCAATTACAGCTATTCTTCCCTTCACTCTGAGATTTCATGACTCCATGGGGTAAAGTATGAAAAAAATTAACACTCTGTATTCCTGAGTATTACCTGTAACTCAGGTAAACAAGCAAAGCAAGGGAGAGAGGGGGAAATACAGGGAGGGTGTGGGAAAGCAGAAGGGTAAAGTAACAGGGAATAAGGTGACAAAAAGAAGCAAAGCAAAATCAGTGGGATGATTTGGAATAATCTCCTTTTACTCTTAGTGGCCCATCATTGACTCCATGGTGGCTTTGAAGGAACAGGGCAGGAGGACCTACATCAGCTGATGAACTATGCAGAAGTCCATCCCATAGCTCAGAGACTTAACTCCACCTAACCGCTCTAGAAATGAGGAGCAGAAAAGTCAGGCAGTGACTGGGCTGGAAGAAACTGATCAAATCAGTGGCCAAGTCAACATCTCCTTTTCCTGATCTCTGAAAGCAAGACTGCTGTTTCCTTATCTGACTCTAGAGGACATCCAAATGTACTTGATTTTCAAAGGGGTCAACTGCTTTCTGGAAAGGATGGGTCTAAGAACAGGTAGTAAATATAACTCCTTCACAGCATCTAATTTATTCATTGCAAATCGCCTTATGATATTTTTTAACCAACAGCTCAAAGCAAGATTGCAAGATAGGGCTCACACTGCATGGAAGGATTATGGCAATTAAAAATATGCACACAAAGACTCAGCTCCAAACTAACTGCATTTCTGGGGTACATGTCTGCTACATTAAAAAAACAAATAAATAAAATCACATCCAAATGCACACACAACCACATTTATATCCACGCAAGCAAGATGTGATGTGCCTGTGCTTACCCCTGCAAATGAAAAACAGCACCTCTCTTTCAAACACCAAAAAGCTCCTAGGGATAACCTTTCACAAATAAACAACCTGCTCTGCTTGGAGAGGGATTTTATAAAGAACAGAGATTACAATGGGCTTAATCACGATTAAACACTGATCTGGCTCAATCTACTCAAAAGCAGACAAAAGATAAATAAAAACCTCCAGCAGATGCATTTCATACTGGAAATTCTGGAACCTCAATTGACGTCATACTTTTTATGTTCTGATAATATCTGGAGGAAACAGTACACTAGATCAAGAAAACAAAAGCAAATTTTTAGTTAAAATTCTCCATGTGCTGTGTAAAAAGAAGGCCGCTACATCAGGGAACACACAGGGCAGCTCAGCATTGTACAAACCTCTTTTTGATTGCAGCTGAAATTGCACCAGCAGAGTGATGCCACTAAAAAGAAATTAGCACCCTTTTGCCCTCATCTCCTGCATCTTACCCTGTAAAGCTGTGCAACAATAGTCACTGAATTTCCCCTCAGACAAAAGCCACTTCTGATCAATGGCAAGCATCTTAAGTTTGTTTTAGTAAAATAAAGCCACCTCGTCATTATCACCCCAGTTGTGCTTCACTGATTCCTCATGCACAGTGTGAAAATTCTGTGTGATGAGAAGGGGCTGAATTTAGCAAATATGTCCCAAATACATACATCTGGCCTTTCTTATGGGTGAGGAAATACAGGAAACTGATTCCACATCATGGGAGACAACTCCAGGCATTTTTACTGCTGAGGGAGCTGGGAAAGTCAAAAACTGAGCACAGACTGTAGAGATTGTTTGCTTACAGTGCTAAGCTTTCCATTTAATGCAACAAGGTTAATATGTTTTCTTTTAAGAAAGAGAATTAGCTCTTCAGATGGGGTGGAGGGGAATCAACCTGGAGGAAAAGGCAGATCAGAGTTTTCTCATTCTATCATCTCCAGCAGAAATTCCCAACGGATGACCAAGTGAGGTTAGGCCAGCCGACAGAAGAGAACCCTTCCTGTACTGAGAAGGCACATCACTGCCTGTCCTCGTGCCCAGAGAATGCAGTCTGTGCTCCAGAGGCACCAGGTGAAAGACTTTCAATCCCTCTTCATTTGTGACCTCCAAAACTCCTGCAGTGAAGGTGAAAATCCCCACACAGGCAGTGCAAGCCGACTGATAATTGTTTTGCTCTTTTCACTTTCTTTTCAGTGACCTCTTGGACATGGCTTACATAAATTTGGCATCACTGTTACAGGCAGACCTTAATAGTGAAACCTACATTCTTACACTGATTTTCAAGCTCCAAGTTATCATCAACTTCAAGATCATCCCTAAACAAAATCAAAATTCTTACCCCAATTCCTATTGTCCTTCAGCCCACCTAGTGTGTCTCATGGCAATCTAAAATAGATCTCTTCCAACTTCAGGCAGAATAATCATCACTTTGCAGATGAATTCCACACTTTACAAACTGCAGATCAGAATCGTATGATTTGCATTTCCTAGATGAGAAGCCAACAAACTTCTCTGTCTATGGAGTCAAGTGGACAGTCCTTTTCATCTTGAGTAAGAGCAGATGCCTTTACTTTTCAATACACAAACAGGAGAATAATGGGTTACTGTTGCTTGTTCACAAAGCAGGCTTACCTTATAAAAAGCTGTCAGGGGATTACTAAATTGTACAAATTATTTAACTTTTCCTCTATAACCCACTTCTGAAGGAGAAATGAGCACAAGAGCTCCTGTTAACACCTGAAACATGGAGGAGGAAACACTGAGAATGCAAAGAATATTTTTATTTTTCTTTTAAGATGGATGACTTTTCCTGCACAACTTACTGGCATCAGGTACCAATGAGAAGAATTGCTTTGGTGCGCATGCTTGCCTATGGAAAAGGACCACAAATTTAAATGCTAAAAGAGTAACCAATGTGAAATGTCACCTGGCTAGGCAGTTCAACCTAATTACTTGCACAGATTTATTTTTAAACTACAAAAACAGCATGTTCCTTGGGAGAATTATTTTTTCCCCTTCCCCAAATAAATACAATTAACATTTGCCAAGTAGAATTCTTCTTCTGCAATTAAGGACTTGCCAAAATTAGATAAAGTGAAGTACTCAAAAACACACTGGGGTAAGAGTGTCACTGGGAGTGTCTCCCCAAACTGTGCTTCTGGAAGAGGAAGAGATGTTCCATACAAGACTTGGCACCAGCAAGCCTGCATGCCTGTGATACTTCTTTCTAAAGCCTGAGTGGCCTTGAACCCTTGTGGGGACGAGGCTGGCACGACTGGAAGCCCTCCCATGGCATGTTGCCATCTGTGTTCTTCCCTGCCCTCAGAAAATGCCAGCAGCACTTCTGAAGGGAAGGCATGTGAGTAATGCAATCCCTCAGCAGCAGGGCAAGCTCAGCAAGGGGGCAGGGGGAAGCAAACACATCGATTTGAAGGCTCAAGGTAGGACAAAACACAAGTAAGCATGGGCTTGGTTTTTAGCTGCCTGCAAGACCACTCACGTGGAGCCTGTGCTGGATTGGATCTGATGGGCTACAGCCAAAACAAACACAAACAAACTAACCTCTGACCCAGTATTTTCTCCAGGTAAAAGGCTCTTGTTCTTCTTATGTGACCTGGCTCACTGAAATAAATTATTATTTTCCCATTCCTCGTAACAACAGTAAGCATGGTGCTGGCGCTCAGCTCCACATGTAGCACCCCGTCTGTGGTGTTCACAGGAGCCCGTGGCACCCCAGAAAAACAAACCAGCTCATGAGCAGCATCCAAGGGTCAGTCAAGCTTGGCCCAATTCAGGACAGGCTGTAACTAAACCCTGCCAATCATCCCTCCTGTTTTGGCAACACCAGGCATAAATGCTGCCAAGCACAGCAGATCTTTGCCTTAAAGGGCCATTTTGGCCCAATCTGCTAAAACACTGGGGTTTAGAAAATTAAACAAACTGAGTTTTTGCATGACACAAAACTTCTCACAGTGTATTCAGTTTATTTTCAATAGTCAAGGTGAGAGAAACATTTAAAGACTCTTAAGTACCTAAGATAAAACAACCCAAAATCCTTTCGCAGAAAGCAAGACCCCAACAGTTCAAGCAAGTTCTTGCAGCCTGCTCCAGCAGTCCACTGTCTTCATGTGCCTCAGCTCAGTCTGCCTGTGCTATTCATGGCCAGAATAATTTTATGACACTGTCCTGAGGACCTGGTTCTCAAGAGACTCACTGCACATGCATTTAACTTCAATGTGGTTTGATTTCATAGAGCTAATCGCCAGCCCCTAAGTCTGTTCAGGAGGGCACTGCTGCTCAGCAGGGGGCTTCTGCTCACTCTAGGATTCCTTGCAAGTGTCAAAAATACAAAAGAACACTTTCAAAGCTGGGCAGCAAATTTTAGAAATAGGTAATTTTCCAAATTTCAAAACCATCTATGACAGACTGGAAAGTGTCCTATAGGGAAAAACTGTTTAAGGTTATCAAGTCCATAGCTACTTTAAAGGAAACTTCCCTTCAAAACCCAGGAAAACCCATCTTAGAATAAATCTTAAAATATTAACATTTAATAATATTCTATATTCTTGCAGTATAATATTGATAAATAATGACTTAAGAATACAAAACTCAGCACGGTGTTCTCAAAACCTGATTCTACAAGCAAGCTGGACAAGGGATTATATTCTAGTCTGTGGGTTTCTTTTCCCTCCTGTACTTAAAGACAGCAAGTTTCTTTGAACTTACATAATTCAAAACTATTATTTTCCATAGGGCTAAACCGGCCTTTTAAATTCTTTATGCTTGGCATTGTATGAAAGCAGATATCAAATATTCAGAGAGCTCAATTTAGAAAGATCATTTTTCTGAGGCTGAGCCTTTCTGAAGAGCTTCCTACAGCGCTCCAGACAATGCCTCAAACAGCCACTCCCACCAGACTGAGGTCACTTAACCTGGGCAGGGACACCTTTCACCAGACCAGGTGGCTCAGAGCCCCATCCAACCTGACCTTGAACACTTCCAGGGATGAGGCATCCACAGCTCTGAGGAACCTGTTGAAGCCTTCTCACCCTTACACTAAAGAATTTCTTCCGTATATCTGACCTCAGCCTGCTGCACTTGCAATACCCTTGGCTGAAGAGCAACACTGAATTTTATTATTTACTGCTTATTATTAAAGCATTGCTTACCCCAAGCTTGCTGTAAAACAGAAAACATCAAAAGCACGTGGTCAGCTTAGACAAAACATTGGCCCACTGCCTTCATGTAGCTAGGAAGATGCACTATTTTATGCAGCATGGTATTCCATGAAGTTAGGAAGCACAAATAACATACAGGGCTTTAAGAGCTTAACCATGTTACAATAGTTGCATTAGATGTATTTTTAATACCTTTTCCAGTGCTTCTCTGTCAGCTAGCTCCTGCACAGCCAAAAGCTTGATACTGTAAGAAAAAAAACAGAGAGAATAAGAGAATTAATCACTCCACTGCAAGCATTACAGAAATTGAAGAAAGAGCAGAACTGAAGGTCTCTTTAAATCCTGTCTTGACAAAAGAAATACAAGAAATGCTCATGATGAAACAAAATACAGCAAGAGAGACAATGTCACTTTGTTTGCCTTGAATTAGCCATCACAAGCAGATTTTTTGGTTTCCAAATTACAAGCATATCTGAATTAATCTTACAGAGAAACTGCATTAATCATTACTTTTGTAATATCCCAAATTAACACCAAAGGATCTTCTGAGTGACAATCACAGAAAACTATTCCAGACATTTCTATCAGATGTAGTCAGTTTTGTTCCTCAGTGTCAATAGGTTCCTATGAGTCCCACAACAGCCATTCCCAAGGATTTACAATATTATATATGAGGTGCAGTAATTAAGACAATCCAGCTCAAGAAATTTGAGGGAAAGATGAGGGAAATGTGCACCACTGATGAAAGTAGGGTAGAAAGATAATCCACTATTATTATTATTATTATCATTGTAATGCCCTTTGCTAATCAATCCCAAATTTCTTCACCTACTGAATCTTTTGTATGTTTACCTTTAGGGGCTAAATCCTGCACACTGAATTTCATTCACTTCAACAAGGTTATCAGAGTTACTCAAGCAGGATTCTATACCTGTATTGCAACTCCACAGGCTCACTTCCCTTACCCAGCCTTAAACCCAGTCACTTAATATATTATCCTTGGACTCCAGAGGATAATTTCCTTTACCCAGGGATACCAAAACATTTGCATAACAATAGAAGAATCAAATGATACATATAAATATTGTTTAAATTACTCTCACCACCCTGCACACAGACACAGTAAAAAGCCAGTATAGTTAAAAGCTCATATTCAAGAAGGTGTGAATAGTTAACACAGAGGTCTGCCAAAGGATATAATACAAGAAGTTTTACTAGCCTTTCAAAACCTCAGAGCAATATTGCATAATTCTTGAACATCCACTGGCACCTTATATGCTAATTATGTACATCCATCCTGCAACAGCAGCTGGCAAAGCGCAGTTTTAGTCCAGTCCTTCTACAGCTTTCCAGTTCAGGTATTCACAACCTAATCCCTAAACACCAATGTGCTTTCACTTTAATGGGCTTCTAGCTTTCAGTGTCTTCAAGGCATCATAAAAAGCCTATATCCAATGAATTATAAAACAGCCACAGGCAATACATTTCTAGCCTGTAGAGACTATTACTACTAAGACAAAGAGGGTGGAGATGGTTCTGAAAACAGTGGGATAATCAGGAAAATGAAAAAGGTATTCCATTAAAGCCCAACCACTGTGGTAACAGGGGACATGTGATTTGGTGTTACTGGTTGGTGAATGCACTAGGCTGCACACACACACATTCGTGTGAACTGGAAGGCACTTGGGGAAAGTACAAAACCAATACAAGATATTTTTAAACATCATTTTCCTTGTAATTCAGCCAGCATGCAAAATAAAGATGGGCTGGGCAGCAAGCAAAGAAGGCAGCTCCATTTCAAAAACACTGCAGTGCTGTGTCCAGCTCAGAAGGAGCCTCAGCTGATGCACCTCAGAGAACAAGGTGCAATAACCCAGGCAGTACCAATGCAGCCACAAACAAGACCCATCTCTGAATTCAGGAGTCACCTCTTCGTTTTGGATGACTCATCTCTGTTGCAGAGCCCTTGAGAAAAACACAGGATGAGTGAGAGGGAGGTAGGCTAACACACACACAGATGCATTCAGGGTGCTCACAGGGCTGCTGCAAAGGCAGCTTCAAGTCTGTGTGTATGTGGGTTGTGTTGTGCAAATTACTTTTGTCTTTTTCTTTTTGTAGCAAGAGACTTTTTGATTATTTAATCAAATCAGTCAAGGCTTCGATGCTTCCAACAATTGACTGATTTATGTCTAGAACATTATTTGTGAGTTATCTGGCACTCAACTGCTGCACAAGAAAGATGCAGACTGCCCCAAATGCAAGTACCACTTTCATTAGAGACTATCATCTCACTGTAAAAACCTACCTTCCTTCCCATTTACACCTGCAAAGCCCCACAAGAACTTTTTCAACTGGTGTGTGTTTATTTAAAACAAAGTATCCAGTCACACAAAAGCAAGTAACAAAAAAGGAAGCAGGAACCTTTTTACTTTATTTCATTATATTATGGAGAGATGAAGAACCCATACAAAGGGTTTACATCTTGCAGAGATACTGCATATGCAGGGTCAGAATCAAATCTCGGTTCAAAGTTGCTACATGATTTGCTGCAACATTGGTTTGATTCCAGGGGAGAAAGAGACTTCCTCTGTTACAAATTGAGAGATCAATATTTGCCCAGTACTTTACACTCTTCTCCTCAGGTGACCCCTGAAAATACCTCAGGTATTTTTTCTTTGTCTAAAGGAATCTGCGAATGCAAGTGTCAGCCTTTATACAACCAGCTGCAAGATTCTTCTTTCTTTAAAGCACCATCACAGATGCTGCCTCTGGCCATTAGATTACACACCAGTACCTGGAAAATTGCTCTTGATAACCAGTTATTTACTGCTAATTCTTCCAGAAGTTCCACGCAACATTAGTATGTGCTTCTTGATGAAATGTCAGGTTGGAAATACAGCTTCTTTCAAGGTGTCTGCTTTGGGCATTTGATGCTTCAAAAAGAAATCAGGCTGCTTATTTAGGCACTACATTAGCAATCCTACAACCACTGAGAGCAGCTCATAACTTCATTAGCTGTTTGTAGCTTTTTTCTTCACTAAGGATTTCAAAGTAGATGAGAATACAGTCAGTAACTAGGGGGGAAGGGGGGGAGGAAGTCTCCAATTAAAAAAATCTCATTAAATGCAAAAAGAGTTACCAAAAGCCAATGCTGAAGCCCAAACTCTTGCAGTCTACAGTACAACACTTAAGTACTCTCTTTATATATATATCCTTGGCATTATTTTTTTCATCCTCACCCGTGTTATGCCAACACTAACTCATGAATAAAGTGGTAGAAAAGTCGTATTTCCCAGAGAAACCTTATGGCTCCTGGAGAGCCTGCTCTAACCTACCAGCTTTAAAATACACTGGTTAAGAAAGCTGTAAGAGGAGTAACTATACTGAAAATGGCTCTGTGTGAATCTGAAACTCTATTAAAAATACTCACTGTCTGAATTACTTACACAATCTATTTAAATGAAGCTATTGAAATTAATATCCTGGCACCCCAGGCACGCTCAAAATACTTGAAAACATACAGTGATCAGGATGAAGGACTCTCCTCCAGCATTGAAAATATGCAAACATGATGTGCTGTCAAGGAAACACGACTCCCTCTTTTTTTGGCCATGGGTGACACACGGCATTCTCCTCTGAGGGAATTCCTTTTGGTTTTCAGAAGATTAGTCACAGTACTGAGCAAATGCCTATAGCTACAGCACATTTCTAAGCCTCAGGGTATCGTTGCAATCCTTTCCTCAAAGTCTTCCTACTCAAAAACAAGTAGCATTGGGTTTCTCTTTCTAATCCCACATACCCAGGAGTGATTTAAGTCTTTTGCAACACTGAAAACTTGCAGACTGGTCCCTTACTGGCTGGTGCACTTCTGTTCACCATGAGCCACCATGACCACATTTAATTTGCACTGAGCTTCACTTCCCAGCTTGAATTCACATTGCTCACAAAATCCCATCTGCTCTTGCTGTGGGGAACATTGAGGCTTTCTTAAGAACAAGGTCATCTGCCTGCAGAGTAGTGAACCTATGGCTCTGCAGCAAGGCAGATGGGATAGACTGGGACTGCTACACAAGGGAGATCCCAGATCCATCCATGCAGAACACACCTGAGGTCTTCACCTGAGGAAGAGAAGCTGCTTCCTCCAAAATGAGCTTGAAGGGTGCTTTAGGGGGAGAAAGGTTTTTAGAATTACAGACAGTTTCTGAATCACCCCTGCACAGAACTAGAACTGCAGCCATTGCAGACACAGGTCACCTGGCTGCCACTATCAAGAGAGAAGGTCCCCAGAGCAGAGCATCAACGAGCACAGTGACCTATGTCTGCTGAACTGAGGCTTCCATTCTGTGCAGAACCTGGTAATTTTGAGGAAAAGGGGAAGAGGAGAAAGGGAGAGAAATGTGAAGCATTAAGCTCAGCAATCAGAGACTCAGTGAAGTACTTAAGTGAAGACTTGGCCTCACTATGGCTCCCTACAACAGCTCAATTACATACCTTTGCTTGAGGTCTGTGTTTTGCCAAAAGCCTTGTGCTTCCTATCAGCCAGTGCATAAGCATAAAGTTAACAACACTGAGAAATGCCATTTGACTTCTCTTGCTTTTCTGTCTCCTTCTACAACATACAGCTATACCAAATCTTGCTTTGGCTAGACTCAAAGACACTATTATAAATAGCCCACGCAAAAACTACTCAATCCCAAACCTTTTCGAGCAACATTAAAGGATTCCTTTCTCCCTTGAGTCCACAAACTCTTCCTCTTTGTTTTTGAGATAAGATCCCACAAACATGGCCCATGGTGAAGTTTATGGATCATGTACAAATCTAAGAGTAGAGCATGGATGCATGTAACTAAAGTGTTTAATGACAGACTCAAGTATGAGTTAGTTAACAAAAAACAGGACAAAACCACTTGGGCCACCACATTTGTACACCAAAATTGTATTTGCAAATCTATCCAAACCAGCTTTGCTCACAAATCTATTCTGCTCTAAGAGATGGGCATGAAACGTGGGAGTTGGACTAAAAAAATTTTTAAAAATGCAACTGAGCTGTGCTAATGGTACCTGGTACCTGGGAGGGAGCACTCCCCAGCCACTGCCTGCCCTCCCCATCCCTCACCTTAGTCTCCAGCTCTGCTGCTGAAAGGGCATGCTCATCACCATTCACATCACAGCCCCTACTTTTCCTTTGGCATTTGCCGGATGACAGGGCGAGTAACACTAAGGATGGGGAAACTACCCACATGTGTACAAGTTCCTTGTGAGGGCTGTGGTGGTCCCTGCTGCCCCAGCTGTCAACAGCCTGAGGTTCAGGGCTGTGATTAACTGTTTTCTAATTGTTTTAAGCACAGCCAGATGTTTAGAGAAATACATGGAGAGCAGGGAAAGATAACAGGCCAAAAGTGACAAACACGGAAAAACACAGATCTTGTGGCTTAAACAAATGTGGGGGGAGGTGGTGGGGGTGGGGTTTTTTTTTGCTATTTGGGTGTTTGTTTTAAATATAGAGCAGCCGCTGGAGTTGTCCCTTGCTGCTACTGCCTAATGGGACCCAAGGCTTCTCTTCCAGACTCTGCCTGCCCCTGTGATGATTATCTTGCACAAGGGTAGGTGAAAAAACAACAGGCTCCCACCATAGCGTGGCAGACTGTGTTTAACATGGTGAGATGATGGGGGAGCAAGTATGAGCAGCCTGGGGTTGCAAAGGAATCAGTGCCACTCCTTTTTTGGGGTTGCCCCCACTGACCAGGCCAATGGCTCACCTAAATGGGGTGCCTTTACAGTGAAGGAGCAACCTTTTAGACTTTCATCGATGCATGCACTGTAAAAAGACATTTTATTTTTGCTGGCATATCCCATTTACAAAGCTGTCTTTTCCTCCCAAGACCCTATTCACTCACACCTCCATAGAAACAAAAGCAGAAGGAGGAAAGAAAACCCTGCTCAATGACTTTCAGCCTCGTGCACTTCCTCCATCTATCCCTACTAAGTTGGATGAGGAAAAAAAAACCAGTTTCTCCTTTTCCAATAAAAGCATCTGCATCTTCTCAATCACTCCTTAAATGGAAGGAAAAATTGTGTCCACTGCCACATCATAACGGCTGCTGGAAAGCTTATGAAGTAAGCTGATGGGATCGGATGGGAATAACAAGCCATATTGCTTTGGGACTAACTGCCAGCTAATAACACAACAAAATATGTTGAAAGATTCTCAGGAAAAATTGTATCTAGAGTAGGAAGAAATTATGATAAAATCAGGGAGCTGCATTTCCTACATATTAAATGTATTTATATCTATCTATACTATAGATACACATAAAACATATGCATGTTATATATAATTTTTGAAACATTCATATATATAAACAACTATATATAGGGAAATTTATTTAGGGCTACTTTTTTGTGGTTTCCTCATTGGGATGAAAGTAGCCATTCTTCAGTGTCTAGTCATTGCTGATTTGCCTGCAGCATGGTCTGAAACCAAAAAGCAGATCAAGGCACCGTAGCTGGAAAGGGAACCAGAAGTAAATGGAAGGAGCAGAGAAGCTGAAATCCATCAAGCAAACTGGCAATGTAGTGCAGGCCACACAAACACTCCCACCCTGATGTTTGCATTCATGGATCCTATTACATTATGTGAGTGATTGAAGTATTTGTCATGGGGAGAAAGGAGACTGTAATGGAACTAGAAAAGGGAAAACATGAATTATGGATGGTTACTACTGAGAGTTGAAGGGGAAGAACAGCCGCATTACAAGCAGGAGGCAACTGAATATAGTTAATTTCTTTCCTATTTCAGTGGTTTCCTGGGTTCAGGGATGCTCTCTACTTGCTGTTCTCTGCCTAAACTTGCAGCAAAGCATTTTGCAGGACCTATGAACTTTGCACTGAAGATCTGATCTATGTTCAGCTGATGCTGTGGTTTCAGTGCAGCCGTATCATTGCAGGAACAGAACAATGATTCATAAGCTCTGGGCATTGCGTATTCCCAATGCACGAGAGAAAAACCAACAAGGCTGCAAGAACAGCAAACTTCTTCCTAGAATTCTGGAAGGGAATGAAACATACTCACAATGACCCAAACCACAACCAACTGCAGAAAACATGTGAATGCAGACGTACAATGAGACCTGGAAGCCTTCTTGACCACCTCCTTGGAAACATCCAACCCAAGCTATTTCCAAGTGGATGAAATCCATGCTGATGTGCATACAGATTTTCGCTACATCATAAGGTCACACTCAGCAAAATTAAGAGGGGAGCTGCTCAAAACTCACAGAATCTCTGTGATGCTAAAAAAAAAAAAAAAATCACTCTTATCCATCTACCCAGAAAAGCTGTCTCCTGAGTTGTGAGGCAGTGATGCTTTTTCAGGACACTTGTGCAGATTCTGGGGGGTTCTATCACAGAGAACAGGGAAGAGTCCTATTTACCTCTTTCTCCACATAGTGGGTCAGATCTTGGGCCTAATTCTTTCATTTTTTCAAGTAAGGGGGAAGGAGACAGCACATAATTTCTACTTGTATGAAGTCTCTCTGAAGATTTCCTCAAGCTTTTACACTAGAGGAAGTCACAGAAGGGTCATCCTTCAGGTGCCTGCAATGCACACATAAATACTGTCCTTTCTTTCTTAGGTTCATAAATCTGCATTTGAGGTGCAGAGTACTGAAGATTCAAGCTCTGTGCTAACTGTACTTTGTAGAAACACTTGATTAAGTTAGAGGCCATCCTATGGTCTTTTCTCTTTATATCCTGTTATTATTCTTTCCTGTCCTCCAATTCTGTCACTGCAAACTGGTGCAATGCCAAGACAGTGGCAGCAGTTAGAAAAGTAAAAGTCAGGGAAGACTTCCAAGATCCTCAGAAGAAATGCTGGTTATTAAGGGCTGGGATACATTGTACTTGATTGAACAGAATCAAAGCTGATTCCTGAGAGGCAAAGGTTAATTAGGCAAATGGCTCAAAAGGATCAATCTGTTCTAAACCATTATTTGTCGTTTTTTTTTTTTGTTTTTTTTTTTTTAATTTTAAAAGAGAGTCTAAAATAGACTAGGCAGCTGAAAATACGTCCCAAATTCCCAAACACATGAGATGGAACCACAAAAGGTCTGGGACTGCCAGGAACAAAATGACTACACAATAGCAGCCTAATGAATAAAGAAACAGTAAATCAAATACCTATATTAAATTATACTAAACACAGCAATCTTGTCCATACATAAATACTAACAGGGACCAGGTGCACACAGTGGCAATGCAGCCGAACTCCCAAAATCATTCAAAACTCCGGGTGACAGTCCAGCAGGCTTCTGTGTCACCACTTCCACCTCCATTTTCACTGATTGCTCCTGTGACAAACACTTTGCTACTTGATAATTCAGGCAACAGAAGAGAGTACTACTGCAAATGGTGCATGTGCGTGTATATGTGCTATATTTATGCACAAAAATATTACACCAGTTGTTGCAACTCACTCCTGACAGACAGCAAACCAAAATCAGTTGCCTGCATTAAAAAAAAAGGGGGGGGGGGGGGTTGGCTTTTAGTTTAATTCATCTAATGATAAAATGAATTTTTGTTCCTCAGTATTTAATTTCTTACTATATTTAGCTAAGAGCAATACTCTCTTTATTCAAACCAGTTCACCCAATGCTCCAGTTGTTTTGAATTCGGCAAAATCCTCTATTTGATGTCCACAGTCACAGGATTTCATTTTCTGATTTTTAAGAGGATGCCTGTTTCCTTATAATTCTGCAGGAAGAGAAAGACTCACAGAGAATGTTGTGTTTGTGGCAACATTGATTTCTTCTGAGTCATTAAAACTGGACATGAACAACTTATTTAACTTGCACTGAATTATTCAAATCTGTCCAACAAGGGAGGAGACCAATACTGAAAACAAAAATTTAGAAGGTCATAAAAATCAAAGGTGACTTAAGAGCTTCCAAATATAGGCATTATGTGTTATAGTGTACGCAGTCTCTGGCTTTTGGCTCTTTTTCTGGATTTTCTGAATCATTCCCTGCTGGGGTAGAGAGCCTTAGTTCCAGAAACAGCACCCTCTCCCACCCAATCCTGCCCTACTGCAGCAGTGGAAAAACTGAGTAGTTTCTAGTTAAATTAAATTGATATGCTTGGGAAAGGGCACACCATCACACTACCGTTCTGCCATGAATTACAAAGCTTCCAGCAAAATTATGGGGCCTTGGGAGGCAAAGCGGTTAATAGGGTCTCCACTTCAAAAATACACCTCTGGGTCCCTGCAGAGTGAAATGTGATTTGAAATAGCCTGCTTCCCTTTCTCTGTTAGGTATGTGAACCATATGCTGTCAAGCTCTTATGTGAAGGCTCATCATGGCCCCTTATTCAGCCTCAGAAACTTAAGGCAGTATTACTCTGCCATACGTGCACGGCCTGATCTCAGACAAATGAGTTTACACAGTTAAAATCATTACAAAGAAACACATACAGTGAAAGACAGTTTGTTTTATAAAATACTTGCTCAAGAGAAATGCTGCAGTTTTATGGTAGTACAACCATGATCAGCTGATGACATCTGAGTGCCTCTAAGATTTTGGCTGGTGTTGTGCAAAGAGTATTGAAGCTTCCTGGCTGAATCTGGATGCAGAACTCTGAAGTTTTCTACAGCACACTTTTAAGAAACAGATTGACCCTCAAGAGCTGGCTCCTACTTTGAAGGGACTGGCAGAGCGCCACAGCCATTGTGCATTTTGTATGAGCACCTTTTGCAGAAGACTGTGCCAAACTGGAATTGTTTAAGTGGTGGAGGATGCTAAACACCAGGTATTAAAACAGAGGAATGTGCACAAGAAATGCTCTGAGAGACACTATGAAATCACTGAGGAGCAGCACTGTGACAAGGGAAAAGGAACACTACAGAAATCAAGAGCAGAGCTTTGGTCAAGTGCATTTTTCTCCACAGCTCTTTCAAAAGCACTTTATGTTGTCTTACAAATGCAAGGATATTTTGACAAAAAGGCTAAAATGAGGTGCCTCATTATAACAGGTGGAAAACAAAGCAGAAACTGTATTAGCAGACAGCCCATATGTTCTAAGGACTTCCCACTCTGTGGCCAAAAGCCAGGCCACCTAAATTCCTAGAGTGGAGCTTGGGAAGGTGTTGACAAGACCTTGACACCAGTGCGCTGCAAGGGCAAGGGGCAGGTATCCAAAGACTTTGTCAAGGTGACTGAGACCTTGTCGCCACGAGAGGGGGAAAAGTGTGGGTTTAACAAGGTAACACCCATGCACTACTACTCCAGCTAAAGTCTCCAGCACAGGCCTAGCCTAACACTATCGAGTCTGCATGTCAACAGAGTGGAGCGTCAGTCAGCACAGCCATCTGCTGCTCCACACACAGGAGTGGTGTCAGGACCCACTGCCAACAACTGGGTTGCTCTCTTTAAAGCATCTATCCCATATGGTGAAGGAAAGGTCACAATAGGTGAGAATTCCTCACAACTGTCACTCAGCTAGCCCACTCAAAGGCTACTGAAAACAGAACAACCCAAGCTTTGACTGAACATTCATCCTCCTAAAACAGAGGTCAGTTGCACAGTCCAAAACACAAAGTGAAGAAATAGAAAACTGTGAAAACAAGCAGGCCAGAGGTAGCAAAGGCAGATAACCCAAGTTTTGCATACCAGTGAAGATGACACTCCTCTATCTTGCATGCACCCAAGCCTTTAAATGTCAGCAAAGCCACAGAAGACATCTCAGCCTTCTGTCACTGCTATTTACAAGTGGTGTTGATGTCAAGCCATAAAGAATTTTGTTTACACTGATGCTACACTCCTAGGTTGCCAGAAATGCAAAGAGTATTGTAGTCAGAAAACAACAGTTAGCCAAGACTGAGGTTGCATCTGCAAGAGCCCACAGAAAGCACAAATTAAATAAGAAAACTACCTATCAAATAAGGGTAAGGGGTCAAAAGTCTTCTTTCCAAGAACTAATTACAAAAGTATCCTACCAGACTCATCTACAACATCACATGGTACTGCATTAGAAAAGGGAATTTAGCTTATGGGGCATTTGAAGTCCCATTTACATAACTTTAACCCAAATAACAGACCAGACAGTCTTTCTGTCAGTCCAGTTGTTTTGTACTTCAGTAATGACTTTGAAGTGTGATGAGGGTTATGTGAAGCTTGAGCCTCCAGTTAGCCAAAAGCCACAAGCGCATATAGCCTTTGCTCTGAGTATCAGAGTAACACGGAAAGGTTTTGATTTAAACCTCCAGGGAATGCATCACATAGCTGTAACTCTAATCTGAGAGCAAATGTAATCCGTCCTCAATTCTCAAAGTCAGAAAAACTGGCTGAGTCGGCACTCTCCCAGCCAGCAGCTGTCCTCAATCCAGCCTCTGCTCAGTTTGCTGGCAGAGACACACCAAGCAGAAGGGACAGACCACTCAGAAAGAAACTATAAGCAACATAAACACGCAGCTTAGCAGACTACAGCCTATTTCCACATGCTGCTACCATTCACTTATTCTACTGCATCTCAGAAAATTCCTTGAGACTGTGTCTGGCAAAGAAAATAATCCTCTACCAAGCAGATCCTGTATGCCTGTCTCTAGCAGTACTGCAGAACCACAAACAAGAACATTGGTCAAAAGAGACCATTTGATGCAGCAGTGTCCTCAACACGGGGCTATCATGAGGTCAGCTGTAGCTTCACCCAGCTAAGTCTTGAAAACCTCTTTAACACAAAGACACCATGACCTTGAGATAACATCTTCCAGTGCTGCACCAGCTTCTGAGTGAGGAAACTTCTTTTAATGTCTGTTCTGAAGGTCCCAAACCAGCCAACTGCCTGCTTGTACTAAAGCAGGGAGTTATTTTACCTGCAGTTCTGGGCTATGGGCTTCCATTTGAGCTTCACACGGCTTCATTGACACAGCAGAGTTTCTTCAGGATCTTCTGGATTCAAGGGCTACCATCTGCCACAGTGGCCACTCCCTCAAATTACACATTGTTATAGAGCATAATAACTTAGCACTCATCATAAAGGATAATTATCCTGTGTGACAAATATCTACTGCCACAACGGTCTTTGTTGACAAAGGAAGGGGTTTATCTGACCAGATTCAGGGGTCAAGTAATGTTTTCTTTCCCCCGGCGCAATAGCAGCTTGTGCCAGATTCTTCAGAGGATGGAGCCAGACACACGGTAAGGAAGGCAAAGGGCTTCTCTGCTTCCCCTGCAGCTCTCATCTCACGTAATGGGATGCCACCACTGTCCATATAAACATCTCATCTGGTGCTTCCCAGACCTTCTGGGCTGCAGCCTGCTGCCAAGACTGAAGCTGCCCTCCACAGCAGATGATATGCGTTGTGAAATATTTGACCAAAAGATACACAAAAGATGTCTCACCAACAACAAGACCACAGTCATATCAGTCACACCTCAGGAATGAGGGAGGTGGAGAGCAACTAATCCTTTATTTGAGCTCCTGCCTAGGTCCTAAACTGTGTGGCATTTTTTGGCATGGGTTTATCAATGTGCCATGTTAAAAGTTTCCTTGAAGAAAGCACAGCAGGAGGTTTTTCCCCCTTGTTCTATAATGTGCTTAGAAAATAGCACAGTTGAGTTACTTTACAATCACTTATCACAGCAGCTTCTTTGTTCTAGTATCTTATGACTTTGAGATCAGGACAAACTTCATCAGTTAAGGAGCCTCATTACAGTGATCTATTTCACCTACAGAAGAGGAAAAAATCTTAAGTTTCTGTCATGGAAATTACCACTGAGAGTTTTAAATTGTGGAATAGCAAGTTTCAAATCAAGGATGTTATAGGGGTACACACACAGAAGTTTCTATCGCCTGCCATAATTGGCATGGTTACAAAAGCAGATCTTTTGGTCAGTGTCTGCAGAAACATTGTGTACAGCAGCCTGCTTAGTTAAAGCTTCCCTGCAGCAGAGGTCTGCACACAGGAGCATGACAGCTCACAGTTTCTCCTCGGTCCTAAGGAAAAGCCATGTGCTGTGGAAGCTCAAGAAGAATGCCATCAAAGTGGAGCCTCCTGAAACTCCAGGTGAATGTGGCAGAACAGCCACAAAGCCAGGACCCCATGTCATTTCTAGAGCAATTCCTGCAATTTCAAGGGCATGAGTCATGACTTTATGGCAAATAGAACCACTGCATTTGTCAGAGTATTAAAAAAAAAAAAAAAAAAGCAAACAAATGAGCATTAGTGTCAGTCTCTAAGTGCTCGAATTTGATAAGGAATAGTGTGGTACAGCTGAACAAGGCCAGGCAGAACAGCATCATGCTGAAACACAACAGCACTGCCCAGGCACCCTGCTCCAAGTGCCAGCACCATGACCGCGCTGGCCACATCCACCCTCCTGGGGTGGCCATATGGCAGGGCTCTGTCTCCCTCAATGGGCAGTAGGACTGACCAAATGCCAGAGGTGACCACCTGGAAAATCTTTCCCTGTGCCACGTTCCCACCACGCAGCAGCTCTCCTGCCGGTGTAATTGAAAGTTAATGTCTTCATACACCATTCCCTGTGGACTTCCACATGCTTTAGAGAGGCAGCAAGTGGTGATGCCCCAAATAGCCAGGGCATAGTCTGGCTGTCTCTTGCAGCTGCAGACAACGTGGTCTGAGCAGTCACCGCTCCTGCCCAGCAAGCTGTATCCACCAGCTGTTTAAGTGAAGCCAATTTACTCGGCAGACGAGAAGCTCCCAGATTAACCTGGATCAGCTCGGGTGCTGAGAAAGAGTAACAAGCAGCTAGCAGGAGCTCTCAGGGACACGTGCCTCTCCTTCGGCGATCAGAATGTGCCTGAGGCTGCAGAGAAGTGACGGCTCCCATCCAGCATCGTGTCAGAGACAGAGGTGGGGTAGACCCAGAGTGGCTACAGTTCCCAGCCACAGTCTACTCCACTTAGACCACCTCACTTTTTAGTTCCTCATTTAGACATTTTACAGTGCAGGAAAGCATAGACATTTCATAAGTACTAATTATACAGTGTACAGGACTCCTACTTCCTAAGGACAGCATTAATGCATTATTCATTATTTAAGCATTTACTCTTCGTTATTTGGATCATTCCTCTGATTTTTGTAGTAGCCCCCCTTCCTCCTTCCCTCCCCCCCCCCATTTAGTCAAATAGCTCCTAGCTATAATTTTGATTACAAATTGCACGCACTGGTTTGTAGAGGATTAATTATGGAGGTAGAGGCAGAGGAAAAACCTGGTGGATGACAAGTGGTAGTTTAGAAGCACAGGACAGCGACAGGAAGTGTCAGTCTTCTTCTCAGCAAGGTCCTGTTAAGCAACGGAAGTCCTAGGCTGTCTCTTTATCAAAGGGCATCAAATAAATCCCCAAACACTGAGCAGCTGCAGCTTAATCCCAAATGGCCATATGCTATTTAAAAAATAAGCAAAAATAAACTAAAATTCAAACCAAAAGCAGAGCACCTAAGAAGTCACAAAGGCTGCGAGGATGGAAAGGGTTATTAATTTCATTTTAAAGTTCTCAATAAACAACGATGCCTGCCAACTGTCACAACTGCTGCAGTGCACAGCCAGTGTGCAGGAAGGTAACCAGCTACTACAGAAAGTTGTAGAAATTAGTATTACATAAACTGCAAAGGATTGCATCTATAGAAGAATTCAATTTAACCAGCCTGCTAGTATCCACTAAGAAAAAAAGGAAAGATTTAAGATCTAAAGAAAGGAGGATTTGTCATATCTGCTTTTCCAAATGCATAATAGTGGACAATAAACACGATTCTGCTGTGTCAGCTCTCTCACCAAAGGTTTTTCTTTAGAGAGGATACAGGTAAACTTAAAAGCAAAATCCCAAATCATTCTAATTTTAAAAGACTGTGAGCTTGTTGGGGATTTAAAAAGAAAATAAATCTTTTACAGCTCTTCAAAGAGCCATGGAAAGGAGATTTTCCTAAACACATGATTCTCAGCATCTTCTTATTTGTGCTACACAGCGTGTGTAGGGCAAAGATTTAAGGCGCTTTGCCTGTGAGTGGATGCAGCCTGCCACGAGCTGCAGCAGTGTGCATTTGCTGAACTGAAGTAACCCTGCACAGGCAGGGATCCAGCCAGACATCTAAGGGGTTACTAGGATTCACACTGAAAGGGGAGGAACACTGACTCTCGCTCTCTCTCACTAATAAAAATAAAAATTGCCAAAGGCGGATGTCTCCACATGCTTAAATTCAGTCAGATAGTATAGGGTTGGGATTGCGTTGCCACAGGACTGAATAAGAGGAAGTTCTCTTATCTCCCTTGGTTAAGCAAAAACATGTCTTTTTTGCTTTATAGAGAAAAGAGAAAATAGAACATACACACCACACAGCCTCTGTACTACTGCAAGGGAAAGAAGTTCCTGATATTATGCAAGTCCTAGCAGTGTAAGAGAGGTTAACAGCGTTTACTGAACTTTTAATAGGGCATAAGTCTAGCATACCTGCACAGCATCAAAAAGGTGATTTCATTCCTTTTCCTATTTATTGCTCCATGACTAAAGGCTCAGAAAGAAGAAGGGGTTTGAAGGCAGAAGTCATTTACCAATTCCCATTTCCATTCACCTTGGCTAAGCACTCCAGTTTTTTGCAGATGTGCAGCTAAGGGTACTGAAGCTTCCAGACACATTAATCACTTCAGTGGGACTGATTTTGGTTTGCAGTCCAGGTGGCCAGGATACCCAGAGAGACGGAAAGCCTCCACATGTTCTCCTGATGATGGGGAGTCCATGGAATAGTATCTTGGAAGGCAGAGTCCCCCCATCAGGCTGGCTCCTCTCATTTATGATGCCAGTCAGTCACCTGGGGCTTCCTTAATCTTAATCTACAGCTGAACAGCCTGTGATCCCTTAGATGCTCACCAACTTCACTAGCTTAAGCAATAAAATACGCAAACAATAAGCTTACTGTGGCATATATATAAAAGCCAGTAAGGAAAATCACAACTGCTCCCCCAAAGCCTGAAACCCCAATATCAGGGAAAAGAATGGCCATGTCACAGATGATGAAAGGAAAGCAGGAACAGCAGCATTCAGTCACTTCACTGAATAAAAAAGCTGGCAATTTTGGCATCTCAAAAAGGTCACCATGAAGCAGCACCATCCTTGTGGATAGGAGCATGATGAAACAAAAAAGTGAGTCCTAATGGAGCAAAGAGGCAGGATGGGTCTCTGGGTAACACCATAGGTCATAGCCAACTTCTTACCAAGTCCACAGGATGCTCAGCAAGGCAGTGATGGCAAGATTGGGTGGTCCCACTTAGACAGTGCCAGATGGACAAATGACACAGGAGGATGAGGAAAGAAGCCATATCCTTGGTGAAGAAAGGCTAGAGAGGCAGAAGTCGTGCCTTCCTCTTTTAGGAGAGGAGATGACAACATATGTAACGTATCTCACGACATAAGCACAGAGAAAAATGCTAAGGACAGCTTTCCCAGAAAAGCAGGGTAGAAGAAGGGCGCAGAAAGGAGAATTTTAAATTGACCTTCTCCTCTTCAGAGAAAAGCATAAATAGTTCAGGCAAAAAAATGATATTTTAGTAGTCAAAATGGGCAGACAAAGAGGCTGAGCTACCACTGGAACAGATCTTCAGCAGTGATGTTCTTTGCTTCATTTAAAAGGGCTGTATGGCAGGGGGCTCTTCCCAGAGCCCTGACCACTACAAAACCTGCCACCAGTTGAAGTTTGCTGACCACACAGAAGGAGTGGGCACGCACGGGCAGCAGGCAGCCAATGACACAACTTCCATCTAAGCAAGGAAATCCAAGTTACTGGATACGAGTTGCTACTTTATGAAAGTCAAAACCAACTCAGCTTTTTCCAGCCTTATAAGAAGCCATTACCCCCATGCATACACAGTAACAACAGTGGAGTTTCTGTGCAGACACAAAATGCCCAAACAAATGCTCAGTGCCCTGACACAAAGCAAAAGAACCAGAAGCAGAGAGAGACAACCTGTTATGAGCAAGCAGGGGCAACTTGTGTGTGCACAGACACAAAGACAGAGTGCAAAGGGAGTTTGGTTACACCACTTTGTTGGGATCAATCTGCCCCCCCACTCTGGCAGGAAAACATGAATTAGTCAACACTGCCACAAACCAACTCACCACTAGCTCTGCACTGAAGAAATCTCTCACGAGGCAAACCATCTGATTTCCTAAGTCAGCAGAGCCAGCATGCTGGGCTTTTGATTTCCTCTCTCCCCTGCCCCATCCCAAAACACAATAATGCTTTAAAGCCCTCTTTCAAGAAAGGAAACACCCATCGTGTCTACAGGATGTGAGAGGTGAAAGGGATGTGGGTTAGCTGGAGGAGGTGCAGCTATGTGTCCCCGACTGCTGGGCCCTTCACATCATACCAGGATGTGACCAAAAGCTCACAGAGGAAAACCACAGACTCATAGAAACATTTAGGTTGGAAAAGACCTCCAGGATCACCAGCTCCAACCATTAACCTGACACCAACAAGTCCACCACCAAACCGTGTCCCTACGCACCGCATCTACATGTCTTTTAAATACCTCCAAGGCTGGCAACTCAACCACTTCCCCTGGCAGCCTATTCCAATATTTGGCAATCCTTCCAGCGAAGAAATTTTTCCTAACAGCCAATCTAAGATCATGTATATCATTGTGGGATCTGGATGTGGAGCATCCTACCCATCTCACACTTTAGCTGTCCTATATCCCAGGAACACAGCCTTTTCTACAGAACACGGCTCTGAGGGATGAAAGCAAAAAGTGTGAGATTACAGATCACAACAGATCTGCAAAATTTTTTAAGTGTAGCTCTAAGTTAATCCTGGTTGGTTTTTTGGTTTGTTTTTTTTTTTTTTAGAAACTATCTTCACCGTTTTTGAATATTCAGAAGCAGCAAAACTTGAAAGCTAGAGCTTGATGCTGCAAAGGAGGCTCCAACATCTATACACCATTGATTTAGGGATCCCAGTCATGCTGGCTGGTGCTCATGGTTACAGATGTTTCCAGGTTCTCATCATTAGGAGAAACCCTGAAAAAACCCCAGCTTCAATCCAGCTTCCCTCTCCTTTCATTTCTCCTTTAGGACTCCAAATACACACAGCTAATAACATCAGAAGGATCAGCAGAGCAAACAGCAGTACAGCCAGACGCACCAGGAGAAGGTCTAACTTCACCTGAGCTCCTGACCTGCTAAAAGGCAGGAAAAGGTGATATGACTTAGCTGTAATAAATTTCCTTTACATCCTTTACTTCCTCATTCTCCTTGGACCTATGAATGCTTTGAGACCTGTGCAAAGTCTCCTGGAGCAGTACCTTCAGGTATCAGTTGGGTTGACCTCAAGGCCACCGTCTTATAAATGATCCAATCCAAACCTCCAAGGTCAAATCCCTGCACTGAAAGATGTCCTTGTAAAGACATCTGAATATATCTATTTATTCATTACCTTGTTCTCTCTCTCTGCTTGTATCTGGGTTTGGAAGAAAAAAAGCCAGTTCAGTAGAGAGCACCCTCCTCCCTGTCCCATTAACCTGCTTTTATTTCCCCAGGCTACCAGCACACAAAACGAAGCAACAAACCAGTTGCAAATCATCCTCTGAGTGGCTGCAAAAAGGAGAATGGAGGGCTGTCATTTCTTCCTGCTGAAACCCAGCCCCACCAGCGCTAAACATTTGTGCTTCTTGTTGGCAGGCCAGCAAGCAGATAAATGGAGCACGGTCACAAGTCAGCCTGGCCAGCCAGGCATCCTCACTACCACACCACAGAGCCAAAGGCTCATCCCACCATCACACCATGTAGCCACCCTCCGCCTTGGCTCATCGCTAATTCAGGGTTACGTTATTCCCAGGAACCACTGCTTGTGTTCCCATGTGGAAAGCCAACAAGGGAACATGCTAGCCTTCCGAAAAACTATACTCTGTGAGAAGGAGGGGATTAGGAGGGAACAATGTCAGAGTGTCTTCAGTGAGCTGGAAGCAATCCCAGCTTCTAGCTACACAAGGACATGCAGGAAGGAGTTTTGAAAGCTTCCCAGTCACAGAGGACCCCTGTGTGCCAGGCTTGGAGACGTCTGGACATAAGAATGGCCTTTACAGCATAAGGATGCAAGAGCACTACAGAGCCCCACAGGCAGACCAGCCCTGGCAGGCAATGGTGGCTCAAGCTTAGCTTTTCCTTTCTTGGCATTGGGTGCTAATTGTGTAGCCCAGATCCTTAACCTTATTTAGGTCAGGGGCTTCAGCACAAAACAGTCTTAGAAACACCAGACTTCTGTGGGAATGAGAAAGTCTGCTTTATCCAAACCCAGAGCTCTCCAAAAACTGGAGCTGAAGTGCAAATGTATCTTGGACAGGGATGACAGGAGGAAATTGTGCTTGATGGGATGCACATACTGGTGCAAAATTATGTCTTGTACAGCTTTTCATATGATTTGCCTGCTTTGTAACAAGCTCCAAGGCAAACTCTTAAGCTCCAAGGCAAACAAGCTCTTAGCAAACTACATACAGGGCATGAAACAGGATTATGAGGATGCTCATGGAGATGTTCCCAAAAGGTTCTCCCTGATGTCCTGGCTACCCACTGCCATGCCACACATGCCTCCAGTTTCCTACTGATCTTCTCAAGCTTAAACAGGTGGCAACACCCCAAAACCAGTGGAGAAACAGTGAAGCTGGCAGTGCAGACACCCCCAGAGAGCAGGAGCGAGAACATTGAATGCTGGGTCCTGGTGACAATTTTATTGGATTCAATAGTGGACATAAAGCAACATAAAGAGGGCACCAGTGATTCTTCTCAATGGTATTTACAAACTGCAGGTCTACAAAGTCCATGGAGGAGAAATTATAAACCTTTTACAGTGCTGATCCCACTCCTGTTTCTTGATTATTCTGAGGAGGAAATAATCATTGCTCCATGGAAAGCATTCCAGATTATTTAAAGAGGTGTGCCTCATACAGACTTTGTTATCATGACTGATTGCCTGCTAAAGTTGTGCTATAAAAACAACCTATAAAAGCAATCAAACCAGTAATTTAATACCTATGGACAATAACACAGTACTGAAATATATCTTGCCATTCATTGCACCCATAAGGCAAAATGCCAGTATGGAAAACAGAACGTAAAAATAGGGCAGCAGGGAAACATGCAGAAGTGTTAAACTGGATGAAGCATTCAGGAGGATGAAAATGAGGGATAATCAAACTGTCCAAAATTTAACCACCAATTCAACGGGAAGAAACTTCTAGATTTGACAGCGTTTCCAAGAACATCCCAGTTTTGAGGAGTAGACCTGGGAGGTGAAACTTGAGCCAAGCACAGGGAGTAATAAAAATGGAAGCAATAATCTCTGTACTTTTTTAGGATGGTGGATTCATGCTGTTGTATGACCCTTGCTCCTCGATAACATGAAACTGGTTTGCAGCAGATAAATACACAAAGAAATCTCCTCTCCAGAAAACTGAAGTTTTTAGACCATCACAGTTACATTCCTAGTGAAAAACACACTAAGGTATGAGTTAAGAGAGTACACACGCTTCATGCTGGTCTGGCTGTAGACTCCAAAACAATCCTCCAAAACATATCACTAAGCACTCTGAAAACTGGGGCACAGGGAACCTTGCGTGGGCAACTCAGGCTTTCTCCTACTAATACCAGGGATTAGCCAAATCAAGTTGGCACTGATGACAAACGACACTGCCGTGACAAAGCTGATATTCCTCCAGTACTTTCTATTTTTAAGAGATATGCTTAGCAGTGTGCTGTACTGAAGAGCTGCTAGACAAAAAGATTCTTCTGATATAAATTCATCAGTCTCTCCTCACAGAGCTGACATCTCCAGACACTATCTTCAGGAAGATACGATGCATATGGAAGAGGAACCATAAACTGTCAGTGCAGCATGCACCCGCACAGCATAATCAGATAGGAAAAAAATACTGAGCACTCACGCTGCCAAGTGCCTAAGGTACATAAAAACTCCTTTAAAACAACTGCTCTCGGAAGTTAAAAATAAGTCCACATCCAACGCATCAGAAGTTAACAAGTTCTTTTTCTGCAGAGCTTTGAGTACCTCTGAGGAACAGAAATAGAGAACATAAATACTTTTTTCCATAAAGCAATGGTACAAGAGCCTCCTCTAATTGCAAGAATTCCTAACACCCCCGACATAAAAGGCGAGGCTGTAGTTTTCAAGCAGCTTTTGCCTGAAACTTGATATATCTTAAAAGGGACTGATTTTCAAACTGCCTGGCAAGAGGCCTCAGCAGAGAAAGAAATGCTGCAGCACATCTTGGAGAAAGAAGATGGCATTAGAATGATTTGGGGGAAGTATCACAGATGATCCAAGGAAACTGAAGTCCTTAGCCTTGTAGGTGAGAGATGGTATCATTCAACCCTGATGGTGGGAAAGCAAAGGCTTGATCAAGAAGCACTTGAGATAACTGGGAGTGCTCAAGGTATGGCAAGACAAAAAGCCAAGTGAAACCAGTGAAAAGGCTTTAGATTCAGTAAGGGTGGAAAGAGGACATGGAAGGGTGGGTCATGTTCAGGTTGCAAGAGCAAGCTTCAAAGATAAGGTCAAAGACAGAAGGAAGTTTATGAGGCAATTTCCCTTCAACCTATGGACAACAAATACACAGATATCTGCACAGTTTCTTACTTTCAGTTTCTTTTTGCCAAATTTCAGTACTCAGCTGGGCAATATAGGTCACCATCATCCTTGCAAACAGCTCCTCAAAAAATCTGCTGCAAACACGCACACACACACAAAAAAAAAGGGGGAAATGGATAGGGAAGCAAGTCAAACCACAGCCAAGTCCAAGTACTCTCAGTTTAAAATAGAAATGGGAAACACCACAGGCTTGGAGGTGGCTTTTGCACAGCTTCCATCTAGCAGTAATGCTTTCAGAACTTTTCCTGACGACAGCCCAGAGTCAACATTGTTCAAATATCTATATCCACAAGCTAATGACTGAAACTTAATCTCTTCCTTTAAGCCATGGCTTCATTTTGTGCAGTGCTGCTTGGCACTAGAGAACTCAGAAGCAATTAAAACATCATGGGGGTTTTTAGTAACCAGTGGGTAATCTTCACCATGAGATCACTCTGGGGTGTTTTGGAAGTACCTCTGTGGTATCTGCCAGCAGTACCAACCCCTTTGCCCTCACCCAGGCCACCTCCTGTTCTTTGCTCAATGCCGTGTTTTTGGGAGAGCAGCCAGCAGGGCTGGGAGGGCAGTGGGAAGCACTGGTAGTCTCCACTGATTATGAAAGGGGACTGTAAACACAGCTAGAGATAAGGGAAAGAGCCGTACAAAGGACTACCAGGAAGATACAGACAGAGAGCTAGCCCAAAATTGCACTGTCATTGCTGCCAGAATCATAGGAAAACTTGGGCTGCTCAGAATAAAGGTTGCAAAGGGTAGTCAGGTACCACTGCAGCATTTTCTTGACAAGAACATTTATTTCAGCTCTTAATTCAGCAGTAGCTCTGGTGTTTTGTGTATGGGGCCAGAATCTCTTGCAGACAGGTGTACTTCCTCTCCTATGTATTGTGGTGCTGGTATGTGCCTCACCCCCATCAGCCCCACACCTCACAAGAGGGGAACAACTCAAAGATTTCCCTAAGGCGATCCTTAGAGAAAGGATCCATCATTGCCTCCAGTGGAAAAGCAGTACCTGTCTATGCTAGCTGAAGATGGGATTACCACTGGAAATTTCCTGCCCTATTAGAAAAGCAGACTGTTTTAAAACAAGTCATATGGATGGTTCCCAGCCAAGACTATCCTCCCTGACAGGGGTTCACACTATTCCATATTTCTGTCTGCTTAGAAAGAAAAAAAAGAGGAGACAGGCAGTCATTTTACATTCTACAGGCAGTGGGTTTGACAGCAAACCCGTAGAACTTGCCTTGCATGTATGAAAGGAAAACTTGCCTGACAGTTCATTTTTCCATACCAAATTAAGACCTGCTTTTGACACAACACCCTGCAATTCAGTGGCATTGAGACGGAACCACACTCGGTCTTAACCTGTTTAAACAGAATAAATAAAGACCAAATATAAGGTTTCTAAGTTAACATCCAGCATGTGTCCAGCAGCACACTGCTTCCAGTTTGGCAGGAAGGTGTCTAACCTTTACTCCAGCCAAGCCTGAGCAGGAGAGGGTGAGCACTGACCGGCAATTACCTCAAGCGAGCCTGGAGCAAGCCCTGGGCAGCCGAGTGCCTGCGTCTCCGCAGGGCTGTGACCGACAGTCCGACACGGAAGCGGCGGGGAACAACGGAGCTATAAATATCGGGGAGTCGAAGGATAAGTCTGAAGGCAAAAAGCAACAGCCTCTTTATCCCCCCCAGCCTCGTGAAGCAGAGGGAACGGCAGTTGTGCAGGACTGGCGTGCAGCAAGCACAAGGGTTTTAGGGCAGGAAGGCTGCCACTGCCTCACGCAGCCAAAGCAGAGTTGATCAATTACCTGTTCAGTAACCCATTAAAAACCCGTTCAGCTGTGAATGGCTTGGACAGCTGTTGTAGCTAAATTTGCACAGGAGTTCGAGCACGTTACCTGAAACACCTATAAAAACAGGGCAAAAAATAGCCACGCAGAAGGAAAAGGCAATTTTCTGGTTCCTCCTCTTTATCTGTATCCATAGGCTTGCAGACAGAACTGCTCCCAGGTATAGCCTTGACCATTGGGATATTCACCACAAAGAGCAGAAGGGCATTACTGCGCTCTCCCCCCAAATCCATGACAGACACAGGGACAGAACAGACAGCCTGCATAGCCATGAGGCTCCCTTCCAGACAGCCTCAGTCAGAGGGATTCCAATCCATTCTGTACAAGCAGGCTGCATTGATTCCACTGCACTCACAGTGCATCCAGTAACCACTGTGCTCCCAGCCATCCTTAGCACACATGACAGTATAATCCCAGAGATATTTTTCCATAGGAATTAATTGTTTTTAAAAATCACATTTTTAAACACAGTTGAACTTCTGGAACATGCACGCACATGGGGCACATGCAGGGTAAATTCATTTCTCTTACTCACTGGCCTCTAATAATTTTACCACAGGCACTGAAAATAACAGCTTGGCGCTGGCACCAGGCTCCTTCCTGCACAACCCCCCAGCAGCAGGGATGGAAAGAAGGTCAGCGGCACTGAGCCTCCCCAACAGTGACCAAGCAGTTCAAAACACTCATGCCATTTGAAAATGCCACATGGTCTGATCAGGACATGGATATGCTGTATATGCCAGGGGTGAGATGAAACAGTTTACTGACAGAAAATATCCTTTTTTACCACTGCTACATATTCCCTTCGTATTTATCTACCGCTGATGTGATGATCACCCTGCTCTCAGCACCTTACAAGGCATTTTGGAATCCATTGTGGAGCACCCAGGCCTGAGATGATGGAGAGGATTAACATGAGAAAAGAGGTCTCTGGTAGGTCTCCTCCTCCCCTCAGCAAAGCCATCATGCACTTTATTCTCTGATAAATCAGTGGGGATCACCAGCTATTACTCAGGTAAAGCACAGTACCTCTGCAAAATAATAGTGAAAAAAAATCTGGAAGTGAAGAAGCTACTGAGTTCCTATTTTTAAGCACTGTTATTATTAATGTGCCACGGTTCTTGTCTCCATCACCACACCATATAATAGTGTTGAGAAATTACTGCAGCATATTGTAATTATTTCAGTAAGGACACTGTGCTTCCATCTGTCAGCTTACACTTGCATCACAATGAAGAACAAAGTGACTTAAAAATAAAGTTACATGCACATTGTAATCCATGGCCTATCACCTCTTCTCTGCTCATCCAGCCAAATCTTGAAATCATGATTTGGGCAAGACTCCCAGAGAAACACTAATTAGAGACTGAAGAAGCAGGATCCTCCTAACAATGAAGTTGGAGGAAACACACTGAAGCTCAACTCCATCAAGAAGGGTGCAGCTAAATTGGAAAAAACCTGATTGTGTCCTAAATGTCCCTGTGTAACACTGCTTGAGACCCATGTTCACAGTGAGCTAGACCAGGACTTGGTTGCAGAGACAGTGTTTTCCTCTAGTTAACAGTGAGTTTCTGCTTGCACCTAGTCAGGAGCTTAGCAGTCCCTTGGTTCTTCTTTCCCAGAAAGAAATGGGAATGGTCCTATTGCTCTTTTCAAAGATAAAGCTAGAAAACCACCCTTCCTGCAGCTGTACTGCAAGTTCCCAAACTGCAGAAAAATCACAAAGCATTAAAAATTACTGTTTAGAGGACGAAGCCCTATGTGTAGGTATAAAAGGCTGTCTCCTACAGTCATGTGGCACAAGCTTTCTGAAAAGTCAAGCAGGGTGAGGTTATAGTCTTGTGGCCTCTGCTTGTGATTCAGGAACAGGCAGTACAACATCACTTAATAATTCACCAATTTATTACCATAAATCAGCCAACCCATTTAATCTTTGCCACATGGAATAAAGGAAAGCTGGCAGGATCTGCAGGAAAAAGGTGGCAGCTCTGGTTTACCAAAATACCTGCGATCTGCAACATGAATCCAGTGACCCAAAATACATGTGCAGAATAGTCAAGAAGGCATGGATTGAAACTATGTGACCATTAAGTGCTGCCAGATGTATCAATTAGACATGTTGGGAGAAAAGAATAATATATGAACCAACTCTTTCCCCACTAACCTGTTTCATTTCAGTCAAGCTTTATGGCACAAGTAACAGTGGCAGAGCATGGTTATAATTTTAAAAAGGAGAAAAATACTGTTTCTTTTATATGGATAACCCAGCCTTTAACTGTACTATTTTTCCAGCCACATTCTCAACTTTAAAGCAGATAGAAATGACTGGTTGGATACAGCTCTTGAATGTTCAGGAAACAGGCTGAAACTGCAGTTGTGCAAAGCTAAAACAACGCCCAGATCTCCTTTTAAAACAGAAAATCCCTGGAAAGGCAACTCAGGGGTAATTTCAAGGGTCTGTCCTACATTCCTATGTCATATCTGAGGAAGGAAAGCTGTGGGGGCTGTGGGAACAGAGACCAAGCAGGATCAAACAGCTCAGTGCATTCACCTCTGAGATCTCCTGCAGAGAACATGGTTCCAGATGCCTTCTCCAGGTGTCTGGACACAGGGGTCAGGCACACCCTTCATGGTCTTGCTGCAAGCCCACCCACTGCCTTTGATCTCTCCTGCAAAGACCCAGGAGTTGCAAAGTATCTTGAACAAGCAATGCACCTCCTGCAGGAGGAGCAGGCGATGCCCTTGTAGAGGGGCTCAGTACTGCATCCGTATGAAGGAGAGGTTTGGAAACGGAATTCAATTAACGTGTTACTTCATTAATTTGAAACTGACACCACCTGTTTCCCCAGCAGCAGTCCTGAAAGGGGCTCTATCCAAGACGGGTGCAGTACCTCAGAGAAGCCCTAACCCCAGGGAGAGGGCAGTGCTCTTTAGCGTTAAGCTTAGCAGCCTTCATGTGATTTTACACAGACAAAGGAATGGGCCAAATCCTAAACAGGAGTAAATCAGTCAAGTTCCATTTCTACTACATAACTCAGGGGCTGACCTGCTGCTTTCCCATGCCAGATGGCATGCAGAAGGCACTTCAAGGCCCCCACTGGACTCCAGTAACTAAAATATCATTGGTCTCATACAAGTGGAGTCCAAAAAAAAAAAAAAAAAAAACCAAAAAAAAGCCAACCCCCAAAACAACAGCTCTTCCATCACCCCATTTTCTTGTCCTCTGAGGTATCAGAAAGTGCAAATTAATGGTGGCTTTACATGCATCATTTTTACTACTGCTCATTAAAATCCCTTTGTGAAGTGCAGATAGATGATATCATCTAACAATTCCTTTTTTCTCAAGTTTTCTCTGAAGTTGCAGGAGGCAGGATTTCCTCTCTATTACATAAGGAGAAGAGGGTGTATTTGTTCTTTTGCCATTTAAGACTTATTAGCATGGTCAGGTTACTCCAGCCAGGCCCTCTTTCCTGATCTTTCCTTGCAGGGGAATTATTCTTGGCAAGGCTCCAGCCTAGCCCAATGGAGGGAAAACCAAGTAGCTTTACAAAGAAAGAGATACAAAACAGATGCACCTCAGGGCTCTGACCGACCACTGAGAGCTTCAGCAGCAGCGTAGAAACAACAGATACAAGCTGGTGATGAGCCTCTGAAGCATGCAAGTACAACCATCACTACTACCACGATAAATCACTATGATGTCTGTTCCATGGGGGTGCAATCTTTTTCCATGATCTTGACAGGAAATACGGCTACAAGCCTGCAGGCAAGGTACCACACCATACCCCTTCCCAAGAAAAGTATCAAGCCCCTGTAGCAAAGAATTGCCCCTTTTAATGACTACATCTCTCTTAGGCCAGACTAAGAAACTGCACTGGAAAGTAAAAGCCCCACCCTGTCATTTGGTGTGGGGGAACAATGGCAAAGTAATTATCTTGCCTCCAGCACCTAGTGCAGGTGCCTGAATAAGATTAAGTTTTCCTCATGTCTTAATAGGAAGAGGCTGCTTCAGAGGTTGGCTCAGAAACTTTTTTTTTTTATTAGGTGATGAGAGGATGTGCTTAAGGTGACTCACGGTAGGTAAGGCTAAGAAGAGGAACTTTCAAGTATGGTGGCACAGCAAGGGTTACCCAGGGCTTGCCTATCCACCCACTGCCTCCCAGGAAGAAATTCTGGGCTGAGGTTTACCTACTGTTCCCCCAGCTGGAACCTGATTTAAGTCTCAATCACAGAAATTGAGATTAATTTCTTGCCTTTGAGAGACCTCTATGTTTTTATCTGACCACGCTGAAAACAGCTAACCAGTTACAACCCTGGGAAGAAAGAAGGACTGACATGTTCCTAAGGCTTGATGTCCACACCAAGAAAAAAACCAACACCAGTGCTAAGTACAAACCTTATACTGGTATTTGTATTTGTTACTCTACAGGCGTGCAAGTAATAACTTTTTTATAGTGAAAAGAGTCAATCACTGGAACAGCCTTCCTGGGATACAGAAGAGCCACACTGCTGGAGGTTTTCACAGTGTGATTGGACACAGTGATAGATCATTTCATCCAGTCTCCTCTTCCCAGAAAAGGCTGTGACAGATGCTATTCTGAGATCACTTTCTACCTGGGTTCTTCTGTGGTTCTGCAGTTTTTGCAACAAGTGTTAAGCTTATTACTTTCACTTTTTGCATCTAGAAGATGTAACCGCACCAAGAAGCTGACCAAAGACAGCAGCAGAATGAAACATCAGCTTGAACTGCTTGACATCTGAAAGCAAACAGAGCAGGGCTCTGTGGACCTTTGGACCCACCATCGTCTTGACACATGGTCCCCCCTCCTTTAGGCAGTGTACAAGTTCTGGCCTTCAAACCCTCTATCAGTTTTCATTCAGTCAACTGGAAAGTGTGCTTACAAGGAAAAAAAATAGTTAAGAGGTCTTCACAAAATTGCTGCTAAAGCATCATGAAAGCCAGTTGGAAAACCTCCACTGAAAACCATGATGGGGAAGGTGCACAACTGATCACTGCCCTTGGCTACTTGCAGACTTTCAAGCACACAGTCAAACCGGACTCCACATCTTAATGGGGCCGTGTGTGTCTGTCAGTGTTGCACATGCCTGCCCCATACTTCTTACGGGGTCACCCAGCTGGCACCCTGACACCTGGAGCCAGAGAAAGCAGTCACAGGGTGTCTCGGGAGCCACAAGCTCAGTTTATGGCAAGGAGGGATGGGCCTGAGGCAGGTATGGATGAGGAGTGGCAAAAGTATCCTTCTCTATGGACCTGAGGTTCAGGACAATTCTGGGGTACTTCCACCAACTTTGGCCAAAGGAAACACCTCCGGTGGGCCTACTTATTTTCCACAAAACACTTGTTGCCTTTGACCTAAACTTGCCCTTTTGCTCATGCTGCTCTTACCCTGTATTTTCCTTTTTTTTTTGGTGAAGTGGTTGGTTCTTTCATCCTCCCCCTGAGAATGGGGAGGACATGGAGGTCAGATGGAAGAGATGACCTGCATCCCCAGAGACAGGCCAACTCTGACTCTCTGTCAATAAATACCACATTTTCTGAACAACACCTGCAAGAAACAGCACAGGTTTGGGCAAATTCATCCCAGACTTGATACTTCAATCCAATTATGTGTCATGCTCGCCTCCTCGTTCATCATGTTAAGCTCTTCTAAAATTACCCTCTAGTCCTCTGAATGAAAACACCTCGCTCCTTCACTTCAAACACTGTGATAAACATAGATCCTTGTAATATGAGAAAAGAGGGTGAGGACCTTGCTGTATTTCATTATTTTTGCACTGCAGCAATGAATTTCAAAATAGCTTAGCAGTAGTAGTCATACTTACTGATTTAGTGTACATTCCTTTCACTGCTCTTCAGAAATTTAGCACTTCTGAGAACAAGCGTGAAGACTTTGAATTAGTTGGGGTTTTTTCTCTCCTCTCTTCAGCAGGTTACAATATGACATCTTCTTGCTTTTTTTTTTTTTTTGTTTGGGGTTGAATGAAAGTCTGGCCCTCTTTCCTTCCTGCACAACTGTTCCCTCAATGCAAAGGGCTGGAAGACAGGAGGAGCTTAGTCTTCTAGCCTCACCTGGAAAGAAGCAGTACTTTCCCCTGTTGTTAACACCTGAAAGCCCAAGGGATTTTAAAGCTACTTGCTGTGACCAGGTCATTAAAAAACAAAAAAAGACCCCAATCAACCAAACAAAAAATTTTAAAAAAGGCAAACCCCAAAGGAAGGCCCAAAGCAAGCCTTTTAACTGGCATAAAAGTCCCGAATACATCAAATTAAGATTCTTTGCTTCTCTTTACACATTTGTACTAGTCTTCTTGACTTGCTGTGCTTTATTTCTGGACTTAAGACATTAGGTGAGGTAGCTTCTCCAACAAAACAGTACTCCAGCTCCTGAGAGCACCCTGGACTACCTGAGAGCACCCTGGACTATAAGGGACCAGCATGAAAGAGCACACTTACCCATGTACATAAGGGCAGCTGTGCACAAAGTGCAGCAGCAAGCAGGTGCCCATTAGCACAGCTCACGAGAGCAACCTACTGCCAGGCCAAACAGCCTTCAGATTCACCTCCAGCTTGGGTCATAGCTGGAGACTTGAGCAACACATGTGGGACACCCACAGAGCACCTTGAAAACACACCCCATGGATTCTGCAAGGCTGAAGTGCTGGTGAGCCCCGTGCAGTGGTCTGCTCTTGCTTGGAGAAGCAAGAGGTGAATTTCTCCAGCTGTCTGTACAGAAGTTGATTTACCTGGCCAAAGATTAGTTTGCAAGGCATTTTCTGTTCCCAGGGCACACGACTGGAGCTGGGAGGGAGATCACAGAGCTCAAAAGCAGAATGAAGGCAGTTCCTGGCCTCAGCTGAGGCTGTTTTACAGCTGCAAAGCTCCACTGACCCCAGCAACGCTCACACAAGCAAGAGGAAATTCCTCCCTGAGTTGCTGAGTATGGCTTTTCCCAACGTATACTTTTTTCCTGCATAGTGTTGCTTTTTTCTGTTCCCACGTTTATTTTCCCAGGAAGGTTTTGCAGGCTTGTCTGTGGATGCACATTGCTCTCATTTCTTTCCAGCTTCTCACATTATCACAAATTGGATCAAGTACAGAAAACAATTGCATCGTACTCGCCCTGTGTGATTGATGACACAGGTATGTGCAATAAAACAGAACAAAAACAAGTACTTCTATCAGGCTCCTTTGAAACTTCAAAGTATTCAGGAGACCTTCCACAGCACCCAGCACAACTAAGTGCCTGTTGGCTGAGCTGGACAGGAACTAAGCACCATGCAGTCTAAGGGCAAAAATAAAACAAACCTCTTGTGTCACACTCTGCATACTCAGTGGCCAGCTTCGGCTAAGGCAGCTTTATTTTATAAGCCACTACGTCTCCCTAGTTTGTGTAATAGATGGGCCATCTTGTTTGGAGCTTTTTCCCCCAAAATGAAGTTGCAGAAGTGACAGTTAACACTTTACAGGATGAAGTCCTTTAAAATCTCGTATATATGTATATAAAAAATATAAATAAATCACCGAAGTCACTTTTCTTCCAAAACTGGATTATTGGTATAATTCTGAGCAATAATCTGAGTTTCTTTCCCCAGCAGCTCCACTTCAACAGCCAACGAGCTGCTTCCAAATAAAGAAAAAAAAAGAGCGAGAGTGGAGACAAAGGGATACCTGAACTAGTGAAGCAGAATATTGACAGATGTTAGGCTGAAGCCATCAGTGTAACATCTCAATAACCCTGCTGGTCTGTCATCTTCATTTTGGGTATCAAACAGTGGTGGGTGTGAGATGACAGATGTTTGCTATGCAGGAGCATCAGGCTCCCAAGCAGTGCCCAGCAGAGATATCCCTGGCCACAAATACTGTACTGCAGCACAGGATTTCATATCCCTGTCACCACCCTGCTCACACACCTAACCTCTGCAACCACACCGACAAGAACTGTTATTCAGCATATTATTGGAAAAGGACAGAGATAACAGCTCATCAGCACTTCCCCTCCCCACAACACCCCTTTCACATAAGGTCGAGAGTCCCCTGCCCCTATTCATTTCCTGCTGGAAGTCTGAATGGCAGCCAGAGAGAAAAAGTTACTTTATCATGTTGTAAACTAAATGCCAGATCAGCTGGGACAGATTTGACACATGAAAAGGAAAGGGCTACAGTTACTTCAAAACACTTAATGCATTCTTACATTTCTGTGTCAAGCCGAAAGTTTAGTAAGACAGACATCCCCAGCACTCTTGCTCAATTACAGACAAAAAACCCAAACTCTCAGCTTTTCATTAATACCTGAAGTACTATCCCTCTGGCCACACCACTAAGTGACCTCGCTTTGTGCCCACAAGCTCGAGCAGTCAGGGCACAAGGCCTGGCACAAGGACAGCACATCCTCCCCAGGCAGGTGCTCCATGTCTCGCACCCCCAAGGATGAGCAGTCCCTCCAGCTCAGCAGATGCCCCATGACCACTCATTAACAAGCTGTGTCACCCTTGCGGGACGAGCTATGGCATTCCTCGCCTGTTACACAGCCCTTCCCCTGCTACTGCCCCCCAGCTTCTGGCAGGAAAGGCACCTCTCCATGACTTGTTCAAAAGGCTCTTAATGGAGAAACAACCCTTGAAGAACCCTTAACAGGCCTAAGGTGCCCAACTGTAGCAGCCCAGCTGTCCCTGCACAGCTGTGTGAACATACACACACCTCCTCAGGAGCTCCACTGCCTATCGAGGGTTATAGCAGCTTCATCGAGGGACAGCCACTACAGTCCCAGTGCTATGACTCAAATAGGGTTTCATGCAAGAAGCGGAAACATTTAGTAATCCTGGGAAGGAGTGATTCCCACTAGGATCACAACAAGACTCTACAGTGCCCAAACCTCAAAGGCATGAGCCTACAATCCTGCATGGAGCTGGACCTGCAGGTCAGGTGCTGCCTCTTACCTGTTCTCCAGCAGCGTCATGCACACCACCTCCCGCACGCCTGGGTTGTTGGCCTTCTCAATGGAGCAGCTTTGCAGGTTCCACGTAGCCACCCTAAAGACAGGTCTGCCATCTCTCACCCCCCCAAACATCTCCACAGAGGGGCGAGTGGATATGATCTGGGTCGGACCACCGGGAGGGAAGTCCAAGTCCTCGCTCTGGAGGCTTAGAGAGGTGGGGCTGGGGTGAGGCTTGGCCATGAAGTTGAGGCCACCATTGGTATTTGTTGAAGGGGGCCTGGAGCGCTCTGCAAAAATCTGGTGCCTGATTTTGTCCAGAAAGGAGGAATTGATGCAGTCCATCCTCACCAGGTCCTCGATACTTTTGAAGGGCCCATGCTCTTTACGGTAGTCCACGATGCTGTTGGCAATCTTCTCAGTGATGCCACGGATGCTCATGAGCTGTGCCGGGGTGGCGGTATTGATGTTGATCTTTGTGGCGGACAGGTGGTGCTCGGAGGCCGGGTCCTTGCGCAGGGAGCTGGGCGAGTGCTGCGCCGAGCT
Source organism: Drymodes brunneopygia (assembly GCA_013400955.1). Taxonomy (NCBI): domain Eukaryota; kingdom Metazoa; phylum Chordata; class Aves; order Passeriformes; family Petroicidae; genus Drymodes; species Drymodes brunneopygia. The sequence continues at coordinate 31,332 of VZTZ01003000.1, read as the reverse complement.
GCCCTTGCTGCTCACGCAGATCTCGAACTTCACCTGCTCCAGCTTGGCTGCTCCCACCCCGCTCACCAGCGCCAGGTCCTCCACTTTCTTGAAGCCGCCGATGTACTCGCGGTACTCCACGATGTTCTGGGCCACCACCCGGGTGACCCCGGGCAGGGTCATCAGCTCCTCCTCCGTGGCCGTGTTGATGTTGAGCCTCTCCTGGTTGACGAGGATGTTGCTGAAGTTGCACGCCGCGCTGAACTTGCGGCTGTGGCACAGGTCGGCCGGGTCGCGGGGGATGGAGCGGTGGCAGCCCAGGCTGCCCCCCATCTCACCGCCGCCACGGGCCGCTGCCGGAGCCGGGGGAGCGGAGCGCTGCCGAGGCTGCCCGCCCGCGACTCANGAGGGTCCCAGCCCCGGGCACAGCGCCCGCGGGGGACGAGGAGGAGGAGGGTTGATCTCCTCCTTCCCGCGTGGACACAGGGGGACTAAGAACATCGCCAGTGCTGTCGCCTGCGCGCTGAGGACAGGCTTTTTGCGTCCCCAGGTGAAAGGACACTGTGGTCTCAGGTGTTTAGACGCTCCCTGCAGCATTTCTGTCTCAGAAGTTCCCTAGGCTTGTCTCTTTGCAGCTGGCGGGGCATAGGTGTGTTTTCAAACCTCATGAAAACCTCATCAGTCATCTCCACTGGCTTTTTTGTGCTCCTGCAGGCACTGTGCTTTTATACATCGGGGTGAAGTCTGCATTTTTCCTTTCCTTTTTTTTTTTTTTTTTTTTTTTTT
>VZTZ01003000.1:0-30036 GCA_013400955.1 Drymodes brunneopygia | reverse complement strand
TTTTTTTTTTTTTTTTAACATCTCAAGCAATTGCGAGAGTGCTCAACGAACTGAAACTCCCCACAGAATCATGCTTTTGGACCCATTAGGTCTGTATGCTAGGTGTGCCTCAGCCCACAGCCCCTGGTCTGCAGCATGCCTAGCCTTTCCCTGAGAGTAACCTCTTTCTGCACCGAAATCGTGGCTGTGTATTGCCCCTGTGCCTCAGCTGGCTCTAACAGTTTGTTCGAGACCTGAGAGGCACAGCAGCCCACCTCGGCCCATTTTGGTGAAGCCATTGAAATATTTACCTAGTTTCTACTGCATCTAGTCCCAGGCTGCACTGTCTGCAATGCTGTCTGTAGCCAAATTAGCTCATTTGAAAGTAGCTTGACTGTGCCCACACAGGACTGACTGCAATGTCAATGAATCGAAATATAATCGGTGGGTGTAATTGAAAGGAAGGGGGAACTGAAAGAAAGAGCAAACATATGACTGCAGATGCCAGCTATGCACCCTGATGCTGCCTTGCGCTGACAGTCTCTCTCTGTATATTCCTTTTAGCTAGACAGAATATGGTGCATGTGTATTTTCAATATCAAGACTCTTCGTTGGCCCTCTAATGAAAATGAAAACACTTGCAATATCATCTTATACATGTATTTTTCATGGCAAGCTAATGAAAATTATCTGTGTCCACTTGAAATAAAAAGTTGAATTTATTCAGCTTCTTGGCAAAGGAGAATGTGATGTGCTTAAGGGAGTGCAGGCGGCACTGGGCTTTACCAGGCTTTCAGCCTGCACAGGGGCACGGGTGCTTTAACACTGGCTCTGGATACTCTGCTGTGCACCACACATTTCCCTTCTGTTCGCCTGAGCAATGGAGTTAGCAAATTATCCTTACGGGAATGGCAGTGGCTGCATTAGGGCATTGGCTCTGTGCTGGCTGCTGGAGCGGAGAAAGTGCTCGCTTAGGTGATTAAATGCTTCCCCGTCTGCTGGAGAGGGCTCTGTGTGCTGCGATAGCAGCGGCCAATGCAGCAGAAGTCATGCTGGGCCTATTCCTGCTGGGGCCATACCAGCACAGAGCTGGAAACAATTAACCACTGAAATGAGTATTCTTTGCAAGGCACTGTTATTACAGTAATAGCTCCACAAGCTGTTCTCTCAATGGAGAACACACTCTTTTGCTTTCTACAGCAGGTTGTTTTGCATTGCTCCAGGCTCATTAACTAAGTTTTGAAGCTGAAAGGCCCCAGAATCTATCTGAGGCATCATCTATGTTGCAGACAGTGCTAGGTTTTCTCTGTTTCAGAAAAAAAGGCATCTTCCGAAAGAAAACAGATGTCCCTCTTGTCCAGCACTTTCTGTTGACAGCAACTATTCAACATTTCTTGAATCTGCAGCACCAAAATAACCTGCGAGACTGGGTGCAGCTGAGGAAGCAGAGCTCATAGGGATGCAACAAGTGTCCCATCACCTAATCCTGAGTATCTCATGCTAATGTGAATTGCAGGGGAGAGAATAAGGGGATTATCATCCCACTAGCCCCACACCTGTATTTTTTTGTTGTTGTTGTTGACAGTTACAGGAAGCTTGCTGAGGTGAGAGTCAAGCTTTGGCACATTTCAGGAAAGTACCAAAAGATGTGAAAAGGTACAGGGTTGGTTTATATCTTGAAAAGTTAACCAAAAAACAAACAAAAAAAGATTACTCAATTGGCCTGACATGAGTATTAGGCAATCTATTGACTTGAGAAAGCTAAACATGAGGTTCAGTCAGTAAATTATTGAAAAAACAATGGCAAAATTATTGACAGTCAGTGTAGGCAACAGAAAATAAATCTTGTGAAACCCAGGTAGATATTAGATTTTATCTTTGATCCAATCCTGAGCTCAGTGTATGTAATTTATTCAAGAAGAGATGGATTGATCATGGTCTCCTGGTGATCACTGGCTGGCAAGTAGCCTCCCTGGTCTGCTTGTCACCTATCCTGGCAAGGGGCCATGAATCCAGGATTCCTGAATCTCCATCAGCCCCAACAGGTTTAGAGGGCTCTGAGACACTGTGGGTGGCTTATTCCTCAGGATCCGCAGCTTGCTGCCTACTGAGCAGCTGGCTGCTGGCCAGGGCTGGCTTAGAAACCTCTCAGTGATAGCAAAAATGAGTTTCACTGCTCTGAGGGTGTGAATCTGGGGAGGACCTCACAGGGCCAGGCAGGTTCCAGCAGTGAGAGATGTGGGGGGACACCCTCAAAGGCCCTTGGGAGCAGCCATCACACTTCATGCAGTGTCTTTTTGTGTTTCACTGAACAGTGTCACAAAGCAAGGAGCTAGGGAGCAATGATTTTATCATTGCCCAGTGGCCATTTGTTGATCTTGGACTTGCTTTGCCACTGTCTACAGCCCTCCTTGACTGAGCATCTCACATCCTGTCCCCCTAAAGTGATAGTGAAAGAGGTTTCTGGATAGCTGAGTGTGCACCAGGGCAACCAGCTGGCCACACAAGAAACTCAGGGGAAGGGTTGTGTCACCTGCTTGCCAGCTCTGGAGGTCTCAAACTCCTCCTCCCTGCAGGAATTCTTCAAAGAGGAAAGAACAAAGCCAAACTTTTTCCATCTGAAGGAGGTTCTGCAGTGCTTAAGGCCTATAAATGCAATGTTTAAGGATGATATGTAAGTGCTTGAACCCGATGGAGTGGGAGCAGGTACTAGTGAGCATTGTCTTTTGGCATAATTGATGCAAAAAATCAGCCTACAGGCCAATAGGTTTTAAAGGCTAACTCTTAAGCAGTTTAAGATGGTCTTAAAAGAACCTATTAATCTATTTTTACACTTTTTAACATCCCTCATCTACACTGCAGAGGCTCTAAACAAATAAGCTGGGTTTTATGATGAGGATTAGAAGGAGCCAGAAGATGTTACTCAACAGACAAACACAGAGTTTGCCTTCAGTCTTCAGGCAGCAATTGCAGTTCCTACCAGCCCACCGTGTGATAGCAGCGCCTTTTCCAGCTCTCACACAGCCTTGGGGGGGGCTTGGCAATCACTTTTTGTGCCTGTGTTTTCAGACCTGCTGCACTGGGCTCTTAACGGGCAAGGGCTCGAAAAGGCGGCTGATTAACTGCAGTGCCTATATTCTTATTTAAGGCAGCTATTAAAATAATTGTTTTCTTTCTGCAAGGACATCTTCAGTAACACTTGTAACAGATGCCCGAGGGAGAAGACAGGCAGTGTTTTTATGAAGACAAGTAATAACAAGTAGGAGTTAGCAATTTCATGAGTGGTGGGACTTAGAAAGTCTGATTCCTGGCGGCTCTTTCCTTTTTCGATTTTCTGGTCTTCTTTAATAAAACTGAGTCTCCATTAGTCTCTCAGTGGGAGTCACTAATCTGGATATCTCTATTCTACATGGCCATCAGTATTTGTGGCTCTTTTAGAAACTTTGTATTTTTGAGACATTTAACCTTTAACAAATTTGCCTGAAATTAGCCCACACTCCAATAAAATCCCTGGGGAGGGGGTGAGGGGCAGAGTAGCAGAGCACACAATCATATGAATTTTTCTTTAGGATTCCAATGTCTATGATGTGAGCTCTTTTTCCTGTAAGGCATTCTATATAGCTGCCAAACTTGTTGCAAAAAAAGTGATGTCACCAGTGCTGTGTTGCCAGGTTACGGGTGTCACATCCTACAGAGAAATACAGTCAGAAGGGTGAGCAGAAGTGAGTCATCCTCATACCTTGATTAGGGCTTCACTGGGGTTGGGGTTGAGTCTGAAACCCAGACCTCTCCCTCCCAGAGGAGATCTCAACCAGTGGCTCACCAGTACACAGCAGGACAGCTCATCCTAGAGGGAAACAAGAACGACCCAAGCTAGAGAAGATGTTCTCCAGCAGAGCATGTGATGCATTTTTCAATTTCCATCGACAGCAGAGGGGGATTTGATTCTCATGCCCCACATCTGAGGTGACATTAAATTACTCAGATAGCCCTTGGGTCACAAGGATGGAAAAGAACTAAAAAATCTAGTCCTTCCTTGACCCCAGGCAGATTCATCGAGGCCACACTTACAGAAGCTTGCCCACTCCAGGCTTCCAGTGGTGACATCTTCTGAATTTCCCAGATGAGAAACACGGGATGTGGTGAAGCTGTGACCCAACTAATGCTTTCTTTGAGGCCTAGTCCATCAAGCCTCTAGTAAAAATGCCCACAAATCACTGCTGTGTGAATCTGGCATAGGGGAGAGTCGGAATTGGTGACTTGTGAGCCAGGTGCCTAAGCTCTCACCCAGGCCAAGCTTTCTGTGGTTCCACCCAAAGGCAAGCATCAAGTGGATTTTTGTGGAAAAGATATGGGCAATGAGATTTTAGGCACCTTTAGAGCCAAGCAGGAGAAGAGGAAAGGTAAACCATTATGCTGGAAAGGGTTGTTCAGTTTTGTTTTCAGCACCTCACACAGCACTTCGGTCATCAACAGTTGGACCGCCGGCCTCTCAACTGAATAAATTATTATTTTGCATTATTTGCAATTTTATCATTTACTTGTAGTTAGTAGGTCACCACAATTAATTTTCTTGTTAACAAATTTTAGAGAAATGTTTAAAAATGTCCATTTCATGTTTACCTTTTACTTTTCAAAGAGTTTCATGACCATTAATTAACTCATGCATATAGCTTTTTAACTCAGTGACTCTGCAGTAACTGTAGCAGCCACTGCAATTCTGAACAGACTTTTATATTACCTATAACTTCTGCTATTGGGGGGGGGTTGCTTTTGGTTTGTTTTTGGGTTTGGTGGGGAGATTTTTGTTATAAAAACTTAAGAGGTTAGTCTCAACTCCTTGAACAGTTGTGTTTCAGACCGTAAAATTATTTAGATAGTCAAAACCCAGACTCTTGGTTCTCCTAATTCTCTCAGATATAAGGAGGGTCAGTCAGGTCTCTGTGTGGTTTACTTGTGCCATGTTTGTTTCCTGTCTTTTCCCCTTCATGCATAGAATTCTGTTTGCTAAGAAGAAAATAAACCACCAAGTAGAGTCAAACTTTCCCTTAGTCCCAAATTCTCAGAGGAGATCTGCAGAGCATAGAGCCCCAGTGTAAAACCAGAGCTCTGCTGAGGATCAGGTCATTGGTTTATGAAACAGAAAATGTTTTGATTAAGACGTTTCACACAGAACATAGCACATTGCATAAATGAGCATCTCTGCAATGCTCTCCTGAGAAAATCTGTCTCCCACATTTCAAGTCCTGCGCCAACAATTAAAATGGTTTAATGGCTTCAACCACTCCCAGCAGACTTTGAACTTCTCTGAGGAGCCTCCCTGACAAGCAGCACAAGCGGTTTAGTTATTTCAACACCTTCAGTGAAGGTTTGATCCAATTCCCATGAAGACAAAGGAAAATGCCCAGAATGATTCAAAAGGCTGCTCTGCTGATTTAGGCAAGCAGGAGGAGCTGCACTGTTGGGGCAATTGACTCGTGTGGTTCTCCGTCTGAGAGCCAGGTTTATTGAAATGAAAGCATGAAGGAGGAAGAACAGCAGGACAGTACAGAGGTCTTCCTCTAGGAACAGGTCTTGTAGGATGACTGCTTGGAGGAGACAGGAAAGCTCAGGTCAGCAGCATCTGGGGGAATGGGCAGCAGAGCATCTGAGGAATACTGGACTACTAGAGGCCAAGCAAGCCCCTGAGCACCTGAAATTGAACAGCACTGAACTAATTAAAACCAAAAATGAAGGACCCATTAAGCCTAGCTTTTATCCCTGGAAAGACCCTGGCACAAATAAGGATTTTAAGTTCTAGGAACATAATTAGCTGTTCAAAAAAACCCCACCAGCATGGCTGTACCAAACTCACTTTTTTCTTTGATGGGGATGACTGACTTGAAGGCTAGGACAGAAACAGCTGATGAATGACAGAGGGTGTGGAAAAGCATATACTTACAAAGCTTGTGGGTGGAGTCAGAAATCCTGCAAGGACTAGGGTGAGTAGGATCAAAATTCAAAACAGTCAGAGGGATATTCCAAAACTGACAAGGTGAATTTTGATAGAGACCTAGGGAGGAGAAATCAACATCATCCATTGAAACTGAGAATACCTGAGCCACAAATGGGGCAGGAAAGGCTCAAAAACTTGAATAAGAGTCAGCAGGGTGGCCCAGTAAGTAGAGACCAAAGTCTGTTTCTAGCTTATCTCATGAATCCCAGCACCATGATTAGGAAGATAGTGGTGCATTGACACAGCTGCAGTCAAGAATATGGTGTTCAGAGTCACCATGCCAAAATATTGGTGAATTGCTGCCAGATGTTATACAAGTTGCAGAAGCCAATAAGTTCTCCCAAAACAAACCCCACAGCCCTGAAGTGCTTACTGTTTTAAGGCTAGATCCTGGTCCTTGCTTATGCCAAGTAATATGTACTGTAATAATTGAGACACAGGAACTGTGAAGTACTGTTGGACAGGAATAAAGCTTGCATAGCCTGGAGTGAGGAGTTCGCTGCCTAAATAAGGGCTTAAAGTGGATATGATGTTGGAGTGCTCTTTCTACTGTGTGTGAAGTTTTGGCTGAGGTCACATCCACAGCTCCAAACCTTGTTCTAGCCAAATAACATGTGTTTTGGAGAGACTTTTCCAAAGTTTGAAGAGCCATGAGGAAAAATAGCTGTCGCCATGTTACGCAAGCTTTTGCATTATGTCAGAGCACGAGTTCCCCACACTCTGCAGGCCGCTCATTCCTGCTCACCTGGTGTGTTCTCACCACCATGACTCACCACAAAAACAACACAGCACGTATTGGTTGGCTGCAATTTCTATGCAAACATTGTGCTGGCTATTGTGGGATGTCTGTTTTTCCTGTGATGGATTCTCAGACTCTGCTGTGGTTGAGGAATGGCTGCAGCGCCTCCTGCTTCAAAAGTAATCTCCCTAGGTATCCTGAAATCAGGTTTTAATCCTTCTCCCAAGTGTCCCAAAGCATGCAGTTGATTAATTCTGATTTCACACCATGTATAGCCTTGTCATACACACACATTCTTGCCAGCCAGTAAACAAGCCACATTCTTCCTGTGTTAGTCAGGGAGCACATCTCCTTTAACCTGTGCACTTGCAATAATGGGACATGAGGTGCTCCTCCCATGACTCAGGGGATGTTCTTGTCACCTGACACTGCAAGCTGCTGTGCATCCCTATCCTGATGCCTACCTAGTGACTTCAGGGAATGCTGGTAACCCACTAGCATGACTCCTGAGACAGCACAGAAGAAAGATGGGACACTCAGTGGGGTCAAACTCAGGGAAATGGTTGGATGAATGACTCACTTAAGCTGACTGAGGCCCATCCTATAAGTGCCTGTTGCTGACTCTGTTTCTCATGCATGCACACATGCAAATTGTGGCAGTGCAACACCTTTGGGAAGACAGCTGCTGCTCCTTCAGTTTATGTAGCATACTGCCTTCCCAAACTGCATGAGATCTCACTCCACACTGAGGATAGGGCTGACTTCATGGTTGTGTTCCATGGGCTGGTATCTTGGGCTACAAGAGTGTCAGGTACCTACTTTGGATAGGCCAATTCCCTTGGTCTACCTGACATCCAGCATGCCTTGGCAAAGTCACAAGGCTGCCCACACACAGGTCACCTATCAGGGTATTAGATTTGCCAGGTATGACTTACCCTAACCAAGTAAGCAGTTGTTACATGCACTGTCACCTCCATGCTACATAGGGATGGGGAGGCTGATTTTCACCAAACCGAGCCATCACTACTACTGTTTTTTTCCCCTGCAGCTTTTTACGTTGCATTTTGTTTTTACTGCTTGCTATTGTTACTCCTACTAGCATAGCACAGTGGGGTTTTAGAAAGGCAGGTTAAAAGAGAACCAAGAGTGGTCTCCATGCATTTTAGAGAACTTCAGTACAGTAATTATCCATCATACCAATCAGAGTTTGCAAGTTTCTAATGGCTGCTGGCGAAGCTCTGCCAGGTCTTTGGATCTGAGCCTGCAAGGTCTTTGGATCTGTGAGCATTGCACACTGTGCATGAGGATCTGCCATCTGCACTGCCCTCACTGAATCCAACCCTCTCTAGTGTGATTATGACGAGCTGGAGAGTGGGGAATTGCACACTGTGAGAGAGGGAATCAGCCCGTGGCCTTCACAGGGGCTGTTTGATACAGGTAGCCATGCACGCTAGCAGTTGGCAAGGACATTGAATTACATTCACATCAATCAGTCTTGACACCATCTGGTTCTGAAAGAGCTGATTCTTTCAAAGACAAACACTCGAGGCTTCTCACCACCTTTGCTATAGATTGAAAAGAAATGGGGAAGGAGTTTTGCTCTGTCTGTATTCTCTTATTCTCGGTACTTTTAGATAAGGCGACACAAACTTGCAGATTCCCTTTGGATTTAAGCTAGTCGTTGTTTAAGGCACAATGACAACTCTGTATCGCAAGAACAAGTCATGAAAGAAGCATTGTTAGAGAAGAAATCCTTCAGATCGAGAAGGCACTGTGTTTTGTCCTCCAGTAAGCTCCGAATTTCATTTGGGTTTGCTGGGCAGCGGCTGTGGCAGGGACAGTATCAGGTACACGGCCCAGCAAAAAAATACCACCAACTCACTGCAGGATCATAAGTCAAAATAGGTACCACAGACAAATTCTCTGCAGTGTTTGCAAGTCCCTCAGCAGTGGCAGGGACACTCTTCCCCTCGGATTTCAGGAAGGGTTAGAGATTCCCAGGAGATCAGGCCAGGTGTGGTGCATGGAAACAAAAAGGCAAGACAAGAATTGGTGTTAGCATAAACCAAATGGGAAAAAACACAACCAAAAGAAAAAAAAAAGAAAACAAAAACAACCCACCCAACCAGAAAACTATAAAAACATCTGGTTAAATAAAGGTCAATACAGGTCTCTTTCACATGATTCAGGAATTTTACAGTGCTTCCTCTAGCTCAGATTTTTAAATCAAAATGTTCAAAAACATTGCATCAAGTAGTTTCAAATTCCAGAGCTGGAATATGCAATAAAAAGTCAACTATAACCTTGGTTTTAAATGTTAAATTAAGCTTAAGAAAACAAAAAATAAGAGAATTGGAATATCCCAACAAAAATTCCTCGATTAGCATAGTCGCTCTTGCTAAAAGTTTTGGACATTTGTGATGTCAAACAATTGCTCTAAGCTCATTGTTAAAAACAAGCAAAAACAAACCCCAAACTTTTAAGGACTTTTTTTTCAAAACTGCTTGAAAAACCTGTAATATTTGACTGATTTATGTTGTTAAAGGAACCAGTTGTGCGGGGCTTCACTTTTTATAGTGTGTCAGTTTGTGTGGTCAGATATTTAACACTTGCATATTTTAATTTCTGGACAAAGCACAGAGGCCACCCACAGATAAGATATTCAACACTCTCCATATTGTCTTCTCAGTTGCCTGTAACTTCATTTTACTGCCCCTTGACTGATACGATGTCACCACAAGAGACTCATACTCAGGTCCATTTAATATCGAGCAGCAAATTATCCAGGAGAAACCATTTTCTTTGCCTCCCACCTTCTGTGCCACCAACTCACCTTTCTCTTGGCATCTACCCCTGATTCTTAGAGCTGTTTATGACCTGGAGCTAGCAGTGGCAGAGGAGCAGCAGCAAAGCCTGAGCTGGATGAGAAAGCATGAGATAGCACAAGTGTTTCTCCGGGCACCCCAGCATGCTCTCACTTTTATCTCCTCTTCACAGCTCTGCTCATAAGGCTCTGCCAGCTCACTGCTGTAGGATTTTTGCTCTCCCTCACAAACACGAGACTCTTTCCTATGCCTCTGAAACATTAAAGCTGTGGTAAGATTCAAATTCAGTGCTCAGATTGCTGAGATGGAGGGAAGTCCCTTATGCCTGGATGCAAGAGGAGAAAATCCATTACTCCTAAACATAGCCTGGCTATTAAGAGTAATAAAACTAATTTTAATTGCACTAAACTCTTGAAATATATTCAATTTGAGCAGAAAATTTTGAGGGATCTTTCTCCTCCAAATATGACCATGACAGTGGTGCAGCCCAAGGGCAGAGAAGCTGAGGAATTGCCATCCTTGGAGATATTTGAAACACAGCTCTATGTGGTGCTGAGCAACTTTGATCAGCAGGTCAGACTAGATGATCTCCCTTTTAACCTAAATTATTGTGCAGCTTTGTAGAAAATGGTGGTCTTGGACTTGTTGCTGTGGTAAATAGTGTCTGGGGGAGGATTTGGTAAGCTGCAGAGGACACAGCTATTGAGAGAGAGAAAAGGGAATAGAGGAGGGTGTGTATGGCAGTGGTAATTTCATATTTGTTCTTTGCAGATATGTGGGGATAACCATCCCATTTTAAACTATAAAGTAGCTTACAGCTGTACAGTTTGGGGGTTTTTTGATAGTTAAAGAAGATATGTTGTCTAAGCTGGATCAAAAAAAAAAAAGAAACAAGCAAAAAATCCTCATCCATCTGCTCTCAAATAATTAAGATTTTTTTCTGATTCTGCAGGAATGGATATAGTGGTTTGTTAATACTGGAAGAGTAAAATCCACAAGTCCTGAACCAAAGCTCTGTTGAAATGGTCGACAGAGAGACTCCCTAATCAGGGGAGTCACCTTCCCTGGGAGGAGAAGCACCTTCTCTGGGAAAGGAGAAACAAGGCAGCTTTCAACCAGTAACATCACAGAGCTTTTATTCTGCTGTCATTCTGCATGGTATATGGGGTTAATTTTAGGAGAGAAAAAAACCTGCAGGGCTTCCTTAGCCAAACAGGGAGAAGTTCGATTGCTTGAGAACAATGGAAGCAAAGAGAGCTCAAGGGAATTATTCATCTTGTAAATGGAATTTGATTTTCTAATGCAAAGAGCAGGCTTTAATTACAGAAAATTGAAACAATGGAACATTTCCTTACTAAAAAGTTGGAGGGCTTTTTGTTGCTATGATTACTGTGTGAAGGGGATGTTTGTGCTTAGAAGCCCCAGCAATTATAGGAAGGTTTAACTTCAGCCAACTACTTTGTGCAATTTACCATAATGGACAACAGGAATGTTTTCCCGTAACTTACTTCTCTGAAGGACCAAACACAAGTACCATGATGTGTGATGTACTACGCTGGGACAGAAAGGGACAGATACCTCAGCATTGGGAAAGAAACACTTTCTTCATTGGAGAGCATGGCCCAGAAGAGAAGCAACACAAAAGGATCTCCATCTGCCAGAGCAAATGGGATTTCCCATCCTTCAGAAGAAAGATATCAAACACTTAAGTCACATTATAGTTCTGCCCAGTACTGCATGAAACAGTCCTTGCTAGTTCATTATATTTGTTATCATCTTTGTTATATTTGTTTGGTCATTATATTTGTTAGCATCTAAACTAAATAATCTTGATTATTTTATTGTATTTATTGTAACTAGTTGCAGGAATAGGATAGCCCAGGGCTCAGTACACATGATATGATGTAACACTCTGGTCAGGTGTTCAGGTTTAACATGTTTATTTTAAAGCTTATTTCATAGCCACCCTCCCATCATGTGCTGGGACCGCACGTACTGGTTCCTCTCATCGCTTTTGGAAACAGGGGTTCCAAAACTTGAGGAAACGGAAGGAAAAGGAGGAACTCCCACACTACTGTGAGACTTTTAGAGTATGACAAAAATGCGTGTTGTGTTTCTTAGAGGCTGCAGTCACATTAGAGCCTAATTACAATAACATTTAATGCTTAAAAATGTCAGGAGAAGACTAGGGGGAGAAGACATAAATCAGAACTCAGAGACAGATGAGATGCACACAAATTTAAATGCCGGATTTGGATTCCCAATGAAGAAGTGTTACCATTATTTTTGCCTCATGCCAAACTGTAAACAAAAACTTAGTGTGCTTAATCTTAAGATGCCCCCAACTCCAACTTGCTAAGCTAGTTGAAGCTAATCAAATTGAACTACCACTTCAAATTAATTCTGTTCCCTGAAATGTTGTTTCATAATGAAAATTGTGATGGGGATGAAACAGATCACGCTCTTCTGAGGTCTCAGGGCTATCAGCCACGCTCCATTTAACCTTAGCAGTCGTCTGAGTAGGAACTTCAATCTTTTTGCAGGGAGTAGATGCAATCAGAGCTGACTTGGCAACTGATGCTGTGCCTGCATAACAAGGAATGAGTCTAGAGAGCTGCTGCTCATGATCAGCACCTTGTTTCTTGAGCCATGTAGCTCAGAATCTGGCACCTTTGGGAGACTGGTGACCTGTCAGATTGAGGGGATACTAAATATACAGTCAGTGTCCAGCTGAGAGAATACAGAAGCTGTACACAGGGACAGTCCCTGCTAATGGAAGAAGTTCTATGCTGCCATTCTTTTAATTATGAGACTTCTATCAGCAGCTGTACAGAAAACTGATCCTGGTTGTCTCCTTCATAAAAGCCAGTTGGAATATTTTTCAAGCGCTTACTGAGGAATAGCTTGGGATTTTTTGTTTGTTTGTTGTTTTGGTTTTTTTAATTATTATCCTCTCAAATATTAGTGAGGATTCCTACGAAGTATAAGTTGTGTAGTCCTAGAAAGTCCAGTTAAAGCCTGTGCTTTTGTGTTATTTGCTGAATGATACTCCAGTGGGATCACTGCCAAGAACTTGGGATTTCATAGCAAAGTGAAATTACACATTAGAAGAGAATGCTCATAAAATACGTTCATTTTTAATGAAGACATTAAGAAACCACTCAGAGCTTTGTCTCTTCACTTCTGTGCCCAGCCTGCTGCTGCTGTAATGATCCCAAGGCTGGGAACCTTGAAGAAGAGAGATGCCTCAGTGTCTCTCTGTTAGCAAGATTTCAGGGTTTTGATCTCTTCATTTAAGAAATTATTTTACAGTGTTATTTTACATTATTTTACAATGGATAATAATGAAAGTAAACTGCCTGAAAGATTTGAGCATAAATGTTTTTGAGTGGGGCCAAGGACTGCATGCCTCATGAGTCTTCTCACCATACATAAAACCCTAAGAAGGTTCTGTCTCAGACTGTGGCAAGCAGGGCAGTGGCCAGGGGGCTGAGGCAAATGAAGCAAGGGATCATGAATCTCTGAATACAGGTAGAGGGGTTGCAGAGCATCACACAGAGCATTTCATCTCTCCTCTCTTCTAACAGCAAGGTTCATACATAATATGTGGGTCTCCTGTATGTCCAGGATAGGGCATGCAGGGAGAAACCCTTTGGGAAACTACCAGCGAAGCTATTTTCCTGGAGATTTATGATGATCCCAAGTCACATTAACAAACAGCTCAGAGGCATTTGCTCTGTGTGATCCAAAAGGAGCAGGTCTGAAAAACGAAAAACTAACCATGTGGGATTGGAAATCATTTGCTGAGGTCCTTTCCCAGTCTTTCTAATCCAAGTGCTTCAGGAACATCACAGAAATCTTTCCTCGTAGCACCTTTATTACAATGGAAGTGCCATTAAGCTCTTTTTACAACTGGAAAACTAGAGAATAAAATAAAATAAAAATAAATAAAGTAAAAAAAAAAAGTCTGAGTCTCAGAACTTGACCTGTCCCAGGCTTTCCCCTTGTTCCTGGAACATTTGCAACATATGCAACCCTGTAAAGTCAAGCTGGGCAAGATAGAAAAGGCACTGCATTTATCCTGCATGAGTCAAAGCAAACATTTTCTTCCTTCAGTACCCTCTCCTGCCAGCTCACCAGTTTTTCAGGACAATATCTATAGAAAGGAATTTCCATATGCAGGTGAAAATTAAATGTCACTGTACTGTAATGGCTTGTGGCATGGGCATATATTGCATTTGAATCCTTGCTCAAGATGGTTTTATTTCTGGACTGTGAAATCTTGGCCACCTGACTCTTAGATTAATATATTAACAAGAGAAAATTATATACCATAAGACTTCTTAGATAAAAAGCTTAGCTGTGCAAGGGCTTCTTATTATCCCTTTTATCCTTTGCTATGTCAGAATGAATTGTAGCATCTAACTTCAGCTAAACTCCCTATTCAATACTTAATGCTCAACAGATAGGATAACATTTATTTTATTTTGGAGTTTAACTTTAGAGGAGGTGACATACAACAGAATGGAGCACAGACACTGCAAAACAGTCTCCCATGGTGTGATAAATTACAGAATACAACGGAGTAATGCAGAGGCTATTAAAAATGGAATCTACCCCTGGAAGCTGGCATGCTGCAACCCCATGATTAAGTAGCCGAGCTGAGTCTTCAGCTATGTTTGTGTGGTATTCTGCTCATATCTATCCGTACTGCAGAGTGTGAGGGGAAGAAGTCCAAGCAAGGAGAACTTTGGTCTGCTTCTGTGGCAGTGGTTATTTTTCTGTAGAACAAAAAGGGTCACCCTACAGACCACCCTTCCCTTTCTGTGCCATTATCTGTGAAGTCATTCAAAATCATGCAGTACAGCTGAGTAAGTTAGAAGACCTTGCCTGTGCTGAGACCTCCCTCTGTGCAATAAAGTCTCCGAGCAGCTGCTCATCTTGCAGTGTGTGCCTAACCCCACTGGCTTTACTGGCCTAATGGTCCTGCGTGCGTGCTTGTGTCTGTTGGCTGGAAGAGGGCCCCTTCAGATGTCCATTTGCCTGGTATCTAAGAGGCTGCTTGACCTCAGCTACATGACCTACAGACTTACAGGAGCTAGGATTGTCAGCAGTGTCCTTTAGGCCAAGCAATGCATTCAGCAGTTGGCCCTGTCCTCTGGAAAAGAAGCCCTAAGCTTGCAGCTACAAAAGGCAGCAGGGTGATAGCTGGATTGAAATATATAAATTAAAACTTTTAATAGAGCAGGAAAAATGTTATACCTCCTCCTAGCTTACACTGCAGGGTGGAAAAGACATTTGGCAAAGTCCATTTCAAAAACATGCTAAGACAAAGAGTTAAGATGGGCCTAACTCCGAGTTTCGTATCTGTTACCAAAGCATTGTACAGTCTTAATTGTTACAGCAACTAAGTTATCACACCAAGGAACTGAAATTAGTCACACAACAGAACACTATAATTCACACTGTCAAAGCTATTTTTGTTCACTTGGAGCTGTTTTTACAGACTGACATAACTGGACAACAGGTATGACGAGCCTTTACTGTGATCTTATCTTCACCGAGCCAGAGATTCTGTT
This sequence comes from Drymodes brunneopygia, assembly GCA_013400955.1. Taxonomy (NCBI): domain Eukaryota; kingdom Metazoa; phylum Chordata; class Aves; order Passeriformes; family Petroicidae; genus Drymodes; species Drymodes brunneopygia. The sequence continues at coordinate 14,919 of VZTZ01003000.1, read as the reverse complement.
GTAGGAGAGGTTGTAACACAGGGCTCTGACAAACAACCCAGCATAGAGGAAGCCTACCTCACCCATGGAAATCAGGGGACCACATTTTTCTTTCTCTGAAGCTAACACCAGTCCCACCAGAGCTACCTTATTTAAGACAAGAACTGTAGGGATGTTTCATACTGGACATTTCCTGAAAATCAGTTATAAACAAAAGATGAGAGCAATAGGGAAGAAGAAAGAGGAGAAGAAGAAAAAAAAGAAGAGAAAAAATAATATTACGTACTTTTTATCTAAATATTCACCTTTCTGCAAGCTCTTGCCCCAGGCAGTTGGCTTTTGTTTCCACGTTCACCTTCAAAGTCCACCTGCAGACCTGACCATACACATCTTCAGAGCGCATGTCATGTCAGCACAATGGGATTCATTCATTCCTTTACCTTACCACATGTATGAGGTTGCCCAGAGGAACTGTGGATGCCCCAACCCTGGCACTGTTCAAGGCCAGGTTGGATGGGATTTTGAGCAACCTGGTCTAGTGAAAGTGCCCTTAGCAGGGGATTGGAATTAGATGATCTTTCAGGTCCCTTCCAACCCAAACCATTCTATGATTCTATGGTAGCCCACACAGCTCATCCTTACTGAGCCACACAATACCCCAAAAGAGCAAGAATTTGTCTGCACTTTGTCATTATTAATATGCTTAAATAGTAACTTTTTCACAGTGCTTCCCAACTTGCAGACAGACTGACTTTGTGTATTGGCTTCATCATGGAAATCGTTCAGATTTAGCCTTGCTTCACTCAATGAGCAATTCTAGCAGAGAAATTAAACGAGAGCTCTGCAGCCACACAAGACTACAAACTCTGCTGCTTGGCACCTCAGCAAAGCAGCACCTACAGCAAAGCAGCATAAAGTAACCGAAATGAAACGAAATATTTACTTCCTCCCGATTTCAGCCTGGTCTGAAAAAGCAGAAAAAGAAGCCTTTACAAACCATTCTCAGCTCTTGTCTGAGAGGCTCTACTCAAAAGCAGCTGGCAGCTGAAGCTTAAACCCCATATTGATTAGAGCTGACCTGTGCTGAGTTAGAAAACCTGTTGCTTAGAAAAGGCAGCAAATAGCTGCATCCCATGTCATTAGGAGATGTTTTCCTCATAGAGCCCTAATGAGCTGGCACAGCTTTGGCTTTCAGTGGGAGCTCCTCATCTGCTTGAGATTGCCCGACAAACTTCCCCAGGCACAGGCTACTTCTTTGTCATCCTTCCTGCGGTGTTTAACTCCGGTTAGGAATAACACAGGCTGCTATAACATGAATAAGGAAAAAAAAAATCCCACTGTGCTGCTGACACCAGGAGAGCTCACTGCCTTGTGGCGAACAAGGCGATAATAGTTCTACCAGTCCCGATGGGGATCACCGAAATGTCAAAGCTGATAGCTGCCCTTTCCCTTCTGACATGATCATTAGTCCCTGGGAAGGAAATAAATTACTGAGCCACTTAACACCTCATTAGGAGTTAAAACTATACATTCAGCATCTCCAAGTCCAGTTTTAAAGCAGCTCGGGTATTTAACAGCGAGCTGTGAAGTCAGATCTGATCGTATACAGCACTGTTTCCTTAAGGGAAGCTTTTCCTTTAAATGTCTCCAAATCCCAGGCAAATAATTTTTTCCATTCTCCCCGCTTAGCTGTACTGGTTTGGGATGTATAGTCTGTCTGTATTTATAAATAACCCTCTTTGTTTACCAATTATTTTAAATATTTTCAGGAAAGGGACGGAAGAAAACTCTAGGAATATTGCAATTGCTTGTCTGCCCTCATTAGCCCAGTAATTATTGCACTATTATTCAATTATTTCTTGTGCTCAGTTCCAGATAAGAAGACTGCAGAGACAATGATAGCTTAAGAAGTTCCTTCTTCTCTTTTTAAAATTTTTTTGCTTTGTTCTGCAAGGCTGTTCTTCCTTGCCTCTGCATCATTCCTCCCTCCTCGTTATGATATATAGGGGGCTTGCTGCTGTGCATTGAATCAGAGCTAAATGTAATTATCTTCCTTTCTTTTTTGTAGCTTTAGATTGTTTCTAAACCCAGATCGGTTGGCATTGGCATGGTGCATACACTCTGAAAGCTAAATAAGTTTTATCTTATTTTATCCAAGTTAATAAAATCAGCAAACTTGTTGTGACCTATTAGTGGAAACTATGATGCTTTAATTAACCAATCTGTGAAGACTCAAGACTGTGTCAAAGCAAATGCTTTGGACTGTAAACCAGCTTTTGATGCTCTTTGCTGTAGCAATGGAAGTCAGGGGCACAAACGCAGGTCCCTTGTATGGAGCTCTTCCTACCAGAATTATGAATGGTGCAAAATTGTCATGTCAGGCTGGAGTTTCTAGATGGGACCAGGTTCCTTCTGCCTGGGGCAAAAATTAACTGTCAATCTGGGCTGCTCTGAGGAGCTGCAGTGCTTTGGGCTGAACATCACCTGTCATCTCCATGGGTTTGTTGTGATCAGAGGTGCAACCATGGTAGCACCTCTGTGGGTGAGGGCATGCAGCTCTTCCTCTCTGTGGCTTCCCTGTTGTGTCACTTCTTTCCTCTCCTGACACCCCAAGGCTTTGGCTTGGTTATGAAAACACCGTTGTCATCCACCACAGGGTGTTTTTCTGTCACCCACAGCATTCCCTGTCTCAAGAGGGTGTCATTTGTTCTCCATTCAACTTCACATGTGAGTTGGATCATATCCAAAGACTGTCACCCTGTTCCTTTGCTAAGGGGGTCTTCTTTTGCTGACAGATCCAAGAACTGATTCGAGTTGAAGAAAAGTGACTTTATTCTGCTACTAGAAAGGGGTTTGGGTTGTGGTGTTTAAATACAGCTCCTCCTTTTTAAAAAAGCAAGCCTCAATCTTAGCTTGGTTGATGCAATTTCCTCAGTCAATGTTGGACCACAGTGGTTTAGAATTGTATCTTGAGCCCAACTGTAAAGCAAAAATGATTAATCCTTCCACTGCTTGACCCAGAACTGCATTTCAGAGCTAAAGAGCTTTCCTTACTTGGTGAAGAGTGGTATATTCCTCCTTCTGGCACACTCATTCCCACGTAGCTCATCAGAGCAACTGAGTGGAGCTGCTGCACCAGAATCTTGCTTTTTAAACCAAATGGCAGCCACCATCCTTCCTCTGCTTGGCATTCAAATCTCTGTCACTTTGGTTTGGCAAGCTCCAGTGACATCTGTGTGTGCCTGATCCCACCACAACAGCCAGGTGCTGAGATTGGACCTGTGAAGGGCCATGCACCAGAGCAGATGGAGCATCATAGTCCACAGATCAGCTCCAAAATGAGGAAAATAGCTCTGGTCTTACCCAGAGGCGCTGCATGTAATGCCCATGCATTTATCTTGTTCATAAGCATGCCCCTTCTTAGGGAAGCCAGGATGTTTTGGGACCTGCGCTAGAAGGGGGAACTTCCTACTTGATCCTACTGATGTCTCTCAAATGGGAATAACCTGCATTTGGATGGCCCATCAAGAGGGCTTTTTGATCAGCCAAATGTCTACTGCCTTACCTCTTGTGAACACTCCAGATCCAAATGGGTGGAAGAAGAAATAAATGATGAGAAAAGGTTTTAAAAATTGCCAAAAAGAAGCCTGGGAGAATTCTCCAGCTTCCAAGAGTGATTAAGAGCTGGTGTATAACGAGTCTCAAAGCCAAATCTTCCATTAGCCTCCCTTTCCCCAGAAGCTTTTCTGGGGCATTACTTTTGTGTCCCACCACAGTTATGAATGGATAGCCCATGTCCCCACAAGCAGCACTGCCTGCCCCAGCAAGAGGGCACGGGGAAGCGGAACCCAGAAGAAGAAGAGGGGGTGGTGAATTCTGCTGAGCTTGGCTTAAGCAGGCTGAGTCACCAGGATGGATGACCGAAAGCAGATGGAAATGCCTCTTTCAGAAAGTTTTTGGAAACTACCAGGGTCCTCTGAGACAGTCTCAGGCCTAACTCTGTGTCTGAATCCAACACCAAGGTTGGTTTCAGCCAGTGCACGTCTTTGGGTGCAATGTGAAGTTCTCCTCAGTGTCATGTTTTTTCTTAAGGGAAGTACAGGACTAATAAATGTCCTTTGGCACCCTGTTTCCAGGATGATTTAGAACCCAGCATCAGGAATGGGAATGCTTATCTTGGATAGGAACAAGAGGGACAGGCGCCTGCTGCTGCCCTTGGGGAGGAAGGGAGTCAGTGCTGTTCAGCTCCTTGCCTTCAGCCCTGCCTTGGCAACAGTGAAGGAAATTATTCTTCATGTTCTGAAACTGCAAACATTGACTTACTTTGCAGATTTTCCTTCACGCTTGGCAGCAAGCACCAAGGCCCAGCATGAAGAAGAGAAACCAACTCCAGTGGCAGCAGCCTCAGCCTCTGAGGTGGTGAGAGCTGCTTTTCCCAGAAAGCCACTGGTGACTTTCTAAATGTCGTTGGCATGCAGCGGTGTGACAACCATTAAGACCCAGCTGACTGGTTTGCTACAGCGATGTCATTCCCAGATTTACTGCAAGGAAATCAGAGAAGTCCAACACCACATTCTTCCCAGAGAATGGCCAAACAAGACTCCTGCTGATTTTCCTGTGCATGGACTGTCTCCATTTAATATGCCCCCAGCTCTCTTATCAGTCCCGCAAGTGTGTCTGTAACATTTGCAGTACATCCAGCAATGCTGTAGAGCAGCAGGATTATCCTGTAGGGATGGGTGAATTTCTCTGACCTCATTTCAGATCTCCTCAGGTATTATGGATTGAAAAATTTGTCTTAGATTCATGCATTTCTAGGTGTGGAATTAAAAAAGGTAAATGGGAAGTAAATAATGCAGGGAGGAATGGTAGTCAGCCTATAAAGCCAACAATATAAAAATTATTATGAAATATGAAGCTGAGAGGGGAAAGAGAAACAGTCTAATAATTCCCTAGCAGCCTGTGCCTTGTAGAAAATATATTGGCCCTCAAAAGGAAGAGGGAAGATTACTTCATCCCTGGATCATCATCTGTTCCCTAGCTAGAGCATCCTTTCAATCTAGATTAATGGACCACCCTAGAAACCCTAATGTAACATTTTGAAAGGCAGGTAGATTTGCAAACCTCTTCAAAAAGCATACTGAGCAGTTTGTAAAGCTCTGTGTACCTCAATATCTACTTTCAGTACGAGAATTTTGGGAAACCACAGCAAATGATATCATGCTGTCCCCATGGAAGACTCACTCCTTTTTTTCTTTTTATCAGTGTTGTTTCTTAGAGTCCTCCTGAGACTATTGCTCACCAATATCTGCAGTCCTGGGCCAGCTTGCTTCCTCAGGGTGTGCTGACCCATGGCAGTGCTGGCTGCCTACCTGCTCTAAAGTCACACATACCTTCTAGGCAGTTCTTCACCCCAACCAGGGAATGCAAAACTCAGGCAGATAGGTTTTCAGGTGAAAAACTGAGTTTTGGGAAGTGAAACATCTTGCTTAAGGACATTCAGCTGGTCAGGGGCAGAAGTGGATGTTAAATCCCAGGCTTTTCAAGACCAGGTCAGTGTTTTCTGCTCCAAAATGGAACTTGCTCCAGGAGAGACAGCTGTACTCATCCCCATGCTTGGGACCCTTCAGCAGCACAGCCCTTCCCATCTCACACCAATCCTAGCGTCCCACAAGCCACACAGGGATGGAGAGGGACCTCAGACCTGCTTCTTTCTCCCAAACTCACAATCTAGCCTCCGGTGAGTCCCTGGCCCAAAACTCTTCTCATCCAAAAAGAAGAAAAATGCAATTTTATGTTCCTGGATAGCAGGAAATGAACATGCTGCCAGAATCACCAGTACAGTACAGCACCAGCCCAGGAGGCAGCCAGCTCCTGTCAGGGGAGGTGCTCTGCAGACCCAGAGGGATGTGCTGCCCAGGACTGCATGGTGGCTTTTGGCAAGGCTACAGTGATGGGCTTTCCAAAGTGATTTCCCAAAACTCCTCCTCTGAGGAGTGAACTGAGAAAAAACCCCCTCTCATTCAGTTCAAAGACATCCATTAAATTCCCATTAAAAAATGTCTTTGGATGTAATTCAGCATTAACTGTAAACATGGATTCCTGATTATGTGAATATTTTATTATTTCGATTAGTCATCTATATTTTTAGAAACATAGGGCATAAAAGATTGAAGTGATTTTGCTTCAGTTTTTCCATGCCACAAATCTTTTTCTCCAAAATATATTTTGTTAGAGCCTTGTGTTTTTGATGAAAGAAGCTGGAATGAAGTTAAAAGGGAGATCTGCTCTCTAACACTTGCCTGAAACATGGGTCTACCTGGGCAGATGGCAGTGTGTAAAGTTTCATTTAGGCTGGTAGGAAATTCTCCTCTCCAGATCTCCTCCCAGTACTGATTGTCCTAAATTCCTCTCTTATCACACAGCTCATTTCCCCAGGGCTTACCCCTTCCTAGATAAAAGCATACCTTTTAATTTTAAGCCACACAACATTTGTGCTCCATTATTTTTAAAGTCCTACTTGCTTTTCTAATGACCCATGGTGCTCTGATGGCTAAATCCTGCAGACACCCATATCCTTATGCATGCCCAAGGGCTCCTGATGCTGCTTCAGCCCCAAGGATCCTACTCAAATACAATTTATCATATTATAAAAGATTCTCATTTACAGAGAGTTATAAAATTTGGTGCTTTTTTGCCATTGGTGATCTGCTCACTGGGATGTTTTAATTCCTTTATCCCCGCCCTGTGCCATTCCTCTGCAACTAGGGTTTGGTAACATGTGGCTGTACATTTTCAGTACATCCTGCTAATTTCCAGCTGGTCCCTGGGTTGTAAACGGAATTTTGGAGCTGCTGTAATTCATACCATAGCTGTTCAGAAGCACAGTGCCACCACAGGCACGCTGGAACCCATTAGGCCAGGTTTTTCCCCAAATAATGTTATTTCTCACAGCTGCTGGGGGAGCACACATACTCTGACTTCTAAATATAGAGAGCTGGGTATCTTCGACCTCGCTCCCATTTTTCCACAGCTTGTTTTATATCTTCCAGACATGCATTCTTCTTTGAGCTTTCCATGAGTTTCTGAATCCAACTGGAAGGCCCAGGAGGTCCATGATGTCAAGTCACCACTTCTTAAGCTCAGCACATGCAAAGTAAAGGATGACTCAAACTGCTGCCAGTTATTGCCCTGGAGTGCTCTTATTCTTTTTGTTTGGCACTAGTAGTCCAGTGAAAATGGCTGAAAGGGAAAATGCTTAACATAGGGACAAAAGGAAATAAATCTCTGCAGGCTTTGCCCAGTTTGGCAGATTCCTTTCTTAAACTCTTTACAGCTTACACTGTTTTAAAGAGAACCTGATCTACAAACTGTGGAATCACAGCCTGTAGACCTCAACCTCAGGGTGCAGCATGAGGGGATGAAAGACAGCCCAGAGGCATGTATAGGTGAAGATTTCCAAACATGCATTTCTCCCTCCTGCAACTCCAAGAACCAGACACAGAAAAGTGCCAAAAAGTGGAAAACTCTACACTGCTGATGTCCTTACAGCTCTTTTTTCTATGAAGCCACATCAAGTCACTTCTCAACGCAGATATTGGTCTCTTTGTACTACTATAGCAGCCAGACAAGAAAGGGGAAAGTAATTTGGTCACTGATGTCAACACTGTGGAACAGATACTGTGGGACCAACCTCATAGCCCTGGGTGCCCATTTGAACTCTCTGCCTGCTCTCCCATGCACATTTTGTAGTCACAAGAGATACAGGACAAGAAAGCTACTCTATTATTTTTTTTTTTTAATTTTTAATGTCCTGGGTACTTCCCCATGTATCCATGAACTAGATTTTAAAAATTCCCTTACATCTGACAGAAAATACACAAAAAATATTCCAGTGCTTAATAGGATGCCTGAATGCTGCTTTGACATCAGAACTGAAAAGTATCTGCTGGCTTCACTGCACTGAAGTTTACTCCCCTAACTGGTGCACCAAGTCTAGTTTCAAGTCATTGAGGTTAGCTGGTCAAAGCCATGGGGTCAGTTCTTACAGCCTCTGTCACTCTGAATCTCTGCCAAGAAAGGTCAGTTTGGTAACACAGTTTCTCAACATTGTCCTTATTTTCATCTTAGTTTTGCTGGTGGCACAGAACATGTGTGTCAGCTTTGAATTAAAAAAAAAAAAAGGCACAAAAAAAAAATCATACACACCAAAAAAACAAAACAGAGGAGCAGTCTCAGGGAAGAATTACACCGAGAGCTCAGCTCTCTGAGTAAGTTTTACCACTTCTATTAAATATGGTTAATTTTAATGATAAATATTTTACTCTTATTACTGTGAAAAAACACTTACTCTGCATGTTTCAGAACAGCCCATGGATCATGGGCTACCCTGTCTGGGCTGATGGAGTGATCCTTCTCTCCAAATGTTTTACTCCTTGAAACAGAGACCTTTCTAAATTACTGGAGACCAAGTTAAAGGACCAAGCCTGTGACATGGCAAACTTCTGCTGTTATGAGGCTGAAGACTCAAAGCTTTTTTCCTCCAAATCTGTCCACTGGAATACTTTGGTGTATGCTGGATGCATCCCATGCCCAGAGCTCCCATGTACTGGATGGGATCCTGTGTCCTACCTGGCATGAGGCTCAGGAGGGACCAGTAAGCCCTGCAACTTTTGGCCCAAGGTTGTATTTTGCAGATGCATGTGATAGTCCTTTTTGTGCCTGTGGGACTGTCCTTATTCTTACCTTTCTTTCAGTATCTCAGAAAGCTGCACATCGGAAGTAAGAATATAACAGCTGTAGCTGCTTTGTTGGCCCCACTAAAGCCATCTGGAGGACCAAAATTCATTGCCTTGTCCTGCTTAAAAAGACAAAGTATCAGGGAGAACACCTGTTCCCAATTCCTATATCTGCTCCATGACCTTAGCAAAGGCACTCACCTTTTACAGCCTCTGTGTCCACATCTGAGAAGATAAATTGTGAAGAAACACATGGCATATGAACAGGGAGCGCTGTAGGAAACTGAAATATCCCTTCAGGGAAGCACTAGTGGTATCAATCAGCAAATGAAGGCTGAACAAGGACTGACTGTCTCTGCAGGACTGCTATATTTTGCAATGCTGCTATGTTATTTTTCTTCTCTTTTCCCTGCATTTTCTTTCCCAGGCAGTTCCACTTCTAGAAGAGAAGTTTGCAGCCCTCCCCTCCCCTCTCCTCCCCTTCCCCAGAGAGAAATTACACGTCTCCCGCAGCAGCCCAGAGCTGCAACAGGCAGGATGCTTGTATTTCACCCTGTGACTGTGTGACCTTTAAAAATATAACCTGCCAGCGACAGGAAAAAGGCAAAGGAGGAATGTGTTCAGCTTAAAGCACAGGCTTTCATAGCAGCACAGCCTTGAGGGGCACACCTGGTGGTGACCAAGCATGGAAGGGCTACCAAGGCGAGTGATAAGGACAGCTGTGCTGGAGAGACTCCCTGGCACAGCCCTGCAGAGAGGAACACGCTGGCTGCATTCCCCATGGTGCAGCTCTCTGGCCAGACCTGTCGTGACTGACAGCCACGTTATAAAAGAGGATCAGCAACGGGTGGGGTGGCATTAGGCAGAAATTACTGAGGGAAGAGGGAACATTCAATCATGTACTAAAGTGGAGCTGGCCTGGGCACCCAGATTTACTGTTAATAACACTGTGTACTATTAATCCCCTCGTTGCATAGGAGAGGTTTTAGCAGAGAAATCCACCATGTTGCAGAGTTTTCATCCGATGGCTCCTCCTCTGTTTTCAGCAGCAGTGGATAAAAATAGGAAGGAGGTGTAAGAGATAATTAGCACTGTTAACTTCAGCTATAATCAATTAGGATGAGCAACAACTGCTTCATTCACTTGAAACAGTTCTTAGAAAAGGAACTTAACTCAAAGACTGCCCAAGAAGGAAAAACAGAAGGATAAGTAGACCTGATCTGATGTCCTCCAAGCCACACTCAGAGAACTGGGATAAACAGCCACACAGCCTAGTGCACAATTCCCTGTGGTATCCTCTATTTCAGTAAAAGAAGTTATAATACTTTTAAGAATTCCAGCAGCCACTGGGGTTTTTTGGTAAGTGATAGACCCTCAAACATTGGAGAAGCTGTCCTACAATCATGGGCTCCTGGTTTTCTATTATCACCATTGGGTGCTGTAGGAATTAATTTGGGGAAGTATGTGCCTGGACAGTGCTCAAGCTGCAATGAGCAGGGCAGTTGGATATTGACTGGGAATTTTATTCCAATGCATCAGAGGAGAAGGATGTTAAGAAAAATTAATTCCATTTTGCTCTGGCTCAGTATGTACCCATTTACAGAAATCCTGGAGAAGTTTTATTTCAAGAAGAACAACATTTTCCACATAACACAAAAATCCAATTTCACACTACATGAAAAATTTTGGAAGAAAACTTAAAACTTGAGAATCTTCACAAATTATTTTGAGGGTTTTGATTTGAAAGGTGACACTTTTAAGAAGCAAGGCATTGCGTGAAAAATTCAAATCTTCTGTAATTGAATCCAGCAATGGACTGATATAAAACCCTGGAAAGAGCTTGCCAAATGTGTGTATCCCATTTTTTTTTTTTCCAGTTTATTGCTAGCACATTTTAGAAATGGAAAGCGAGCAATTACAATGGTTGTATTTGACAAACAACACTTGTAAGATGTAAATTAACAATGCCTGTTTCTGGGATTCTGCATCCTTATGCCATTTTATAATGCAGGGGAAGTGCTGCTTGTGCAGTGCTGGCAATGAAATATTAAGGCGTGCACAGCAGAAAATCGACTTGTCTCATATTTCAGCTTTGGCTCTGGGTTAGACACTACCAGAAGAAGCTAATTTTCCTGACAGGGCCAGTCTGGAGAGCAAAACTTGGTCATTGACAGCAGAAGAAAGCATCCCTTTGAAACCTATTGAGCCACGGGACCCTCACAGCCCCTTCACTACCTTTTATTTTCTGGCTGTTAAATGAAGCTGGCAGGTATAAAAGGAAGAAAAAGAAGCGGCCCGTCGTGCAAAGCGTCCTCAAGCTGTGCCACCTCATGGTACCGACCCATCAGTTCACAAGGACTGCAAGGATGGTGAGATAGCCCACAAGACAGAGCACCTGAGAGCCATGAGCTGCCCAGGAAACACCAGTGGGTACCCCATCCTTAGGCTTGTTGACAGGCACTCACACCCAGGGTAGGGCAGCACAAAAATGGGGACCACACTGGTGTGGGCACAAGGAGAGAAAGGCAAGCCCATCCCCAGAATGAACACAGCAAGGTGTAAAGAGTTAAAGACATGCCAAAACCTGTGTGCAGATCAGCTCTGAGCTTATCAGGGGACAAGGGCTGCCAGGCAGCTGTGACTCCAGGATCTGTCCAGGCCACAGTGACACTGGCCAAAAAACCATTTGATTGAATTTTGCCTTGGTGACCTGATTACCTGGCTGCAGCCTAGCTTTTGACATCTTATCAGTCTTTCAAGCCAGAGGAGAAACGCTGACCCATGGCCAAAAAGCAAAAACAGGGGGACAGATTGACTTGGACAGGCATTAAAAACAATTTAAAAAAATACATTAAAAGTCTTAAAGTACAGGATTACAGAGACTGGGGCCTTTCATATTTATTTGAAACTCTTCTGTATTTTCTTAGTGATAAACAGACAGCTGCTGGGTCAGGAGTACCTTGTGATTTCCAGTCTAATTTCAATGTTTTACTGCTGCCTTCAGCTGGTAAAGAGATAAAGGCATCAGCCAAGCACTGGGATCCTTCTCTAAAGAAGTGGGTATTGAATCAGAGTTTGCAACAAAACAAAACAGAACAAAACAGAACAAAACAAAACAAAACAAAACAAAACAAAACAGAAGGTCCGCAATCTGAGTGTTTCTTTGCAGAGGAATAAAGCAGACAAAGCAAAGCCAATGCAAACCCCACTGCAGATGATACCTCTGCCCCTGTACTTCTCTGTCTGTAGGGGATCTTGATGTGCAGCATGTCCCGAGTCCCAGTCCTTGCTTCAGGCTCAGCTGGGAAACCACTTGGTCAGAACCAAGAATTCACCAAGTCCCCAAGACACATAATTTCTATGCTCCAGAAATAAGGAAAACTTACGAAAAAATTTCCATTTCCTATGGCATTTACTCTGCACTCACTGGGAAACTTTTCAGTGAGTTCATGGCTCTCTGCACATTGCATATACCAATAAATCTTTATCCCCAGATAAGATCTTGATAGAAGGTATAAGCCATCTTTTTTTTCCTGCTTGCTGAGGGCCCTGGCACCGTTCCAACATCCCACTGTGACACATGCAATAAGTAGTAAACCTTTGAATTTTTAAGGAGTAATTTAGTACTGGCTTGGGAGTTTCCTCAGGTCCTATGAAAATGACTCAAATCCTACTGAACTGGCAGTTGTTTGATTATGAATGGATGTCAGCTGCAGTGCAGCATGCCCATCCCATGAGGGATGCCTTTGCCTCCACTGTAGGGCTCTCTGCAAAGTCTGTGCCCACAGTAGTGTTGGGGCTCCTTGTTTCACTTTTTTCTAACATAACTCCTTGTCAGCAAACACCAGAGAATATCTGAAAAGTGTGTTCAGCCTGGCTAGCCCTTCCTGTTTTACTTTTTTGCTATTTCCCCCCTGCAATGATTTTAATTTCTCTAATTCAAGGGTACCAGAGGTGCTCAGGTGAACAAGGTGTGCTGCTAGAGAACAGACTTCAGCAGGGAAGACTAAAGTGCCCAGCTTATGTCCCAACAGGTCCTTTCCTCACAAAGTGTTCATTGCAATTATAAACCTCATCTTCAGAGTGTCCAGAGACATGAAGAGTTGCAAGTGTCACGTTTCCTCCAGCACATGCCCTGGAGGACACCATTTATCTCTCTTTCTATGCAATTTGATTCACTGAATGTACATTACATTTTGCCTTCTGATTTTTGCAGGTCTTATACAAAGTAAGAGTCTATTTAGAGAGCAATGGATCTGTTGTGCTGGATTTATAAATCAGTACTGATATGAGCACCCAAGAGTACCAAATTCAGAAGTCAATTGTTGTTAGATGGTGTACACACAGAGCTGCATTTTTGCTCAAATCATTTATAAACTCTTAAGAGACATTTTTATCTGTGTGCATCTGCAGGTGTGTCTATATGTAGTTCTCTGCACACATTTGTCTACTTGGCACCTCCATTAGCCTCACCTTAGAAGCATGGCATGCAGCTCCAACTTCCCCATTTGCTTATCCTCCTACCCACAACTCCTTCCCTTTGGCCTCACCTGTCTATCCCCAATCCCCAGTTTCTCTCATTCCTGTCCTCCCCGCCTAGGCACCCCTCATACCCCTCTGAATACAACTCCCAGGGGTGTTGTGTGTCCCAAAGCAGCTCTCTACACCTGTGGCAAAGGCAGCCACCACGGAAGAAAGGGAAAATACAGATATTGCCTCCTGACAGCTCACTGCTGCAGCTAACCCACTTCTCACCACTAGGAACAAAACACAGGCTCTTCCACCTGGTTCAGAAACCTTAGGGAAAACTATATTTTGTTACTATTTTTTCTCCCTATGTATAAAGCATTTATTCACAGAAAGGCCAACAAAAGCAGACCAGGCAAGCATGAAATTTCTAAGCCAAGCCAAAAATACAGTTGAGCCAAATAAACTCCCAAATAGAAAACAACATAAGGAACAGTTTTATTATTTTTTTCAATCATTTTAAGTTTGAAGTGCCTTCCATAAATTTTAATAAAAAACACAGATCAACCTGCGTGGGTGAAGTAAAGAGAAAGAACATGTCTATTATTGGCAGACAGCTTTGACTTCAACTGTAGAAGAGCTTGTATCTTTTAACATCTCCCCAAACAGTCACTGAGAGTGCAGAGAAGGGGGGAGGGCAGCGAAACAGTTCTGGATTTGTTTCCATATGACTCACTTGCCATTGAATTCCCCCTGCTCCCTCTCCTGCACCAGTGGCGATGCAGATAAATGGTCTCCCTTCTGCCATCGCTTCCCTGTGATCCTCTTCAGACACCCCAAAAGCCACAAGCCAGGAAGAAACAGGGTGTGTAGGAGGACACCACAGCTCCAGCCTTTGCTTCTAAAACTAAAACTTGGCAACTAAAACTTTAAATGTAACAGGCCCTTGCTGGCAGAGCGCAGCCAGAGCCAGCTGTGTGCGAGGATGAAGTCCTGGCACTTGATGGTAACAGATAGGGGCAAACCTTCCCTGCAGCTCGCTGGGAGGCTGGCATAGCTCAGCAGGGCAGGGGGAAAGCTCTGCCTCCTGGCTATAATTAGCAAGTAATTCAGCATGCTAGGAATGGATCAGTGGACCTGAGCAGCTGGTGCCCCTGCACTATAAGCGGTTCAAAGGTTTTATTTCAGGGGAGGTCTGGTCTGGTCCCCCCAAGAGTGTCCCCTGTCACAAGGACCTAGACCGGTTTTGATGTGCACATGAAGGCAGCTTCTGGTTTGGCTTCCTTCCCAGGCACCTGGGTCAAGTAAGCCAAAGCACCCTGCAGGTGCATCCAGCCCTCACATCCCAGTACACAACGGTTCCTGGTGAGTGGGAGGAGAGCAGGCACAGACTCAGACTCTCAGACCTGCATCTCTGTGCTGGAGGAAAAGGAGGGTCGAGTACAAAGACAGCAGACCTGGTTCTGTGCTGTTGCTAATATGCAGCTTGAGTTCCTGCAGGCTTGGACCTGCTCTCTCCCAGGAGCTGGTCCCTCAGTCCCATCATCTCCCAGACAGAGCAGGTCTCATTGGGATGGTTCTGCAGCTCCATGCATGCCTGAGACCAGCTGGTATCACTGGCAGAGAGATGGGGGTTGCTACAGACCATCATGTCCTTTAAATGGAAATGGGAGAAGGAAAAAGGAAAAGCAGGCAAATTGCAGACAGCGCTACAAACTGTCTTGGTTTAAAAGAC